>LPNX011041177.1:9167-59512 GCA_001517045.1 Pseudotsuga menziesii | reverse complement strand
TCTCAAACGTACATCCATGACTTATCTCAATGGTTCAATGGTTCTTTATGAACTGTACATCTCTCTCTCTATATACTCTTCAACCAAATAGCTTAGCATACTGCATTTGTTTAGAGATGATTTTGACTCTCAAATCTAACAATTGAAAATGCAATTTTCATACATTTGCAATTTCATTATTTTAAAATTGTAATTCAATACATGGCATAAAATGAATCTAAGCAAACAAATTGTAATTTAAATAAAAAATAGAGGAGATTCCAGGACTGTTTTTAAAAAATAAAAAGTTTGTTAGTTTGTACCAAACACATAAATAAACCTAGGGAAAATGGTAATTTTGTTATAAAATGAAGAGAAAGTATAGGAATCAACCAATGGTGGGCATGAAATCTCCTCCCTTCCCCTTGAATCAGCTCCAAATGCTCCAACGCCTGTCAAAATCTCGCTCCAAACGCTGCGCTGCCCGTCGAAATCGCGTTTCTGATAATGAAAATGAACTCGGGACTGTGTATTTTTATTTTTTTTATAATTTCCATATCGCGTGCGCGTTTTATAACTACAAAACGCGTGCGCGTTTTGTAGGTATATAACGCGTACGCGTTTTATAGTTATATAACGCGTGCGCGATGTGGTTTCCTATCCTACATGTCATATGACATGTCAGGCTGGGGTTGAACCATACCAAGTGCTATGTCAGGCTCGGGTTGATGTATTTTTTGGTAGCATGATGTTGTTTTTGAAAACTAGGATTGCATCTTAAAGGTCCATCATCTTCTTGCACTGACCCAGGATCACTCTGCTCACGCCCTCACACATGTTGATACCAAATACACTCGATGACAGAGTGTGCAGGAATTATGACTAGTCATTGCTAGGGTCGGTCTTGAAGCCTTATATATACTACTTTCAGAGCAATGGGAGTGAACTAACATATCTCTAGAACCTGACTTTTACTTCTCCATGAATCTGCAAAGGCCTGAAGAGTTTGACGATGAAGATCTGGTTTGAGAATCTTGTCCGTCTGGGGGTGTTGATGGTTGGTGGGAAGCTTCCACACTCGCCCGTCACCTTGGTATTGGTTGCCAAGAATGACACCAGCCATCGAGGTCCAGACATGATACCTACGCCCCCAACGACACGGGGCCTGGACACTTACTCCCCGTAAGTGTTTTTCCAGGAACCCCTGATAGCATCGCGCCCACCAAAGCCTTCGCAGAAGGGGACAGTCATTGACTGTTCCCTATATAAGCATTTGTTCGAATGGGAGCATCAGGGGTTTAAAGCCCTAACAACCCTGTTTGTGAAGTCCACTTTTCGAGGGTGATGGGGCTGGTGTAGATATGCTACACCCTATTGCATGTGGGAGAGCTCACATCACTGGAGGTGAGAAGTACAATAATGACAAGCCACCCCACAGGTCCATCTCAACCAGAAGCAATGCGACACTTATTCCATAGCCCACAGCTAACAGTCTTGCCCATAGAGGAAGGAGGTGGCGGATGTGATTGAACCAGGGAAAGATGCAAGCAACCTTGCCAGTGTGTGCCCATGCAAAAAGTTGCATTTGAACATGATGGGAGCACATGCTTCGAGCATGGAAGGAGGCATCATACTCACAATCCACCGTAGCAGCCAAGCATGTCGAACTGTTACTTGGGCCAAATGCGACCCCCAGCGCCATGATGTTTATTGTTTATATTTGTAAAACGTGGTGATAGTTCCATTCACTGTGCAATTAACGCATGATAGTGACTTGTAAAAATTTTCAAATCAATAGTCTCAGCATTAGAATAGTATAAATACACTCCTGATAGAGGGAGGAAGGGGGAGTTGGTTGGATTGGGAAACATTCTAGGGCTGAGGCTGTCCATTGTAAATAAGATTTGATGCCTGTGTTATGAATAAAATTGCAGAGGAGGATTTGTTTCTCATGGTAGAGATTCATGTGTCGTTGCTTTTCCCAATATGTATCTTCTTTTACGTGCAATGTGTTTCCTGTTTTCACTCTAGTCTGTTGATTGCTTTCATGTCTGCAACTTAGTGTATAGTAGTTAGGAATTCATACTCGTTATGCTCCGGCTGTTGTTCCAGACATTTATCAATTGTTCTTCTAAAGTTGCGTGGAATTCATCTCATTGGTGCTCCATGCGATGGGATGTTCTCTCTCATCCTCCAACTGCTCGCTAAATATCTCCTGATTGGGAGATCAGCGGCTAACTTGCCTCTGTTTGCAACCCCACACATTTCTTTTCCATTTGCAAGTGTTCCTTACGTAGGTTTTCGACTCCAATGCCAATGGTTCCTGCCCCGATAATCCCACCTTGCATCTTACCTTTACACACTTTGTCCCATTCAGGATCTTGGTCCCCTGATTATCCTTGACTGAAAATATTACACGGAGTAGACTCCAAAGATGAATGAGAGATCCCTCTCTAACTGCGTAGGGCCGGAGGCGTAGTTTAAAGCATTTTGCTATTGCCCGAGAGCAGGCCCCTCCCCCCTGCTCGACCTTGGGGGCCCAAAATCCCGATGCCAACAGAATGTTTATGGTTGATTTGATAAATTAAATTAGTTTGGTGTCATTTATTGCAGTTGGAGGGTTGAATGGTTGAACATTCATGCATGTGTAGCTGACCAGAGCCCCTTCTCCAGTGTGCAGGTATGTATGGTTGTTGGTTTATGTGGGCTCGTTGATGTATGGGTATCCTCTGGTGGAGATTCGTTGGGTTTGAAGCGATAGGCAATAAGTACTTGTGAACTAGGCAACATTGGCAGTCTTAAGGTTCAATTAGATCTTTATGTTAGATAATGTTTGGATGTGGCAGGGACAAGATAAGTCATAAATATACACTGTAAACTTAATTTAGTCATCTTAATCATTATATATATATATATATATATATATATATATATATAACTTGCTCTTTAATTTGTATATATTTGTTCACTATCTAAATACTCATAAGACTCATTCTATAACCACATTTAGTGTCGAGGCCAGTATAAAATTCTCTCCCTTAAGTTTGAATCTCCAATTTAACCTAATAACTTTCATGTTTCTTACCACATTTAGTGTCGACGCCATTATAAAATTCTCTCCCTTATGTTTGATTCTCCAATTTAACCTAATAATTTTCATGTTTCTTAGCATGTGATTAATCTTTAAAAAGAGACAAGACATCTATGGTAGTGAAGAACTCTTTCTTAAATGTGAACCAAGTAATGGTTCATTTCATCACATCATTGTACCCACAACTTTAATTAACTACTTAAGTACCACCCTATCACTTACCATTGCCAACTTTAATTTACTTAAATATTTTTTATATTTAATAAATTTAAAATTAAAATGTTGTTAAAGATCTCTACCCATGAATCAAATATATAAAAATAAAAATATATTTATTTTAATTAAAATATTTGTTATATTTAATAAATTTAGAATTGAAATGGAGTAAAAGACCTTTACAAATGCATCCCTTTACATTTAATTTTGTGCATACAATTTTTTTTACAAATAAAAAGATGAGAATGGTGGTGATTTTTTTTGGGGGGGGGGGGGGAAGAATGGGTGGTCACTCTTTTTATCAAAAGGAATGGTGGTGACTTTAATAGCATAATCTTTTTGGTACATGTATCTCTTTGGAATAAATGTGGATGGGAACATGAGCTTAAAGTGTTCTTAACTAGTGGCTGAGCAAAAACTGTAGTTGGAATACACTTTTCGGCATATTAATTTAAAAATGTATTCATTACTCAATTTCTTTGAACCGTAACACAACTCGTGGCTAAGCATTTTTATATGCACAGCCCGTTCCCTCCTGTGAGCATGCTGCACAGACATCTATTCCCGTTATTCACAACCTCGTCTGCTCTGCTCGTTTTTATATATGTATTCGCACTCTCTTCTATTCATCAACTGCTATTCACTTCTTGTGGCGCAACCAATGGACATTCAGCTCTATTTTTGTTCCACTCATCCAACAATTCATCCAACCGATAGACGATGTTTTTCACTTGGAGGAGCTGTTAAATAGTATGAAGACCCTCTTGCTTCATATTAACTGTCAGCAGAGAGAGCCACCAGATTATGAAGAATTGTTTGCGAACGATGCAACGTGAAGTTGGGAAGGCCAGAGAGTTGATCCATCGCTCACAACGGCCTGGCTGTGGAGCACTGTATTGACTGCATCATTTTGAAGCCCAAAGTCTTTAAGCAAATCCGAGAGTGGAAGACGACCTTCGATGAGTTATTTGTGGAACTTCGAACGGATATTCATTAAGTGATTCACGATGCTCAACAGATTACGTCCGCGACAACACACCAGGAACCACACACGGGATTGGTAAGAAGAAGAAATCTGTAATTTGGGATAAACTGGGACACGACTCAGTCACAATATTATATAACCAAATAAGACTTGTTTAAAATTGGAGAAGATGTATAGTAAATAAAAATTGCACTAAATCATAAACTATGGATTTATATATCTTGTTGCTGCATAACAAAGACAGAGAAGTACAGCAGTAAATACTAACTTGGGAGATTTCACATTTTCACAAAACACAGAAGCTTGAGCTTCAAACTCTTTATAGAGTTTTTCTTTCTTCTTCTTGGCACTTCTCTTCTTGTCTCTGTATCTCTGTCTGTCTATCTGACTGTGTCTATATGTGTCTGCTTTTAGATTTTCAATCTTCTTTTTCTTATAAAAAAAACTTTTATGAAGACTAATTAGACTGAGAGTATATATATGAGAAAGGTGAAACTGAAACGTCCCCTCTCACAGAGCACGGGGGCTTCACTTGTTGACCAATATCCTATCACGTTAGTTCATATTGTGGGTTTTAAAATTATAAAAAATCGAACCAATATATTGCAGGTATTGGGGGGATGAGGGGTTTAAGGTGGGGTTGGGTAGGGGGGTTTATAAGGATTGAGGTATAAAAAAGGGTGGGGAGGAGGTTTTAAGTATTGGGAGGGGGTTTCAACAAAAAGTGTTTGGGTCAATATCTCTCGAAATTAAGGGTATTCTTTAATATCCCATGATCGCACGTGCTATGTGAGATGTTCACTAAGTGAAGTCCCCGTGTCACAGAGTCAGCTGATTTTCTATGTGAATCAACCAGTAATTAATATATCGAGGTTTGTCACATTTTTTATTATATAATTTGGATTACAGTTGCACAATTCAGATACAAAATGTTATTGCTTCTCCAATAAAATTAGATCTGGCCAACTGTTCGGCTGATATGCGGAAGATAAAGTTGTCTGCATATATGAAGACTAAGAAATTCTTTTTGGTTTTAGACTAAGATGAAGTTGTCTGCATATATGGAGCACATTCGATCTGAACGAATTGGGCGTGGAATTTGGGGAAAACAAAGGGAGCAAAGTTGTATTCACAACTCGAAATAGAGATCTGATTCTAGAAATGAAAGCAAAACACTCCATCCAAATACAACCTTTACTACCAGAGGAGGCTTGGGAATGTTTTGGAAATATTGCGCATGAAGTGGCTGAAGAGTGTAAAGGGTTGCCATTGCCAATCTGTAGATGACTGGAAGTTTGCTTTAAAGCAGATACAAAAAGGTGGATTCAAATTTTCCAATTATTCAACCTTAAATTGATACAGAATTGTATCAGGGGTTGAGATAGAGCCAGGATAGTTTGCCCCATGACAATTTGAAAAATTGCTTTCTTTACTGTGCCATGTTTGAGGAAGATTTCCGAATTTTGTTGAATAAGCTAGTACAAGCGTGGATTGTATTGGTTTGCTGAAGACCAAAAAAGATGCTGAGTATGAGTATTTATTACAGACGGGGTACAGCTATGTAAAGTTACTTGAATATAGTTGCTTATTCCGGGTGGTGAAGGTTATTAATGAGCTTAGCATTGTAGTTCATTATGTTATTCAGGACATGGCAATTTATATCGGAGACAATGAGGGGAATTATGTATTGAGGGCAGGTCAAAGTCTTCAACATTTCCCCAACATCCCAGCTTCTCATAACTGCAAACAAATATCAGTTTGCGGCAATGATATTACGTCGTTGCCTGCAAAGGATTTAAGATGTCCCAAATTGGTTTGGTTTCTTTATTCTTGGCCAGAAACAGTTATTTAAAAGAAATTCCAAAAGCATTTTTACTCAACTTCACATCTTCACATCATCGTTGAGGGTATTGGATCTTTGGCATCTATCAATAAAATCATTGCCAACATCACTGTGGAAATTGACACAACTTGAGTGTCTCATATTCACCGCGACTGAGATTGAAGAGATAGGTAATCTTTCATGTCTTCAAGTCATGAATCTTGACTTTTTTCAAACTCTTTCTCAAATAGGAAAACTTCAAAATATGAAGTCTCTAGATCTTCGGGGTTGTATAAATTTAAAAGTGATCCCTGATGAAGCTTTCAAACTGCCAGGTTTTACATGACTGAAATATGATTTATGAAATTTGATAGATTTATATGTTTGAAATATGATTTATGAAATTTGGGATATGTGTTTTGAAATGTAAATCAAAATCTTAATTTCCTCAAGATGAAAAAGGTTGTAGAGTAGGGGGGAATTTTTTTAGAATTGGTTATAAAATTTTAAAAAGTCTTTACATTATTACTATTTTGTTTTAAACAATATTTTCTAAATTGTAATGTTAAAACCATATATTTACTAAAAAATATAAATATCTATTAAATTAGAATTATTTGGCTGCCTTTTTATTTGCAAGTTGCATTGATTTTTCCTAAAAACATAAAACTCAATTAATGATTTTTCTATTATTTTTTTTGTTTTTTATTATTAAAATGAGCATGTACACTCTATGTTTCAGAGCTTAATGATTACTTTAACATCTTTGAGAGTTGGAAGGTAAGACTTATGGGAGTTTATTACTTTAACATCTTTGGGAGTTAGAAGGTAGGACTCATGGGAGTTAGAGGGCTTTGGGAACAAAGTTGGAGAGTTATATGTTGGCTTTATACTTACTTATTTGTTTAGATTTAGAGAATTATTTGAAATCTATAATTTTGAAGGATTGTTATAAAGTATGCATGTGTATTTTTTAATCATTTTAAATAACATCAATAATGTATGTATACTTTGTGTATAGTGATTGATATCATCATTTTGATCATTATATAAATTCATTGAAATTGAAATAAACATCTCTTATATTTTTCTTAAAGTTACAATTTCAGTAAGATTCAAAATTTTATTAAAAACAAGTACTAAATAAAAGAAACAATTACTTGCCTTTGTATCAAGATATTAACTTTGTGCACACTTCTTTTTCATTTTCAAGTGCTTGAGAAACGTGTACTTGACCCAACTAAGAAGATTGTTACTATTTTTCCATCTTACATTATGGTGTACTTGACCCACCTAAGAGGATTGTTACTATTTTTCCATCATACATTATGCTGTATGCTAGACCAAGAGAGGTCTAGAGGCATGCAAAGGCTAGATGAAGTTAATAATCGCTCAATTGAGTAATGTGCACCCAAAATCAACTAACAGATTTGCAAAATCAACTAACAGATTTAACATACTAATAAATAGGGCCCATACAAAGTCAACAATTTAGTGTTCAAAGAATACTAACAAATCGAAAAATCCAATAATTATAATAAATTATTATAAGGAAATTAATTTTTAAAATGACGTCAATTATTAAAAGAAAATCAATTTAAAAAACTGGAATTAATTATTATGGACGTCCTATATATCCATACTTTTAAGTGGATCCCAAAGCTTGTTTTTTGATAAAGGGCAGAGGCAAACATTGGCCCAAAACCGTCATGTTTACTTATTTTAAAAATAAACAAGAGCCACTAGGTGGTAATGTTTTCGACATTGTCAATACATCTTATTATAAGACAAAAGTTATAGAAATAAAATGTAGCCACAAAATCTAGATTCCAATTTAAGCCTTAAAGAAGACATAAAATTAACTTAATAATAAATACTTAATTTGATACTTGTCAACTCACTCATCTATAAAATTCCCATAGACTTAACCTTAGACATCATACTAGGGTCAAAGCCAAAATATGACCATACTAGTAACTTGACACGCAAATGCTAAGATATCATATTTTGGCTTTGACATGGAAATGCTATGATATTAGGTCCCTCCATATCAATACTTAGATACATTTTGGTTGGATCCTTATGCTAACTAAAGTGATCTCCAAAAGTTTTTATTTACATTAACTGTCAATACATTTGTATTAAAAAAGACAAAATAAATAATAAAAATATATAGAATACTTAGAGAAATAGTAAAAATTACTCAAACAAAAATTAATAATCACAATAATATTTTAACAAAATGTATAATAATCAATATAAATAGAAAGTGTATGCCATTATAAATGGCAAAGAAACAAGAGTCATTGTTTTAGTCTCATATTTCCACTTAGCTTATAAAACATAAGATTTTATTTTATCATAATACAATGATAATAGTTATATCTAATCATTTAATCACTTACCTAACGCATAATCGGGGTTCTTTGTAGTTATGATAAATCCCTTCAGGTTTGTTGCCATTCTTGGAAAAGTTATTCATGTCATTGGAAATGTTAGGTGTCCCGATCCATTCATCTGTGAATTATAGTTCAACATCAAGGTATGGCTCCTTCATGGAGACAGTTCCTTGCTCAGATGCCTTTCGCTCGGTAAACGTTTCATGTTGTTGGTTCAACAACTTTATAGGTAGGCCCTTAAATTTCTACTTCAAACTCTTCTACTGGTGAATCTGTTGGAAAGACAATGAAGGGTGAAAGAGACACTAATCCACAACACTCAAGAAAAAGGTTTGGAGGATCTTTATTGTTGAATGGCGTGTGTAGAAGCTGGGCAAGTGACTCTTTCAACATAATTGGAACAAAGCTGCTTTATATACCATTTAATGCAATCTTTCCTCCTACCCTTAGTCAAGCAATGCCAAAGGAAAGACTTCCGGAAACCAAATAATATTCTCCATACCTGAATGAAAAACAAATAATAGCCCAAAACAAACATCGTTTGTTTCATCCATCTCGATTCATTATAGGATCAACTTCTATTAGAGAAGCCAAGGTATTTAAGCCCTGTACGAGTGGAAAGTGAAATTCCCTCCTCACTCAGCCTATTTCCGTCCAATTGATAGAATAAAGGGGGTTCAAGAGAACGCTTTCGAAAACAACTAATCTAGTACTCTTGGAATATCTCCTACTTTCCATCTCACCGGACAAGAAAGAAACAAGGAGTGTTCAGTGAAGGAAATATGTTACTTGTTGATAGGGGAGCTCATAAGCTAAGTTATCCCATGGAGTATCCTCACTACCAATAGCACCAATGACAGGACTAAAGAAAGAAATATCAGTTGCACCGAAGGGAAATGATGTTACAAAGGTTAGGGAATCACCTATGGTTCCATCTATTTATTCTTTACCTTTATTGTATTATGTCTACCGAACCGGGATGAATGGGACTCACTGAACTTGTGAAATGGGCACAAGATAACATGATCTTACCAATCTCTTTCTGGCTAGTACTGGGAGCATTGAATTGTAGGTTGTTATATCTTGATGGCCGCAATGAAACCGCGGTTGAGAGAGATTTAATGTTTAAAATACCTTAAATTCTCTAATAAATATCATAACATGGAAGGGATGTTGTCTAGAAACTAAATGACCAGATCATAAGATATCTCCAGTAATAGAATTGCAAACCAATACCTAGTATTTATACATATGTAGTCCAAGCACCTGTAACGATAAAAAACATAAAGTGAATGTCAAGGAACAAAAATATTTACTTCAAAAAAAAGCAGAGTTAATGGAAACTCCACAAGTATACTTACAACATGAGTCGAGAGTTCAGGACCTCTGCATACACTCCTTATAAATCGACAAAAATCGTTCAACAAAAAGATAACCCTGCATTTTATTTTATGCTCCCCCTCTGTTGATAAAGTGCTAGACTAACCAAACAAATGAACAGACTCGGCCATTAGAGGAAATTTCAACTCAAAATGGGCCTCCTAAAATGAACTAATAAAATAATAGTTAAAATAATAAAATAATATTTATTAATTTTGGAAGAAGAAAAGAAAAAAACTACTTTTTTGTTTGTATTTTTGACATATATCCCCGTGTTTTTACTCAAATTTTGATCGGGAGAGCTCGTTGGATGTGGAATTAAATTCCGTATCCAACAAGTACTCACTCGGCATACTTTTGATGGACCCCGCTACCCCAACAACAATAAATACCTAAAAAAATGGAATGATGACATCATCATTTCATTTTTTCAGGTATTTATTGTTTTTGGGGTAGCGGGGTCTATCAAAAGTATGCCAAGTGGGTACTCGTTGGATGCGGAATTTAATTCCGCATCCAACGAGCTCTCCCGATCGAAATTTGAGTAAAAACACGGGGAGATATGTCAAAAATACAAACAAAAAAAGTAGTTTTTTTTATGATACCTATCGCCAAATTTATATTAAATAAGTGTTTAAGACCTATACGGTATTTCAAATTTAAAGCAATTTCATTGGCTAACACATGATGACATGGAATTTGAATAAAAGTTAAAAGGCCCATTTTGAGTTGAAATTTCCTCTAATGAGCGCTCTTTGGGAATTTGAAGTAGAGTACGAAATATTAAATACATCAACTAATTTTGAGAAGAACAATTACAACTGGCTAATATAATGACCAACTGGCGAAGTGTTAAACTCAATCTATACAATACATCTCTAGTCGATTAAAGTCTGGAAATATCCATAAATGTTAAATGGATGTTAAACCTATCAATCCCTAGAAGTCATAAAGTGTTGTACTAATCCAGAATCCATAGTCTATCCCAAATCCATTGCACCAGCTAAGAAACCACATAACAATCAAATAAGGAGAAACATTTTACACTGATGCATTAAATGTATCCCCATCGTATACCTTCAATCGTACTAGGAAGCTCACTTCCCACCAGTATAAAATAACAGACCTGGAAGAATAATACGAACAAGTATTTTAATGACGAAATCTCTGCTGCCAATGCCCAGGGGAGCGACTCCCCAGGAAGACGTCGCCACTATTGTGTCCAATACAATCCAAACAAAATTGCACCAATTTAAACAAATTATAAAAATATTTTTTTCAACTTAACAAAACCTTAGGGAAATGCAAAAAAAATGAAAACTCCAGCTGCTGAACTAATCAAGGTAGCCATTTTATAAATGTTCAAGGTCGGGGACATAATAAACCATAAATGGGTGATTACAGTTGTTTACATTGGTACTCGAACTCTATATGCCTTGCCATACTTGCACATAGACACATTAAAAACCACTTGGAAATTTGTGAACCCTTTTAATAATTGTAGGTTTAGCATTCAAATAGGTTGGCGTCTTCCCTCCACGGCATGGCGGGACACACAAAACAAGGTAGACGTCGAATTCAATCAACCAATCAAATGCTGGAAAATTGTTGTTTTAAAAATTGTTATTTTTTTTAAATCTCATTTCCTATGGTTTGCACAATAATTTTCTTTCTAAATCTAAAGTCAACCCTGAACTAATGTCCCTGACTAAAAACTAAATGTCGGGGACATAATAAATAGATTGAAGACAAGGAATAAAATGGAAGAGTTGAATTGCATATAATTGGACTCTCTCAGTGGTTAAGTTAAATAACACATTTCAAAATGAGGACTTTCTCTCTAGTTGCTTTAAAGATGAAATGCATTTACCACTCAAATAACATTTTATTAGCATGCAATAGAGGATAATTGCACTTTCAAGAGTTTAAATTGCATTTGAAAACATGCATTTGCAATTTAATACAAAGGTCGTGCGGATGATTGATTGAAACTATACACTTATTCTTAGGTCTTTTTATATTCCTCTTCCCACCATGATTGTGTTTTATGGGGTTTTTGAAATGAGGACTTTCTCCCTTGTTGCTTTAAAGATGAAATGTATCTACCACCAAAATGGTGTTTGCTTAACATGCAATAGAGGATAAATGCACTTTTCAAAGATTAAATCACATTTGAAAACATAAACTTCTAAATTTATCATACACGCGTTCCCAATGCAACATAGCAGCTGAGAAATCATTAGTAAACAGATAATGACATGTCAAGATACTTCCAAATAAGATAACTCGATAATATGAAAACAATCATAATGGGAGGGGGTCTTACATAAAAGAAAATTGTAGTGAAATAGGAAATTGAACATTAAATATCATACAATAGACTATATCATAGATTTTGCAAAACAATCACTTCTCTCAAGGATGGACAAAGCATATCCTTGCAGTGAAAAAAAAATACCAATGCATAGAAGCACTACATCAACTCTTTTATATGTTACCTTGAAATAACATTTCTTATAACAACTCAGGAATGTGATAATTAGAAGGAAAGTAATGATTTGTTTCCCTTTCAAATTCAGCAAATCCAACCAAACAACCCAATGATATTTCATAACCTTTAACTATGTATTCATGCCAAGAAAAACATCAACATGCTACTTATAACTTAATCATGATATAATTAAATTGGAACATCACCTATCTGTGCTTGTTATTTAGAGAGGAAAGTGGAGCCAAGTAAAAGTGTAATAGCTAACGAGGACAGTTAAAAATTGTTCCTATTTTACTAAAACTCATGAGAGTACTTGTTTTCTATGGTGTAAAACATTGATTCTCAAAGAGAGTCCAATAGGAAAACTTAACACAAAAAAATCTACATGACCATTTGCTTCCAAGGTCACATAATTTTTTTTTTAAAAGCACAAAAGAAGCCAATTTAACCTTCCAACACACGCACATGGCTAACTAGGATAGTTGAAACTTGTTCCTCTTGTATGGGAGTGCATGAGAGTAGTTGGATTCCATGGTGTAAAACATTGTTCTGGAAGATTATCCAATAGGAAAACTTCAAAAAATATGCATGAACATTTTACTTCCATTGTCACGGAAATTAAAAAAAAATTGCAAAAAGGAAGTCAATTAAGTTATAACTAAATAATACAAGGATGACTAAGTTATAACTAAATAATACATGGATGAAATATTGTTGAATCTTATAACTTTATAACACAAAATATATTCAAGGAGACTAGATCCCAACGATACCAACGGTCTTAACCAATGCAATGGTAGTCTAACTTTGATGGAAAGCTGTTGTTCACATCATTGTTTTCCAAATGAATTCTTATAAGAAATTTGTGGGAAAATACAAAAAGCTGAACAACAAGCATTAGAGGAAATTTGGGGTCTAAAATGGGCCTTATAAGAAAACACGCCAACAATAAGTTCTTGTGAGTTGGAATTCAAGAACCAATAGAATTCCAATAAAATGAGTCAAGCATAATGGTTGAATTGACATATGTGCCATAAAAAAAACTACTTTTTTGTTCATATTTTCGACATGTCTCCTTGTGTTTTTACTCAAATTTCGATCTGGAGAGCTCGTTGGATGAAGAATTTGATTCCGCATCCAACGAGTACCCACACTGCATACTCTTAATGGACCCCACTACCCCAAAAACAAGAAATACATAAAAAAAAATGTGTTCGTATTTTTGACATATCTCCCTGTGTTTTTACTCAAATTTCGATCGGGAGAGCTCGTTAGATGAAAATTTTGATTCCGAATCCAACGAGTACCCACAATGCATACTTTTTATGGACCCCACTACCCCAAAAACAAGAAATACCTGAAAAAAATGTGATGATGACATCATCATCACATTTTTTTCAGGTATTTCTTGTTTTTGGGGTAGTGGGGTCCATAAAAAGTATGCATTGTGGGTACTCGTTGGATGCAGAATCAAATTTCACATCTAACGAGCTCTCCTGATCGAAATTTGAGTAAAAACACAGGGAGATATGTCAAAAATACGAACACAGAAAGTAGTTTTTTTCTTTTTTCCTCCAAAATTAATAAATATTATTTTATTATTTTCCTTAGGAGGCCCATTTAAGACCTCAAAATTCCTCTAATGAGAGTTGTAAAAAGATAATTGGTCAGAAATTTTTTTTCCACTCGTCATTATATCCATTACAACTTTATTATGTGCTTATTTTATTACTGACTCCACAACTACTAATTTAACACGGATCTGAAAATTCTCCATAAACACCTCTATTTTGTCTTCCCCATGTATTATTACTTATGATTTCCCTTCCCTTTGTAACGAGTGCTTACCTTACCTTTCATTTTCCTCATAAATACTTTATGAATATCTAGAATCCCATGGAATGTCGTTTCTCTACTCTATTCAAAAATACATTTTCCTAATTATAATCACCTTCGCCTTATTTAAGGTATCCCCATTAACAATCCTCGAACACATAATCAGTTTTTTGCATTATTATCATTGAAAACACTGGCCAAGTTGTTTGTTAATTGACATTCATAAGATATGATTGGTCTAACCAAATCCTAACCATGAATACATCAACAATAAAAGAGATGATGAAAACAGATATTTTTTCTAGTTTTCAGTGGGTCTTACTAAAGAAACAAAAGTTCCAACACATAATTAGTTACAAGATCATTCAAATAAAAACTTTCCGTGATTGTTAGTATTGTAGTCCCTTGCACACAATACATAATATTTTATTTAGCTGAATTATCTAAGAATCGTGTACAACACAATAACATGTATGATAGTACTCCTATGTTTTGGCGATGGCTCCTCATTCATCAATACATTGATACTCCAACAAACAGAAAAAACATGCTCCTATCATAATCCACGCAATTCACCAACACACCAGTCCTCATACACTATGCATGGACAAGAGATTATGTGTCGTCAAAAATACCATGAAAATGACAACTCGTAGGAGGAGAGGTCTCATCCTCTTTGGCATATTTAGCATTATCTTATCTTATCTTATTAATACTTTGATACACAAAGGTAATGAGAGCATTTGGATTGAGGTTTGATAGGACACATGTTTATACACACCGGTATGAGCCAATAAGAGACACCTTCAAGTAGCATCACCCCATATTCTTTCACTTAATGCATGTGAACTTATATTCTCCATGTTTCAATTGCACCATATGCATAACACATTATACAAAAAAACTTCATACTCCATAATATTCCAATCTTCGCAAACTTCAGAATCTTTAAATGGAGAGACTTGACCTTTGCAATATTCACAATCTTGCACCATTTACCATTGTCACTTTAATGAAAATGTTGCTCCTAGTTTTATGTAGATGGAGGATATGTGAGAGACACAATAGGGTTATTGTTCTCAGAAATTATAATTTCAGAAGGCACACACAAAATAAGTCTAGAAACTCAGGAACAAGTGGAAAAACCATTTGAACAAGAGTTGGTGTGCACTCGTGATGGAGAAATGAGAGACCTTCAGCTGCTCCAATTTCTATCTTGTTATGGGTTATCCAGTCTAGTGATTGTAAGGTATCTTCTGTTGAGCTACTCTTCGTAGCCCTCACGAGTCACACTGAAGTTACGACCAAGGAATGATCAAGCTCAGAAATACCTTTCCTAGCTCACCGAAGGTTCTCAAGTTCAGGTTCATCTCGTAACTCTTGTGAAAATCCTGAGGTGGTCCCTAGTCGGGATGGCTTTCACCATTTGAACGAATCAAAGGATCAGGGACAAAGAGTGCTTCTGTTACCAGATAGATTCATGAAGTGATCTCCTTCTTTGTTACCATATAGATCCGTGAAGTGATCTCCTTCTCAACAGACCAAATCCCTCCACACCACATCTGCGAGCAGGAGATTCAAGCCCCCACACACCTGCAAGAGATGAAGTGAAAGAGAGTAAGATGACACCCAATATGAACGAAGATCTCAATAACATGTGGAGGGAGCTTACGAACTTTAGATTGAAGGTTAGGCAGACTTACACCCTCGTGGTTGGTGTCTTTGGTCACTGGGATTTGGTGGTCCTCCCTAACAGAGGCACTAACCTTTGTGTGTGAGGCCTTCCCAAATATATCTAACTCTGCAAGATATCCATCTCTTCTGAATGATTTTAAATCATTAATCCTTTTTACAACAATAGGAACACCACCATCCAAAAACCCTTGATAGAGATCTCATGAGTGGTCATTCTTTCATTCCTTATAAGATTAGAAGCATTAAACTCTCCTATTTCCTGAAACAATTGTTCATAAGTGAAAGACTCTCCCACGCTTGACAAGTTATCTGAAATTCCAACTACTGATTGGCCTCTCTGTGTACTGAAGGATTTACATCTCTTTCAGTGTTTCCAATGGAAACCCTTCACTCGTGTTTAAGGACAAAAAAAAAAAAACACTATCACAAGTAGGACAAGGCCCAAGCCACCAAACACCCCTCCTAAAATTGGCCTCAAATGTGTTTTTTTTCTACCAGAACTCCCAAATGAAGATGGAGGAGAGGATTTTTGAATTTTAGCCCCAAACCCAACAAAAGATAGACCCCTTGTAGAATAGAATGTTGTGCAATCAGAAAATGTTTGTTACTTCGTTTGTCCCTGTAAATAGTTTTCTTCATCAACCACTGACACACGACAGATATGGGTAGGTGTTTTTTCCTAGAAGAAGTTATATGACAGATCTAACACAACTAATTGTTGAAGACTTGGAAGTTTAAATGGAAAGGAATCATAGAACAAATTATGAGATAGATTCACATCGTTGATATTGAGAAAAATGGAGATGGAATTTGGCAATGGCTTTCTCAAATTGTTGTATCAAAGGTTTAACAAAAGCAAGTTAGTCAGTGAGCCAAGAGACTTAGACAAATTTATGGATAAATTGTTTTGATCCAAATTAAGTTCTCAAAGTGCAATACATTTGAAAATATCGTCAAGAATAATGCGTCAAAAAATTGTTTGCAAGAACCAAATTATTCAAAATGGTAAGCCTCTCCATTTCCCATGGAATAGAACAAGAGTCAGTGAATATGCACTCCCGTCAACACAAACTTGCAAAAAACCATGTTCATTAAGTGTTTCTTGCACACTAAAATGCAGAACTGTTCAATGTGCAAACAATCCAACTTTATTCAACACACTTGCCAAGTTACAAAATCACAAACCCATCTAGTCCTGCAAGAGAAGCGACAGAAACATGACATGAGTGGGCCACCATATGAGGTTTAAATAGATGACACATGATCTGTTTTCAAAGTGGGAAGGAATTCCTGAGACAGACGTCATCAACTCAACCCAATCAAAACATAACAAATTTTCATTATTTAAAAAAATCATATAAATAATTTTTTTGAATTATACAAAGACCATCCAAAACCATAGCAAGAGGAAATATTTCTATAGTCTATGAGAAAATCAATAGGGCGTAAGTGATTTATATATATGCCCTTGTCAAGGACCTAAAAAGACCCCTTCTATAACACAAATATGGAAACAACTTTTATAGAAAAAAAATCATTTTTTTTAAACATAATGATCATTCTCACTAAATGCTATCAATTATACTGTATAGCATTGATTTGTGCTTAGTACGTTTTCTTACTGATGGGCTCATTCAAGATGATACATTGAATTTTTTTCATCATATCAAGAGGGTTTTGACATTATGGTATGACTCAGTAATGGAAAATCGTGTGCAACTAGTAAAACCTTTATCAGTGTGCACTATACCTTACTTGTAATTCCATGTGAAACTATGCTCAACAATTTCATCTAGGATTTACACACAGATTTATTCCATCCTCAATCATATGGATAATAAGTGAGGGATGATATCTCACTGCCATACCTTCAACACATTCAAACTTGAAGAAACATACAATCCTGGATAGATGAAACAAACTTTGATATGTAATGTTTATCTCCCAGTTTTTTCTCACTTGCCACTCCCTAAGCACATGGAGGATCACACTAAGTAGAAATATCATGTGAAATAGACGAGGAAGTTAATATGATATCAAATATAAAAAATGTGAAACATAGCATGATACACGATAAGTGTCACTTTTATTATTTATGTTAAAGTGACGTATGATATTACATCTTCGACATCATAACATCTCAAGAGAATTTGGCAATGTGTGTGTGTTCATTAACTATTGTTAAGTAATACTTTGTTCAACAACTATCACTAAAATGTGGTAGTCTGAGGAACATGATAAAACATAGCAGTACATATAATATTCGTTCAGTCATTATATGGCTGAATCCATGAAGATGGGTAACATATTTTGGCCAAAATTAACAGTGAAAATTTGATATTTTTGACTCATTTATTAAATCGAAGTCTTGAAAACCCATATATGTCTTGTGAATTCCGACATGCAACAAAAAAACAAATTCTAGAGAATTATGTTGTCTTTTCTCTTACATTTTTTTTGCAAAAATAATAATAATTTTTTTTTGTAAGCCTGCAAATTGTATTAAGCTACTAAAACAGAAAGTACATCAAAAATTACATTACTGATTGAATATTGGGGTGGTCTGAAACAAAGGAGCCACTACCCCAACCAATCAACACTATGGAATTGTATTACAATAAAATGGGAAAAAATCCCGTCAACCGATGGGGGCCAAACTGTAGACACAAAATTAATATTGGTATTGTTCATAGACTCATGAAACAAGAGCTTAGAAAGCAAATTAAAACAGGTGGAACAAATGGTAGGCTAAGCCGGCTTCTGGGTCTTCATCAACAACAAACTAGGGGGGGAGGAACCTCCTCTAGGATGGGGCATCCCCCCTGGATTTCTTCATCTACATTAATGTACATCTACTTGAAACGTAGAGGAGAAGATTTACAAACATGTACCTCAGCTTCGTGGACGCGATTATTGATCAATGGCGTGATAGTGGAAGGAATTGGGAAGGGAGAATTAATTGTTGTAGTCGTCACAGGAACCGAGATCCTATCCAATGACAACCCCCCAGTAATGCTACCGCTGCCCCTGTCATCATTTCTTGTAGTGCATATTCCAATGGCTAAGCATTTCCAAGTGGAAATCATGTCCAACCTATTGAGTTGGGCATCGAGTTCAATCAATTTAGTCTTGGAAGATAGCACAGAGATGCGAGTGTAGTTCCAGTTACTGACCATTTCCTCCATTAAGGTACTCATCATATTTTTGATAAGCCAATAGTGATTAATTTGGTTGACCCATCCGCCTCTAGCTTGGTGCTCAATAACCAAGAGAGCTTCCCATTCATCAATCAGGACTCTCATAGGCATGGAGACATCAGTCTCATAACCTTCTTCCATCATCATTTCCATGCCATGTTGAGCACGACCATGACCACTACTACCACGATGAGGTGTACCACGTTTTCGAGACATGGTGAGTCGAATAAAATGTTGTAGGTTCATGCTAGAATCCCTACTAATCAGAGCTTGTTTCCTTGAGTGTTGATGTAGGTGCAGGAGATGAACCCAGAATCTCAACTTCAAAGAGAACCAAGTGGGCGGATCAGAGGAGAGTTGGGATGAATCTTTCCTAACTAAACCCATGAGAATGAGAATGAGCCTAAAGGCCTCCCATTCCCATTCCCTAATCATGTCATCCACACGAACCAGTTCATAAGCCATCAAAGGTAATTTAATGCAGGGGTGGCTCTTTTATCGCTCGATAGGACTATTCAATCATCGTTAGATGGAGATATTTTCCTATCCCTTCCGTCATCACCAGCAAGGGTGCCAACCTCTGCGCAGTGAATACGCCTTAACTGTTGTGTGCAGGAGATCTTTTAGGGGCTATATATAGCCCATGGGCTATATTAAGGGGGTTACACAAATTTAGTGGGATATTTTCTTATATGGAAAGGGTTTTTTTAGGCTAAAATATATTCTCCTAGTATTTATTAGAAAAAAAATCCAAAATCCCCTATATTAATGAGGAAAATGAAAAAAATATTTTATCACTAGAAAAATCTCTCTCCAATCTATCTTTCGCCCCCAATTTCTAGAGAAAATATACTAAAATCACCCTTTTGCACCTAATTTTCAGTAATGGAGGCTCACAAGGGTTATTTCTCCCTCCATTTCCCTTGCAATTTAGGCATATGGTTGCATTTTCCTATAGTTTTAGTCAATTTCATGTGATACCTTCTTTTAGCCCTTGATTTCTAGTATTGGAGGGAAAATGAGGGGCTATTTTTTCTATATAAAGGCTATAATGATTCAGGGTTCACCGACATTAGAATGTGCTTGTAGGGTGAAGGTTCTGGTTGATGCAATTCCACTTTTCATTCTTAGTTTTCTCAACATTTTAATCTTTGCATAATACCTCCATTTCCAAAAGTTCAAGTATTGAAGAGGCATGTCGCACATGCAATTTATTAGAGAATACAAACTCACATCATGCTTCTCATCCAATGATTAACATCGTACACTTTTTATCAAAGTTTTTATGATTTATATCCACAGTTACAATATATTGTTATATTGTAAATTTACCTTTTATCATACATTTTATCATGGATGCTTTTTTAGGCCCATTGAATTCTAGGGAACTCTTGATTCTTAAGGCTCATTTAGTGTTATTAGGGTCTTATTTTATCCTAGAAGTATTGGTTCTGTGAAAGTGTTATAAAGATCAAAATATGTAATTTATTTTATGCCTTGTCATGTTTAAACTATCGACTGACATTTATATGTTGTTAGTGGATGCTACTCTTGATGGAGAGATGCCACGTGGTTTTTACATGTTCAAATTGAATTTGACCTAGTTGTTTAAATGTGCTTTTATTAGGATCTTTCTCTACAGTTATTATTGGATCTAAGGCGCTAATGAGAGTGTATATGTTCATATTTTATGTATGTTATTGTTGATGTTTGGGTTGTTTGTAATATAAATGAATGAACACTTCTTATAATGGTGGGGCTACATTGGAAGGGTCATTATTTTAGCTATCTTCTTGTAGTGTTGTCCAAAGTGTACTGGTAGATTCTTTTATTTATATTGAGAAGTTCGTGACTAGTATATTTTTTTATTCGTATTGCAAAGTTCGTCAATTTTATTTATGGTATAAATTTGTTGGGTTCAGTACTTGTTTTATGATATTTTATTTTTTGTAAGGGTCATTTAGAAGTAAACATTTTTTTGGTGATTTGTTTTGATGTGTAATTGCTATCATCATCTAGAAATGGATCTAGTTATGTATGATAAATATATGATTTAGCTGGAACATGTTACTTCATTTCCATCATGATTGTATATAATATGTACAAGGCAATGTTACTTCATTTCCATCATGATTTTATATAATATGTACAAGGCATGTTTGACCTAAGATGTAGACATTATGTTATTTGATATCTAGTCTTTTGCATTCAATGGGAGTGATAAAACAATTTTACCACATTTTGCATGCTTTTAGAAATTTCAAGGACAAGGATAAAAACACCTCCTCAGTTTATTTGAGAAAAAGTAGTCTTTAACAGAGTAGTTCTAATGATATGTGTGATGATGCATTAATGTGCTTTCTATTCTTTTAGTGTATGCTCTTATTTCTGATAACCATTGCAAGTTTCTAACTAACTCTAAAAATTCTAAATCAAATGACATAATTTATATTTTGATTGTCAACAAAAGAAAGGAAAAATTGGTATTTGTATATATAAACAAATAATCAGGTTATTTTTATCTTAAAGGGTAGCTACAAAATGAGAGATTTTGAAAATCGGCTAATTGGGAATTCATACACTATATTAAGGTCGTGGGTCTCGATAATACTCCATGTTGTAATAATGGTTCGTGGGTGCCATAATCACTCCACAATGTAAAATTTTCAATTATATTAGTTTGTCGGTATGTCAAGGTTTGTGTCCCCACATGTCCGTCGGACCATTAAGGGATAAGAGAAAAAGTGGAGTCCCCACATTCCTAGAATCTAGTTAGTGTAGTTGTGTTTCACCAACACCTTTAGTTGTGAGTGACCCAATACTACTTGTGAAATGTATAAATAAATCCCTCCTCTCCTCATTCATGCATTTGTTCATTTCAGGGTCTAGGAGTTGAGATATTCAAGATCTGATATATGCTCTTCTATTGCACTGCCTTAGAAATCTACAGAATCGAAATTTGAGTCTTTCTAGCAAAATATTCACCAAGACATTACAAGATTTGATAATTTGATGAAAGATTTTCCAAGTTTTTACAATGTTTTATAATTTGGTGAAATAATCGTCAACATTTTACAATATATTATAGTTTAGTGAAAGATTTACCAAGATTTTACAATATTCTCTAATATAATGAAATACTTGCTACAAATTATAGATACATATTATATTATTGATAAAATAGACTTGAATTTTTCCTTTATATTAGGGACACTCACTCATTTATTATACATATAAAATTTGGGGGTGTTCTTAAAATTATCCCTAGGGGATATAGAGGGCCCAACATGTGGGGTGCCACGTTGTCGTTCCTAGGCCCGAGGCGCCCTGCACTATCAGTAAAAAAAGTGGCACCTGCATCTAGATACAAAAATAATGATATTATTTAATATGCCAAAATTGCATTTAATGATAAGTTTGTTTTTTGGAAATTTCAGAAATAGTTAAAAAGTGGCTTGCATGCACATAAAATATGTTGGGTCCTAAAACCCATAGAGAAACAGATTCAAACAAGGAAAAGAACCAAATGAACATGCACATAATAGATATCTGGCATAACACATATATTTATATGGTAAAACCCTTTGAAGGGGAAAGGTCCAGAGGAAAAGGAAACTCCATTATTATTGCTTAATCAAAGGAGATTTACAACTAGCCCAGCAGAAGACTTGGGGACTTGGATTAATATTTTTCTCTTAGGATAAAAAATTTAAATCAACTACCCCAATAGTTATACAAAATTGCTTGCATTAACTATTCCCCCCTATTATGGCTATCTAAATCCATCATAGAATATTTAGTAATTTCCAGAACTATCATAGTGATATGTTGGAGAGAATATAGGAAACAGTCTTATCATGATTCCTAAATAGTGGAATAATTGTTGTCACATTCAAAAATATCCACATTTACATTAATTTACTTGATCCCTTGTCCTTCATCACACATCACCTATATAGGTGATACTCGTACCTCCAAAATAACAAAGCACCCATTTCACTTCTTTATCTGGATTTTCCATGTGATCGCTGACAACACCAATTGCATCTTCAAAATATTTAATCATTTCATTTCATAGCATAAGTACTTCCTACTAGCATATGATAGATGAGACATATAACCCCTTTCTTCTTCACTTCTTGGACATAAACATGAAGAAATCTTATAATAAAATTCCAAAAGGATTTTATTGGTTTCACATTATTCATACCAAATTTACTGGGTATCTCTTCCTCATACTCCTATTCTGATAACCAAATCTTACCTTAGTACTATCTTTTTATAATTCCATGCTTAAGATTGTTTTGTTGCTCCCAGGTCCTTCATCTCGAATTCCCAAACTAGTTGCATAACCATAATATCAACAGTTCAATCTGAAAAGATGCATAACCATTATATCAAATCCTCAGTGAGTCTCCAGCTATAGTTCAACTTCTAAAGTGAAATAACTCTCACGGTCCAACTAGTTTGGTCTATGGTCCAACTGTAAAAGTGCACTTTCTCCCATAGTCCAACCAATTTGCAATACACTATGCACTAATTGCTTTGAATTTGAAAAGGGGTAGAGTAAGTATGTTTTATGGCAATGTAATATGGGTTGAAGCTTCTGGCATTGGGTTTCTGCATAGAATCACATTCAAATTGTTGGCCCACTCCACTGGAAAGTGATCATTTTTAAAGGTAGATAAAGGATCAAGTAGGAATGTAGAAATATTTGGGATACTGGAAGATTTATCAGCAAGGCTTCTGGTGCAAGAGATGATGCCAAGCTACTTTTATTGGAGAATCCACTGCACTCCACATGGGTGAAATCACAACATTTAAATATGATCTAGAAATACAATATTCAACTAGAATAGGGATATTTAGAAAATATCATAACTATTTTGAAATCAGTATCAAATCAAATATATTGTACATCCTTATCTATATAGGTAGGGGAAATCAACATGTCTTCGAACGAGGTAAGCTTCATGGAAATTACAGAGTGTTACGTTGCATTGTACCCAATGCACCTTCATGTGTACTCCACGGAGAGAGGGCCAATTTTTCAACCAGCAAGGGTGTTATTGAGTAATGGTGGTCATCGTTGGGCCCTATGGTATTCCTTTAGGGGTACTATGGCTTAATGGCACTGATGGCTACCCTTTAAAGGGGTTTTTAACCTCAAGGTTGGTGCCAGAGGCCCCTAAGGGTTGACCACTAGGTCTCATGGCTCTATATCTTGATTGTGCACTTCGGTGGCCTCTGCTTCAGACAAAAGACTCTCATATTCATTCGTATCCACTTTGGAAACCCTCCTGGCCCTTTAGTTAGTGGGTCCTTGCTCTCACTGGATTTATTTCCTCCATGCCAGGCCTTTTCATGCTTTGAAGAGGGTGTTTAGGGATTTTACAACATTCTATGGGTTAGATGGGATATAAATCCCTCTCTCCAGCTCAATCCATCCTTTCGTTCAGAGTGATTTGCTTATTTGAGCGTGTTTTGGCACCTGGGGATGTGAATACCCCACGTAGCCTACCTTGAGCCTACATAATGGCTATATTTTATTATTATTTTGTTTTAATTTTAAGTTGAAATTTTATAATTTCAAGTTGACTTATTTTAAGGCATGTAGGGCTGGATATTTTAAAAATGAGTGTGAGATCATATAAATAGATCTCCTCACTTTCATTTTAAAACAAAACTTATGGGATAATACACTATGCACTTGTTCTACCCCTGTTTGTGTTTATTTGGATGGATATGCTCGTCTTGAGGAGGTTTTGTGGTTAATGCAAGATATTTTTTTGGTAAATTCTTTGGTGAATCTCTGCTCTTGGAGATGCTTCAATTTGTTGGATGAAAACAAGCAAAAGGAAGTCAGGATTCTAACCTTTTTGTTTGGATGTTGGTGGATGTGCATGTCTGAGTCTTGGTGATAGCCGTAGAGATTCAATTTTGCCTAAGATAAACCATTACCTTTGTTCTTGTTACCTTAGAAAACATTGGCACGTCTCCCAGTGAGGGTGCCCTAGGGTTCTATTGACGACCCAGTTTTTAGGTTGCTAGATAAAACTACAGGGCAATTGTTGGGCCGAGAAAAGTGCACAAGGAAGAATCTGAAGCACAAGCACAGAGGAGAGAAAGTTGCAACGCGGACCTGTGCGGCGAAGGAAAAAGCGTACATAAAGAGGTAGGTAGAAGAGTAAAGGATGGATAGGTGTAGGTCAAGAAGGACTGCAGAAGACTATAGGACAAGGTTTTGCGGCTAGTTATGACCTGTACAAGCAAGCTGAAAGACGTTTCCACGGCTAGTTATGGTCGTGGCTGATGTAATGAAGGATTTTGCGGCTAGGTATGGGTTGTCGTCAATGTAATAGAAGAAATTTTGTAGCTACTTATGAATGTAGTAATTGAGTTGTACTTAGTCGACCCTGTACGGTCTTGTAAACATTATAAATAAGAGGAGACCGCTCTGTAGAAGGGGTCAGTCAGTTAGTATTGGTTGCTGCAAATTTTAGATCAGAGAGGAGTCTAATAGTAGTAGGTTGTTGAGCCATGATATGCAGCCAAGTGCAAAGACCATTAAGTAGAAGAGTCTATTTAGGATTTGTACAGATCAATAGGAGTAGATAGAAGAAGAAACTAGAGAGAATGAGAGCAAGAAGATTATGAGACAAAATACATATCTTAAAACAGTCTGTAAGTCGCAGACTACAAGGTGCTATATATATTTCTCATTCCAGATGAAGAGCACCTTGGTGGTTTTTCCCATATGGGTTTCCACATTATCTTATGTGTTAATGAATTATTGAATGTGTGTTGAATTTTTAACGATTAATGTTGAATTTTTTATTATATTTCATTGGTTAGAGTTTTGTTTGAATGATTTTTGAAACACTAATAAACAACAGTAAATGAGTGAATAGATACCTAAGCGTTGTCAAGAACTGTGTATTATTTCACGTTTAAACAATGTTAAGTCACATCACAGTTATTTTCTATTAAGGAACTAGGTGCATCGCACTATTGCACCAGCTGTTAAGTTATCAAGGAAAAGGTTGTGTCGCACGCTAGTTGTGGCGCACAGTTGTGCCTCTATCGAGTAGTGAAAGAATCCTTCCTTCCATATCTGTCGAGTGCCTTGGCCATGTGCCAAGGGACTACAATCCCTCGTCGACTGTGGAAACATGGTTCTGGAATTTACACATTAAGATATCTCGGGTGAGACTGCACCTACCTTGCAGGTGTTTCTAGCTGAGCTTGCTCCGTCAGGTTGAAGTCTTTGGTTGTTTTGTTGGTTTTGTGTTGTTGTTGAACCTGGTTCACGTGAGTGAGGAAAGTAGGCCAACAAATGGTTCCATTTCCAGGACTTTAATCATTTGAGTCGAGGGATATGTTGTGGAATCCAACAAAGAAAGAAATAGAGGATTGGATGGAATCTAAGACGTTGGCATTTGTGCAAGAAGAGAGCACAAGTTCGTGTTTGAGCACAAAAAACTGGTTAGACAGGTAAATATATTATGATATTCACAAAATATTCTTTGCAGAGTTTCCTATTGTGCTGCATGAGTGGATGTCAAGATTGGTGACTCGACAGACAAATTTCCAAAGAAGAGAAGCGATCGAGTTGAGTGATCAGGTGATCCGCGAGATATGTAGCATAAGTAACCCCGTCTCTAGAGCTGTTGATTTTTGGTTCGAGAATATTCTGCAAGGGTATATTACTGAGTTTGCAATAGAAAGTATAAACTCATATATTGAGGATAAAATAATTTTTTTCTAAGGACCTCGACGAAGGTACTTTTTATATATAAGTACATGAATAAATATCCTTGTATATGAGAAGGGTATCTTGCATTTGAGCAGTTGAGTTGCATATCTAGAAAAGGGGATATGTTGTGGACGACCTATAGAGAAAATGGGAGATGATGAGTTGAGATGTTCCCAGGAAGTACATAACCTGAACTAGAAGTTAGATTCCTAAGGAGTGGAAGAAGATTCAGGCCGGGAAAGAGAAGAAAGAAAGTAGGAGGGAGATGAAATCCTACTCTTTTTGAAGCGAGTGAGTATGAATTTGAGTCATGGCTAGACGAAGGGTCTTGCAACAAAGAGGAAGACTATAGAACGATTTCTTAGGGAGTAGAAGAATCCGAATAATCTGCAGAGACGCCAAGATTAGGATGCAACTACATCACACCAAGAGTATCACCAAAGGTAAGGTCTAGAGCCTCATATACTGAAATATTTGTTAATACTGATAGTGCTAGTAATGTGAATAGTGCGCAAGAGGGTACACCTCCATTAAATTATTCATTAGAAAAACCTGATGCCAACTCAATGGCTAGGGTAGATTTTAGATTACCCACATTCAATGGAAATGGAGCAGAAGACCCAGAGTAGAATTAGTTCCTTGGCAAAGTTATTTGGATGGTTCTCCTAGTTCATAATGCAGACATTAAGAAAGCACAGATGATTACGGATCCGTGGGGTCGCGCGTTGGACTGGTTCATAAAGTTTTACGTAGTACCAGTAGGAACCCCACATAAGACCCTTGATGAGATCTGACTTGTGATGATTTGTGAGTTGGGAAAACCTAAATATGAGTCGCAGTGCATCACTGAGATCAAGGAGATAAAACAGGAATCGACAGAATCCATATGGTATTTCGATCAACAGTTTAAATATTTGATGGCCAGTTAGTTTCCAGATGTCAGATCTGCAACATAAGGATTGGTTTATTGCTACACTATTACCACACATCCGAGGGCCATTGATGCAACAGAAGATTTTGTCGCAAACAGAAGCACTAATGACTAGCGATGAAGCTGGAATCCTCGTCGATCGGAGATGGTGGCGCAGGAATGATGCAGATTCAGTCGCAGTTGGATAATATGAAATTACACCTCCAGGACATCAAGAAGGGTAAAGAAGCATGTGAGGAATTGTGGTGCACAATATTTTGAACAAATGGACACACCAAGGACAATTGTCCGTCATACATGAATTATATCTCGTCGAGTGCACCAAATCCATTGAGTACCCATGGACTATCCTGGTGCTGCATATGCCAAACTAGACGTCATTGGGATGAAGAGTGTCTATACTTGCACAAGATTGTAAGTACCCCAACTAGCCTTTTCTGTAAATTTTGTAAATCAGTAGGCCATGATGAGAAGGATTGCAAAGCATATTATCTCTTGAAGGAAAAGATAATAGACACCTACTTGATGAAGAACGATGGGTAGCTTCAAGATGAACAAGCACAAGCGCACTACCATCTTGCATATTTCCCGCAAAACCAGTATCAAATATAGTATGTGCCACAGAACCAATACACACCGCAAAATTAGTACCCACCCTAACAACCACACCCTCAGGGAAGGGGGGGTGGAAACTTTAGAGGAAGAGGAGGAGGAGGATTTGGAATAGGAAGAGATCAGGTTACATGCTATAACTATGGAAAAACGAGCCATTATGCCAGAAATTTCCAAGAGCTTGAAAAGACATGTTCATATTGAAAAGCATAGGACCATAATGTGGAGCAATGTCCTCATTTGATTGTGAAGTGGCAAGCTCGGACTGTCGCAGGTCCTAACCCTATGCATAATTCGATTCTGAATCCAAATCCTAACCTTAATGTTTAGATGATTGCTACTAAGTCGAGAGAGATGAGTGTTGCTGTCGTAACATGAGGAGGTGATGTGCTCGGAGCTAATCAGGATATACCGCAAGAACAACTGCAGCCGCAGGTGCAACTTGCAGCGCAAAAGAAAGTACTAGTCGATGTCCAAAAATAGAAGCAAGTGTTTTTGGACATGCGACTGGATTTTGTGGATCCAGAAAAACCGTTGACATCAACTGAAGTTAGGGAGATGCCTAAACACATACAGCAACTATTCCCGAAAAAAAATTGGAAAAAGGTTAGTAATCACAAGTCATATCTGTCAAGTTGCTTAGCGCTAATTCAAGATAAGGATGCTATCACATAACTACAAGAACTGATAGAAGAAAACCCAGTAGAGTCACCACCTTGAAGGAAGGTTAACCATGTCAAGAAGAAATTCAAAACTGGGCGCAAGTTAAGAATGACTTCGTAGATAGGGGATTATGACATGGATTACATCATTTTAGATCTAGGGCCGAACGTCAATATTTTGACACGACAGACCTAGGAGAGCATAGGAAGCCATGCTTGGATTGGTCCCCTGTCCAATTGCGACTTGCAAATCAAGTGAAGGTCCTACCAATTGGTAGGTTGATTCAAGTCTCTGTCAAGATCGAGGGGCTGCACACATTTGCAGACTTTGAAGTCATTAACATTGTCGACAACATGAACCCATATCCCGTGTTTTTGGGGATAGATTGGGCCATAGATAATTAGATCATTATAAATTTCAGGAAAAGGATTCTATAATTTGAGGATGATGAGATGAGGTAGTATCTCCCATTGATCCATTAGAGGGACAAAAATATGTCGATCATGTCTACAGCAAGGGACAGGGTGATTATCTCGAACAAATCTACAATGTCAGCGCCTTAAAAGATGATTATGTGAACCCGACAATGGATGGAAATGTGAGCTAGAGGAGTGCTAATTCATGTACATCAGATTCGAGAGAGGCCTTAGAGAACTGGAAAAACAAATTTCATGAAGTCTCTATGAGGTGATGCTTTAGAGTTACCCGGTCGGTGCGACAGGTGGAAAATCAATTGAGGGAGTTACCCACATATGAGGGCTTTCCTAATCCTGTGACCTTCCTAAGTGAATTTGAAGGACTCGTAACAGAACCGCAACGCTTGTTTGCGTTGGACTATGTGTTGAAAACTACATCCGTCAGATGGTGGGGTACACATAAGCAATTCATATCAGAATGGTCACAGTGCAGAACATTGTTGGAAGCTAGATTCATCAAATAAGTCACCATTGTAAGTCAGAAGTACATAGGGTTGTCAAACCCTATTGAGCACATTAATTAGTTCTGCATAGCATTTGCAGAATAATTGCGACATGAATGGGCCCATAATTTCATTCATACATTGGAAATGACACCCAAGAGCTAGTATACATCCATGGAATTGCGACAAGGAACTTGGAATTGGGAAGGGATAGCTAATAAATTTGCACACACATTTGAATTTGCTGATGAGAAGTAGATAGTGGATACTGCGCTTCAGGTAATCAAGGAAAATATATTCGTTGAAATCCCTGTCACAGTAGCAAGTTCCCATCAGTGAAACATGACTATCCAACAAGGGATGGCTTGTTACAACCTGGATGGAGAACCAGATGATGATCCAACTAACATAAACATACCGGAGTCGGAAGGTATGCACAAAGTCGAAGGAAGTGGTATTTTGAGCGACCAGTTCCTCAAGCCGCTGAAAATCAAGAAAGTAAACATTGGCTCGCTAGAGAACCTGAAGTTCACCAATATAGTATACTACTGGGATGATGAGATGGTATCAAAGATAACAGACTTGCTGCATGAGTTTCAGGACCTGTTCCCTACCAATTTCTCAGAGATGAAGGGAATAGTGGGAGATTTAGGAGAAATGAAAATACTCCTGAAACCATATGCTAAACCAGTCAAACAACGACCTTATAGGTTGAATCCAAGGTATAAAGAGCAGGTAAAATATGAATTGGATCCCATGCTTAACGCAGGAATCATTGAACCTATTGAGGAATCATAATGGATCATCCCCATAGTGATCCAGGATAAGAAGACAATAGGTGAAGTCAGGATCTCTGTCGAGCAGATGAAGTTGAATGATGCATGCCTGCACTATCCATTCCCAACACCATTTATAAATGAAGTACTTGAAAGCGTCAGAGGGAAAGAGATGTATTCATTCACCGACGGTTTCTTTGGCTATCATCAAGTCAGAATTGCAAAGGAGGATCACCACAAAATGACCTTCGTCACAGAATGGGGATGCTACCAGTATACATTAATGCCCTTTGGACTCAAGAATGCACCTGCTATTTTTTCTAGAATAGTAGTTTCTTCTTTTAAAGATTTCATACATAAATTTCTTGAGGTCTACTTTGATGATTGCACTGTGTTTATTCTAGTAAGAGACCACATTAAGAGTCTGCACATGATGTTGGGGTGCTATCACCAATATTAGATCATGCTTAATTCCAAGAAATGTATTTTTTGTTCACCATTTGGTGTACTATTGGGACACGTCGTATTTCACGACGGAATTTTGGTCGACCCAGCAAAAGTTGCGATTATCCTTGACTTACCACCACCTACATCATTCACGCAACTCACATCAATGTTAGGAAACACAGGCTATTATGGAAAATTCACCAGAGGGTCTGCAAAGATAACTGCACCTATGGAGAAACCGTTGAAGAAATATGCAAAGTTTCAGTGGACGTAGGCTTGTTAGGAAAGATTAGATAAATTAAAGAAAAAGATGGCAACTGCGCCAATACTTGTATTTCTATACTGGAACAAGGAGTTCCATGTTCATGTCAACGCGTCATCTGTTGCACTTGACATAGTCTTGACACAACCAGGTGAGGGTGTGCTTGACCACCCTATTTCTTTTGCTAGCAAAAAACTGTCGACGACAGAGAAAAATTACACAATGAGAGAAAGATAAGGACTCGCCATGGTTTATGCACTGCAGAAGTTCTAACACTACTTGTTGGGTGGACATTTAAAAATGTACACTGATCATTTGGCATTGAAATACCTGGTCAACAAGCTAGTGTTGGGGGGGAATATCTATCGATGGCTTGTCCTATTTCAAGAATTTGATTTTGAGCTCATTGTTAAACTTATTTGACTGCATGTGGGATCTGATCACCTATCGAGGATATAAAGTGGTGAAGAACCAACCAATATGGAGAATAACTTACCCGACGCACAATTGTTTGCATTCACCATGATGGATGATCAGAATAAGGAGTTTAATGATATCATCCATTTCCTGAGCACAGGATACGCACCTAAAGGATTCTCCACTATGCAGAAGAAACACTTGTTCATCAAAGTCGTTGATTATATGTTGATTGCAGGACACTTATACAAACTGGGTGTAGATGAAATATTGCGACACTGTGTTTTTTACTATGAGCGACAATGGGTAATGAGTGAAGCACATGTCGATGTCGCAGGAGGACACTACGCTATAAAGGAAACTTTGTGAAAGATATTGCAAGTAGTATTATGGAGGCCAACCATACACATCGATACTAAGAGCTTCTGTCGGTGTTGCGATATTTTCCAGAGGACAGGAAAACCATCGAGATGCAACGAAATTCCACTCATGCCCTAGATAAACCTTAAAGCATTCGACAAGTGGTTCGTTGACTTCATAGGACCGATCAGTTCACTAGGAAAGAGGACTGGTGCACACTACATTATCATTGTGACAGACTACTTAACCAGATGGTCTGAATCCATGCCTGTTAAATATTGCACCACTACGACTGCAACGAAGTTTTTATTTGAAAATGTGGTGACCATATTCGGCTACCTGAAAATTCTCTGAAGCAATGAAGGTACGCATTTTGTTAACAAAATTATTGATGAGCTAACTACATAGTTTCAGATTCAACATAGAAATATGGACGATGTTCTTTTTGGTCCCATCAGTCGTCCTTGCCATAACTTCCATAACTTCCTTGATAGGTACAACTAAGAACTTGAGTATGTGAGTAAATGTTGGAATGCGTCGAATGAGAATCCCATGTGATCAACAAGACATCAATATTCCATCGAATGATCACATATGGGATAGGCACATCCCTATAAATATGAGGCTTCATCGACAGAATTCTTTTACGTACACATAGAGAAGAAGAGCGAACCAGAGCTTGTGAGTAAGAGAGCCGAAGCTAATGAATATTGAGATTTCTAGCACCAGTGAGAAATTAGAAGTTACCATCACTTTGTCGTGTTTTATTCTTGAAGAAATCAGGTTTCCAAAGGTTCAAGAACGAGAAGAAGAACCAAAAATGATGGAGAAACCAAGAAAACAGACAATTCCTATGGCTGGTTCATCTGCTATTCCAACCTCTAGTTCAGGCTCTACGCTGACCCCTGTTCAAAATCCATCAATAAATCTAGTAGCTGGAGGTCCATGGTCATTCGTGACATAGACATAGGTTCTAGAATAATCATGTCCAAATATATCAAATAAATGTAAGGCTAAGGCCGTTGTGAATATGCTTGCTAAGGACATGCCTGAGCAGGAGGCACCAAAGTCGCCACCACACAGAGACGCAGGCACCACCATTGAAGAGAAGAACCTGTTACCACAATATCTTCGGATGAGGATAGAAGAGGCATTGGAATTGAAGCTTCCAATGAAAGAGCTCTCCTCCTCAGCGACACCCTGGATCCCTGCTGGTGTACCCCTTTTGATGGATATACTACCGAAGTTGTCTAGGATGCAGTTTGAGGATACTGATACGCACAAGCAGATGGGTTTTGAGAGGAAAAATTACATGGTCACTCTTCCATCCATTCTGCTTGAGCCGCATTTGGTCATCAAAATGGAGTGGGAAAAAGGTATTGAAAGCATGGGCCTACTTAACCTGCTGCTTATGCCACACTTCGGTCGAAGCACGCAAGTAAGTATATATGTGTGACTGCTCCTGGGTTTTTTTCATGGAGGATACTTATGGCTCGACCGAACCTATGATGTGGATTTTGAGCTCATATCGTCAATAACAGATCTTCCGAGGCAAGGAGATGATCCTACGCCGTATCTACGTGCAAACAAAGATACGAAAAAAATGAAGCAAAAATATGACCTCCAGCGCCCAGGTAGAGGATTCCTCATCGCCCCTATAACTGACAACACGATGAGGTTTTCTACAAAAACACTGTCTTGCAAGCTGCTATGCAAGATGTGGACCACTGAGTACACCGTCGGAATGGTAGAAATCTTAGAGAAATATGCGGAGGGCGTAATATTCAACTGGTCTCAATACTTGTTGAATGAGCTTATAGAGGATGTGGAGCAAGCACAGGAGGACGATAAGTCCAAATTCCACTGCTCCTAGTTGTTGATCTTAATTTCTTTCATTGTTTAGTCGAACCCACTCGACTACCAACCGCTAGACGTCCCAATGCTTTTCCTTGGCATAAAGTACCAGAACCTCTAGGAGGATAAGGATTACAAGATCTAGTAGAAGGAAAATAACATAGAGTTATTTCTGCACTACGAGGCATTGCGCGACGTAATAAAGCAAAAACATAGAGTAAGAGTCACGATAGTGCATAAATACTCATCCTTCATAACTTTCCAGGCTGGTGTCCACAACATGATCTTGGAACCATGACAGGACCCCAAAAAACAAGCATTTTCGACACGGTTCATGATCACCAACGCAGATGTAGAAATGACCATCCAGGATGGCCTACGGAATGGCATGTCCCAATTGATGTACAGATGGACCAAGAAGGAAATCAGGGAAATGGCCAAGGAAGTGGCCAAGGTGAGGGCCAAGGAGATGGCTAGGATGATGACCTACAGAGGGATGAGGGCAACAGAAAAGGAAATCAGTCACAAGAGGAAGATGATAGTGATGATGACAGTGAGAACAACAATGATGACAATGATGGAGAAGACATGTCGACTGATGAGGATGTGTAGAACCAGAGGTGAGAACAGGAACAGTAGCATGCACACGCCCATAAGAAACAAAAAAGTAGATAAATCAACTCATATAATTAGCTTGGATAAGAAGGACATTGGATTTCTTGCAGACGTTGTCACAGAAGTAGAAAAGACAAGCTTTGAGGGTATCAATACACAACAAACGCAAGTGGCCAACAAACTAGTCGAGCACGTCAATAAGCTCACAGAGGCTATCAATGAAGTAAAAACTAATGTCGAGGTTGAAACATATGGTGTTGATCCTGGGGATACATTTGTTGCACCACTATTTTTGCCGCCCCTGAAGCTCGAATTACAGGCGAAAGCACTGGAGTCATGGATGCTAGAGTATGATGATGTTATCCAGGAAATAGGGACATTGTAGCTAGAATTCTCAAAGCTATCATTGCGAAAAGTATATGCCATTCAGCATGAAACCATAATAGAGCTCCAGATCCGAGAAAATGTGATGGATTACCAGGAAACAATGAAGAAAAGGAAGGCGAAAGAGCGCAAGGTCCTCATGAGGGAAAAGGACCAAGAAATTGTGGCATGAGAGCAGAGTAGGATTGTACTAGTTGAATCCATAACAAGTGCAGTCATAGAGTTCCCCATAGAAGAGGGCCATGAAGACGAAGATGCAGTTGCAAAGGTTGGTCGGATGTCAACGATTCCAGTGGATCTCAGAAGACAAGTCAAGGAGCTGAAAGTGTAGTAGTAGCCAAGAACAACTCCTAAGGTCTTAGTAGAGCACAGAACAACATCATCTGAGGCTGTTAGCAAGATCAAAGAGGGAGAGAAGCTTTGCATAGAAGTATTCGACGTTGTCTCTACGATGTGGGGATTTCTTCTGGAAGATGAGACAGCGGCAAAGTTTGCAGACGAAGCATGCCAGGCCGAATTAAAAATTGCAATGGTCAAGGGAGACATGAAAAAGCTGCCACTTAAATATAAGGTTTCCAAGGTCGCCGACATGAAGCATCTACAATAGGAATTCCAAACTCTCCATGACTAAGAGAGAAAAATAAATGATGAAGTAACGACAAAACAAATAGAATTTGAACGGGTTATAAGGCTCCTTCAGCCTGTACAACAAAATCTCCAACAGATAACTCGGGAGTTGGAAGAAGTACCATTGGATATGTCAGTTCTGACCATGTGGAACAACTGGAGAAGACAGTGGAGGAGGTCACATAAGAAATTTCCCAACTGTAAGAAATTGTGAAGGATTTTCAGGACAAGGTTAGTTTCGTGGCGCAATCTCTGCCAGAGACATGAGTTTTGTAGAAGCATAAATTTTGCAGAGGATTAAAGTTTTGATTAGCGGCTCAGGACGAGCCACATGCGAGTGTTGGGGGCATGTTGGGCTAGGAAAAGTGCACAAGGAAGAATCTGAAGTGCAGAGTAGAGAAATATGCGATGCAGATTTGCGCGATGAAGGAAAAAGCGTACTTAAAGAGGAAGGTAGAAGTGTAAAGGTTGGACATGTGCAGGTCAAGAAGGATGGCAGAATTCAAAGTCGGCAGAAGACTACAGGACGAGGTTTTGCGGCTAGTTATGACATGTACAAGCAAGCTGAAAGACGTTTCCATGGCTAGTTATGGCCATGGTTGATGTAATGCAGGACTTTGTGGCTAGGTATGGGTCATCATCAATGTAATAAAATATATTTTGTAGCTACTTATTAATGTAATAACTGAGTTGTACTCAGTTGATCCTACATGGTCTTGTAAACACTATAAATAGGAGGAATCTGATCTGTATAAGGGTTCGGTTAGTTAGTATTTGTTTCTACTAAGTTCAGATCAAAGAGAAGTCTGATAGTAGTAGGTTGTTGAGCCATGGATCTGCAGCTGAGTGCGCAGACCGTTAAGTAGAAGAGTCGATCCAAGCTATGTGTGGATCAGTGGGAGTAGATAGAAGAAGAAACTAGAGAGCATGAGAGCAAGAAGAGTTTGAGCCAAAAGAATATCTTAAGACAGTCTGTAAGTCGCAGACTGCAAGGTGTTATATATATTTCTCATGCCAGATGAAGAGCGCCTTAGTGTTTTTTCCCATATGGGTTTCCACATTATTTTATGTGTTAATGAATGATTGAATTCATGTTGAATGTTTAATAGTTAATGATGAATGTTTGATTATATTGCACTGGTTATAGTTTGAATGAATGTTGCAACCCTAATAAACATCAGTAAATGAGTGAATGGATACCTAAGCATTGTCGAGCATTGTGTATTATTTCATGTTTAAACAATGTTAAGTCACAATATAAGTTGCATCACAGTTATTTTCTATTAAGGAATTAGTTTCGTCGCACTATTGCACTAGTTCTTAAGTTATCAAGGACAAGGTTGTGTCTCATGTTGGTTGTGGTGCACTGTTGCACCTCTATCGAGTAGTGAAAGACTCCTTCCTTCCATCTCTATCAAGCACCTTGGCCATAGGCCAAGGGACTGTAATCCCTTGTTGACTGCAGAAACATGGTTCTAGAAGTTACACATTAAGATATATCAGGTGAGACTGCGTCTACCTCGCATGTGTTGCCGATTGAGCTTGCTCCGTTGGGCCAATGTTTTTGGGTGTTTTTTTGGTTTGTCTTGTTGTTGAACCTAGGTCGGGTGAGTGAGGAAAGTAGGCCAACAACAATCAACAGAAGGAAAAAGTCCAACCAGAAAGGCTTCGAATCAATCCCATGCAGAGACGGTCCTATCCTCTATTTGTTTGGGATGACTAATTCCTATGGATATAAGGAGTCCACAGCCACAAGGGTTTGTCAGATCAATTGTGATATTCTTTTAAGGAAAGACTCAAAGTAACCACTTCCTAATAACTATTTGTTTAAGAACACTTAAACAAGGTGAAACATGGACTCGAAATTTGGACAACTATAAATACATAAAAGGTGAAAGGATTTGAGTGCTCAACATACAAACATGCAGGTTAAGATCAGTCCTTCATCCAACTTCAAATAAAACTTAAACAAAACATTGCAAGGATTTATCTAAAGGTTGTAATTATACAATGTATCCAATAGGTAATACTAATTAACAAATTAGTACCATAGATTAATTACTAGTCATAAATAGCAAGATATACCACATGAATTAAACTAATACATTTTTTCAATATATATGCAACATATCAACCATGTAATGAAAAATTAGGACATGGATCAACACATTAACAGACTTCACTGATAATTAACAAAACATAAAAATGGAATAATGACTGTAATTCATTAAAAACATTTAACGAATCAACCATGAAACATAGTATGAAATGACTGCAATTGTATTAACATGTAAAACATTACACAGTACAAAAATCACAATTTTCCTGAAATGCAACTTGGTAGTCCGTCCTTCGATAATTTCCTAGGCTTTAATCTCCATAAGAATTCCCCAATGACTTGAAAAACAAGGATTCCTGCATTTCGCATAGCGGAAAGCGGATTGCGGAGGGCGGAAGTGCCCAAAAAATGATACTTTTAAAGAGAAGGTGCTTCTGAAACCCATAAAATCCCAAAAAACAAGGCACAGGAGGATATTTTATTAAGTCAAAACATCATACTTACTTCTAGATAGTTCCCGTAAGGAAGATATGGCTTGAAAAACCAGTTAAAAATTTAATGGAGGCTCCCATTTTGATGACTCAAAATGGATTTGTTGCAACCAACAACAGGTTCCTCCTTAGTTTTTTCTAGGCTTGTTTCTTAACCTAGGACCCTTATTCACTAGGTTATCCATCCTCCTAAGAATCCCTAGGTTGGGTAGGGCTCGTGCTAGGGTTTCCCTAGGTCCTCACACCATTTATGTCATAAACCTAGTCTAGGGTTAGGTGTTAGAGTAATTTATGGTTAGTTAAGCTAGTTCCTTAGGTTAGTTTTTGGCTTAGCTTAGGAGTTAGCTTTGAACTAGTTTAGGGTTAGTTTCAGGGTTACTCTAGGTTATTTTAGGGCCTAAGTTCTAGTGTTAGCATTCCCCAAATTCTCTTCCACTTCCTCCCATATATTCGCTTCCCTAAGAACTCCATTTGTCCACACAAACGTTCATTGGTCACTCATTGGGCCTTCATCCAACCTCCCCTTTACCTCCTCGAGATAAATTTAAGGCAGTCTTGAGGTGATTCACTCACCTCACTACTCCTCCCTACCCTCCTCACATCCTTACCTTTTTCATCGGGGCTGCCTTAAGGAATCCCAAAACCACTTCAACCCCCACACTCCTACTTTACATCCTTTCCTACCCTCGCTAACGCTGCATCTAGCTCATGGATGCTCCTTTCATCTCCTTAAACCTTTCGTTCATCACTTCCTTCACCTCGCAACTCCTTCCATGGTCTACTCCTATCCTCATTTTTATCATCTCCTTCACTCTCACTGGGCCTCTTTTCTTCCCTGACATCCCTTTCTCTCCATTCTAAAACACCCTAGAAACTCGTGGTGACCCTCGAGCCTCCTCTATATTTATTTTTCCTCCTTCGCTAGGCCCTTTCTCTCCCTCAACATCCTGTCCTAGCCTTACTCTATACCTCAGCCCTTCTCTCTTCCCCAAACTATTGTAGCCATCTTCTCCCTCATCCCTCGGTAGCGTCCCAAACCTTCCTCCCCCTATGGACTAGTGCATAAGTATCCTTGGTTCTGCTTCTATCCCGAGCTTTAGGGACGCCCTTACAGTGGAAGCCCTCATCATGCTAAATGATGTTTCCTTGTCCTTCATGCATACCCTATAAACCATGCAAAACAAGGATACCTAAACATGTCAGGAGGTTACTTCATTGATACTGCAAGTTGTGATATAATCATTGGATCGTTGACTACTATGGAAATTGCATAGTTTGTATCTTGTATTATCGTACATAGTCTGCATCCAACACACACTATTTACAATGTTAGTGTTGGTTCATATGGTTAATATTTAAATGCTGATGAAAGGGTACAGTGTCAACACATTTTGAAGCATTGGATTATCACCACAACACTGTGATTACCAAATATATTTAGTCTGCAAAACAACTATATAATTACTTTAGACTCTGAGGTAGTTACCACTAAATGCTTCCTCTAGTTGCACATACAATTCACGTTACGATGAGTGATGATCTATGACTAAGATTTCTATTATGCAACAATCAATGCTTGAGTAAATAACTACACACATAATACCAATATTGACATAATAATGACATACAAACTAATATATAATGATGTATGTGTGATCTTAATTGGCATTTGAAAAAAATCAATACTTTGTTAACAACATTCATTCCATAGTCTGATATGTTGCTAACAAAATGCTAGTTTAATTGGTTGTGAGGGTAGGTGCAAAGAGTTGTATCCATTTGTGGTTTGATAAATTGTTGTCACCTACTACTACTGTTGTACATGTACTTACATACATACAGTCTACAATTAATGACCTTCATCTATTTAAGACCTTATTTTTGAACAAGTAAATGCAAAGTTGAAAACCTTATTAAACTTTTCTAGTGTTGTTATAAACACATGGGTGATCATTGATACATATTGTTGTGCATGTTTTAAAACCTTGCCGCTATGACTTGTCATTGAAGTACTGCGTTCATAACTCTTGTATGTCTCTCATACAGCTGTATTAAGTGTTGATGTACTTCCATACTTATACATGAGCCATTGTTTGGTACTACTAGCTACACACTCTTGATTAACAACGAGTGTATTGTTGCTACGTTCCTATGACAACTAGTTTCATGCATGATAGCTAGACTAGTCGACTCTATGTATACACTCTACCTTTTGGATGACTCCATTAGGAACTGATCTCTAACAACCTCAAAAGAGAACAGTTTGTTTTAGGGTCTTCGTAGGGTCAAATAGGGCTCTCCCTAGGAGGCTTAGGCTTCCGAAGAAGTCGAGAACTAGTGACTAAGGTGATAGTGGTCAATTTTCCCTCACATGCTTACTGGTGGCTTGGACTTCCATTTCAACCGGTAACATGGAGATATAGTGAGAAACTCATATTTTAACACAACCATGTAGGCACCACCAGTGAAAAAGATCCTCGGATTAGGTGCCTCAATAGAATACTGGTTTGGACCAAAAACAAATTTTTGGTAGTGAGTGCATCAAAATAAACAAGACTCATTAAATAATCATCCCGATAAAACAATAAATCAATACCTTTAAAACAATAGAAGAATAAAACTATTAAAATGAAAACCAGAGTAAAATGCTTGAGGCTGAACTGTGAAGATGTGAAAATTTACGAGAGTTCAGTCGAGCATAAAATTAGGCTCCGACCCAATTCCTATGAGGCTCGAGTTCTGGTTGAGATTGAGGCACATATGCAATGGAAGATCTATTATTAAAAGTCGTGTTTGTGGTTGAGCATCTAGTATTGTTCTTGCGAACATTATAACAACTACGGCATGGATGTAGTGACCCTTCCAAGAAATGTCGATTAAAGAATCGTAGCTAATAAAGACATGAAAATTGTAGTAGAATGCTTAAATCCATGCCAAGAAATATCTAATATGAACCAATTTCAAGATGAATTGTCTAGAGGCAACATCAAAAATACCTAATGGTCCTTCCCACTCAGCAACCAGATCGATAGTGCAAACCTCTAAACCTCATTTTCAATAGCTGCTTAAACAATATAGCAACACGATGGATATCTGACTCCACATGAAATAGGATTTCGAACTGGATTCACATGTCACAGATAGATGGAAACGGTGACCACATACAAATGGCATACAACAAGGGTGAGCAGGTGTTTGTAGTGACGTCAATCAAAATTGTCATGTCTAGCACGTTGTCAGAGCGAAGGAGTAGGTTGTTAGGGGTGAAGGTGCATTATATGTTGTTTTGTCAGTGTGTGTTAGAATGGGAAAACAAAAAGTTGTTTTGGGCAATAAGAGGTTGGCCCCTAAAACTATAGAGAAAATGGGAAAACCTTGGCATAAAAATTGAAAAAGTTTTTGTGTTGTTACTAAAACCATGTCGGATACATAATTCCTTGCATAGGAGGGAATAATAATGGAAACTATGTAGTTTTTAAATCTTAAACAATACATGATATTATATAATAATAATTTGATTTCTAATTCTAATGATTATTATTAATAAAATTAAATTGGAAAATAAACATAACATTTTACATATAATATAATTAAAAATTACTAATAAATTTGTAAAAAAATGAGTTATTTAAAGATTTATAAAGAAAATATTAATTTACATTTACCCAAATCCCTCAACTAATTCTCGTGTAGTCGGCTTCATCTTTAATGCAACACCGAATAAAGGGAACTTTGAACCTTGAGGAGGACGTGGTTCACCCAAAAAAATTCATTGGATAAATATGCCAAAAGATGGTGTTGAGGCAAGTTGTTGCACATTATCACATGTCTTACAATACAGAGTGATAAGTATAGATGTTGAGAATTTGGCAAGATGTTGGACTTGGAGATGCCCAAATGCTTAGTTGGGAATTGAAGGACAAAACATCGACACACGAAAGTCGATGGAGGGGTTGCCGAAAGCATGGGTTGATGTTTGAATCCCACAAGAAAAGGTTAGGTTAAGTTCTTGTCTTTGCTTACTAATTGGGATTTTGATAGTGAAAGATTGTTGTTTTTAAATTTTTATTGTTTTTCGATCTTGATTTCACAAGATTTCCATTTCAATAAGGTGTTTTCGGATTCAAACCTAAATTGTTCCATATGAAGATTTTTTTTGTAGAAAAAAAACACAATATCCTTTCAAACCTAGATTGTTCCATATTTGTACCAAGATTTTTATCTCTCGATACTTCCCATAGCTTGTTTCGTTAAAATTTCTCATCAACGTGAGCTCACCACAAGGAGCGAAGTGATGCCATTGGAGAGCTCAAAACCTTAAAACAGAAACAAACACACCCTCAAATACTCATGGCACCTAGATTCAATTTCCATTCTTAATATGTATAGATTTCCAAGAAGACTCCAAATAAAACAAGAAAAAATAAATGTATGTCAAAATTTAAAATTTCCCATCAATCATTAGTAAAATAAAAAAATATATATACATCACAATTTAATAAATTTCCATTAAATCCTTACTTATATAGAAATTTAAATCCTTACTTATATATATAATGGTAAATGATTTTGAACCCTAAATATTGAACAAGAAAAGCCTCGATGACTCACTTACCTGTGTAGCAAGGAGTAAATATTCAACGATAAAAGTCTCAGTGACTCAAGGAGTAGTTGTTTTGATTTCACCAAGACTAAATTGGATTAAATTTGCAATGTTTAGATTAGGAAATTTAACTAGCAATTTACAAATCTAAGCATCAATGGATTAGCCATAACTCTTGAATCTCCATTTTAGCCTTACCATTTTCAGATTTCTTAACATGTGACTGATCATTAAAGGGACACGGAACTTCTATGGCAGTGAAAGTCAATGTGAACCAACTACTTCATTGGTTGATTTCATTCTACCATTGTATCAACACTTTTAATTGACTACTTCACCACCACACTATCACTTAACAACCACTTTAGTTGACTTCTAACCTTTAATTCATGACATTTCCACCACCCTTTCACTTACCAATAACTTTACCCTATCACTTAACAACCACTTTAGTTCACTTCTAACCTTTAATTCATGACATTTCCACCACCCTTTCACTTACCAATAACTTTAGTTGACTTATGGCTACCTTTTGAATTCAAGTTAAGATATTTATAGTGTGGGAAGAAGTGATGGTCACCTTTTGAATTCATAAGAAATTTAAATATGCCAAGAGTGCGTACCAATAACTTTAGTTGACTTATGGCTAGCTTTTGAATTCAAGTTAACATATTTATAATGTGGGAAGAAGTGATGGTCACCTTTTGAATTCATAAGAAATTTAAAGATGCCAAGAGTGCGTGAATAAATAAAAGTGAGGGTTACCTTTTACTTCTCAATATATTTGAATAAATTCCTATCCATTTGAAATTTTAATAGAAAATAAACCTCATCTTAATCAATTTTAAACCAAACATCATAGGTTAATGATGACTTTACAGAAGAATAAAGAAAAGAAAAGCATAAACTTTGAAAGAATGTTCTTGCAAGATTTTGAAGGTAAAGAATCATCAACAATTGACATTGAAGACATATCTGTAGAAGCTTGCATGGCGTTTTTAAGCTACATGTATGGAGGCATCAAATATGAGGACTTTCGAGAGCACAGGATAGCATTGCTCAGAGCTTCTGAGAAATTTTTTATTGGGGATTTGAAAGAAGCATGTGATCAGGACAGCCTTTTGGAGGATATAAATTATAAAAATGTTCTTGAGAGGCTTCAACAAGCCTAAGTTGAGGTAATTTGCCACAATTTTGATCATGTAATTTGGGTTACAGTTGCTCAATTTCCAATTGTGCAGATACAAAATGATATTGCTTCTGCAATCAAATTAGATCTGGCCAACTGTTCGGCTGATATGCGGAAGATGAAGTTGTCTGCATATATGAAGAACAAGAAATTCTTTTTGGTTTTAGACGACATGTGGAGCACACTCGATCTCAAAGAATTGGGCGTGGAATTTGGGGAAAACAAAGGGAGCAAAGTTGTATTCACAACTCGAAATAGAGATCTGATTCGAGAAATGAATGCAAAACAGTCCATGCAAATGCNGCAAGTCATAAAAAACTAGAAAAAGATCAAGCATGCTGCATGACGATGGAGTCATTCTCTTGCAAACACCAAAAGGAACATATTGAAATTTGAATGACATTAAACTAGATCCAACTACTAGCATGAATTTCAGCCTTTTAGCGTAGAATAATTACTATGGTTAATTTTACAAATGACAGTTGATGGTATCATAAGTAACATCATTAATCTGGCAGGCAATGATTGAAGAATTCTTCAGAGTTTACACCTTTTGCTAACTTAGTGATGTTATCGATGAATTCCAGAATAAGATATGGAAAATTTTGAACAACAATACACATTCAGGATCATGTGAGTCATTATATTTGGATCAGGTGCAAATAAGGCTATCCAAGTTACTATCCAACAGGTGTAATCCATAAGGTTTTTCTATAACTGTTTACCTTTTATATCATAAATGTTTAATTTTTTAAAATGAAATGAAAAATCTAATTATACGTTCAGATTCAAACTTGTAGCTCATCAAATTCCTTAAGAAAAGAAGAATGCAACCTAATTTGAATAGAGTCATTTCGATGAAAAGAAAAGTAACAGAAAAGAAGAATGCAACCTAATTTGAATAGAGTCATTTCCATTAAAAGAAAAGTAACAGAGATAGACAATACAAGGGGTATTGGTCTTTAGTAAACCATGAAAGAGACATGGTAGTCATGGATGGACAGTGAGTAAAGATGGGATAAATTACAAGGTTTAGATGGTAAAATACCTTGGGGCTACTCTGTTATATATCAATATGGAAAACAGATTGTAGTGTGTTTAGTCTGGCTCAGGGTGATTTGTTGAACTGAAATTAAAAGTTTGCTTGAAAAATCTAAGACTAAGAAGCATAGTCCAGTTGGGATTGCTCAGCTGATAAGTTTTTTAGTTTTTAAATTAAATTCAATACTTCAATTCTATGACTTAATTCATTATTTAAAGTTTTACATCTGAGTAGTTAATGTGCCTTATTCCATTATTTTAATGAGTTCTTAGTTTATAATTTCATAAATGAGATATCGGACTTCTAAAATAGCTTGCATAATTAGTCAAGGTAAGAAATGATGTATCTTCTGTACAATCTTTCCTTTTAATGAATCTAAATAAGCATGAATCAATTACAGGGACCCGACTCACCCGAGTGTTAGAAGTAGGATTATTAAAGATTGTTAGAATAGCAATTAGAGTCTTTATTACCAACAAGAAATTCGTTTAAATGGCTATTATCATTACAAAGAATTTTCATCATACATCACAGGTAAAATATTTCTTCACAAATTTTCATTACAAAGAATTTTCGTCATACATCACAGGTAAAAGATTTCTTCACAAATTTTCTTGCAAATCTTGTTGGCAGGTTGATAAGATTATTTCTTTTAGTTTACCATTTTGTTTAATTCATTTGACTTGACTAGTAAATCTAGACAAAGTTTATACCTTAAATTGAACTGAGAATCATATTTACTGATAGGTTTATACTTCAAATATATCTTGAATAAATAAATCTAGGGAGAAAGCTCCCCGATATATGCATTAGGGAGAGGATTCAATTACGATTCCTGGGTTAAAAACCCTTAAACCATTTGTATTAGATAGCAACAATAGAATAGTAATAAGGTACAAATAAAGAAAACCATATCAATATGATTTTGGAACCTTCTTCTAACTCATACCAAGTACACCTAATATATAACCATTGAAGATAGACTCCCCTGTATTTGACCCATCCAAAGCAACCAAGAAGAACCATTCGGATAGCAAAACCTTTTTTTATTATCAGATGATAAAGGAATAACTAATGTGAAACCTTGGGATTTATTCATTTTAAACCCTAAAAATACAAGTCACGCATCCATGGTTTCTCGGGTTTCATTTTAATAACAAATTCACGTTTACTGTTATGGCTTCCACAGTACGGGCACAAAGAATAGAACCAGATACGTTAACTAAATAACCTGAATGTGAAATTAAATTTATTCAATTAAAACAAACCATTTCTATGATTTCTAACTATAATTAGCACATCCACATAGTTTGTAGTTGGATCATGTTTATAAGATCAAATGGTTGAGACATAGTTGTGAAATGGAAGATAGTTTAGAAAGATTTTGTATTCATCATATTCTTTTAATTAAACAGATTTCATTTTTGAACTGTTATATTTATTTATAAGGCCGTTATAAAAAAATTATTTCATCAAAAACTAAGGAGAATTTATCACAATATCTAAAACTAGACACAAAGCTCTTGACTGGGCTTTATCCAAAGAATACAGTGCTCCATAAGTTTACAAGATACCCACATCTAAAATCATCAATACAAAAGAATGTGGTTGCAATTGATGACTTATCAAGTTTTTACATCCCTACCTTTTGACTAATAAGATGATTAAAAGAGGATTACGAAACAGTGGATAGGATGATGACTAAATAATAAAACTAGTTTTGCATTCATACTATGATAAAGGAAGGTTTGGTTGCCACAAAGAATAAACACAACTGCCAACAGAGCATTGATCCACTACCGAGGTTGCTGTCCACCAGGGTTCCATTCTTGTTGTGGTCTGCCTTGACTGTATCATATGAGTTTCAAAAGGACAAGGATAGGGGTAGTCCTGGGCAAGTACGTTGGAATAGGTACTCCTAAGCTGAAGGAAGTCCACTCTTTGGGATGTAGCCCTTGAAGCATTTATATAAAATAAAGGAAAATTAAACTACATTGCATTGGTTCATGCAAAGATACTTGTAAGAACAAGATCAACAACCCTTCTTGGGTTCTAGACATTGGCATCATTTATATAAAATAAAAGAAAATTAAACTACATTGCATTGGTTCATGCAAAGATACTTGTAAGAACAAGATCAACAACCCTTCTTAGGTTCTAGACATTGGCATCATTCTTTCTCTTGCCTTCGGCATCTGGGGGTTTTGTCTGAGTAATCCACTCACATCTTTATCTTCATCTAAAACCTTCTTCTGAGCCTCCTTCCATCTAAAACCTTCTTCCGAGCCTCCTTCACCTAAGTGACTGCAATTTCAAATGATTGTAGAAGAAAACCCCAAGAATACCAGTCACTCTGTCCTTTATAACAGACTATGATAAGGCAATCAGGAGCCAGTCCTTGACAACACCTGCAACGTTCATTGTAAGGGCAGATGTCTTACCAACAAAAAGAAAAACTTCCAAGTTTAGCAGAAATGCACATGCACAGTTGGCACCAAAAGGCCTCACATCCAGATAAAATGAAGAAGAGGCTTTTGGAATTGGGAACTCAATTAGTACCCAAGGAATTGACAGGAACACAAAACAACAAGGGGCAATATAGTACAGTGATGTTATTGGATTCAGACTAATCTCCTTGGCAGTCAAAAGTATTTGAATCAAAACTAATCGCATTGCCTCAAAGGCTATAATACCCAATTGCAGTTTGACACCCCTTGCATTGAACTGGGCTTCCCCATATGCAGCAATGGAAACACCCATAGAGATTCCAACCATGTTTCCTATAGTCTTTGAGCTGAAACACTCCTTTCCCAACAAGACTCCAATGGAATAGACTGCGACAGGCATGCAAGCCTGAAGCATCTGTATAAAAGAAACAGACAAGTAGACATAGCGAAACAGATAACTTAGAAGATGAAGATGACGTTAATAAATTTTAATTTCTAGGAAACTTGAGGAGAAGTTACAATGCCCGTGATTTTTAGAGTTACTGTGGAATTGGTAATTCTGTGGAATTAGCAATTCTCTGCATGATGCCTGGTTTCTTTCTTTCAACAAATTAAGAGCCCTTTCCCGTACAATGTCAATTATTTAGCCTGTGGGTGGTAACTTTCCCAGGAAAACAATTTAGTCCGTAATTGCTCAAACAAATTTATTAAACCTACCCCACCGCACCCCACCGCACCCCAGGTTTTGTCGAGATTCTTCAATGCTCATAACAAGAAAATTATAAGCTCATTACCAGGGATAAGAGAGTCGTTAAGGCTGATAACTGGTTAAAAGTGTACTCCCAACCAAAAAAAGTAAAAACAAGTGTTATATTTTGTTTAACTTGAATAGCGTACATAACCATTCTTTACATTCAGAGTGCAAAGATGGTTTGTATCTGAATTGGCTCTTGTGCAGTTTCTTGGCAGTGTTTACCGGCACAAAAACTTTTTATGTAGGCTTTGTAGATATTTGTTCAAATGCAATTATCAATATCTCATTGAGTGTGGTAGGGGGGCGTCGAGGAGGATATTCTTGCTTCTTTTGGAAAATTCAAGATGCTACAACATGTAAAATGAAATGATATCAGAAAACATGACCATACGTAGGCGAAGAAAAATAGACATGTGACTAACTTTTTCAGCAAAGCACTTAAAGTAGTGCACTGTTATCCAAATGAGGCTCTTAGATGTAGTGTTAAAGCATGGATTTATATAAGCAATGATCATACCTTGCGCCATGCTTCAATGTTAATTGCATGCTCAATCAGTCCCTTTAAAGATTTGTACTGCTGGAGCTGGAGCTGATACTTTCTCTCTGCTGCAGTGCTTATCATAGCACTAATGCTGCGAGAAAGCTTTTTCAGATGCTTCTCTTCTTGAACCAAATCATTCATAATATTCTTGGCTTCTTAGGTAGTCTAGATGTTGAGTTTAATTTTTGCACCAGGGCATTCCAAATCACGTGCAATCCTAAGAGCCCTACTGTAACATAAAAGGGCATCCTCATACTTATGCAACTTATAATGTGTCAAACCCAGGTTGATGAGGCCAATGGCCTCGCCTTGAGGATGAGGAATGTTCTGACAAATTGCAATGTTAATATTTACATGCTCCTTGGCCTTTTTCCATTCTTTTTTTCAATTTAAATACGACCCAGGTTGTGATGAAGCCTAGTTCGTCCTTCATCGTTGTCCCCAACTTCTTCCTCGTTGCATATCTTTAAACCCTCCAACAAAACCTCCTCGGCCTGCCTGTAGTCTTCCAAATAAATTTTCAGCAGGCCCATATTATTATAAGCATCCACCAGCTCTTTGACAATGACGATGAATTACTACTGGGGCCATCCTCCTTCAAAGTGCGAGCTAAATCCATAGAGATGTTTAAATAATTCTTAGCATTTTCTAGCACAGAATAAGTACCCTCATCTTTCTCACACATATCAAAGAAATTCCGACCAAGCTGTGTGTTGGCTGGCTGTCAGAGGCTCAAACAGTAGAGTGCACTGATGGTATCAGCGAAGAAACATAGATGTTCATGCCCACAGCTATTACATTAAATTCTCATCTAGAGAAGCTCAAGCCCATCTTTTATGGCCAGTGTACATTAAATTTTCTTTGGCAGTCTAGAAAAGCTCGAGTCCATCTTTTCATGGCCAGCAGAAGTGTACAGGAATACTGAACTGCATTAAAATTTTGGTTGTATTTAATTTTTGCTGACCAAAGCTCGCCGCCGGGTCTTGGGGCACAAGACCCTAGAGAAACGTCCGCTGCACTAACCCATAAAAATATAATACAGAACCTTAGTCTAAATTACATATTTTTGTTAAAGTTCCTACAAATTAGTTTAAATAATGACAAATTAGTCTAAATAATGACCCTGATCGATTCATATATATCCCCTTGTCGGGGACATAAAAAAGAGAAAACATATATGATACTGAAGATGTCTTTCTTAAATGTGAAGCAACTACTTTAATAATGGTTCATTTCATTACATCGATGTACCAACAACTTTAATTGACTACTTTAGTAGCACCCTATCACTTACCAACAACTTTAGTTGACTTCTTTACCACCACCTCTTGAAAGTCATTATCCTTGTGCCCACCACACTTTTACCATAAGATAGGCAGAAAGTGTTTCACACTAAGTGTTCTAACATATCTTTGTTATAAACAATGCCGCGTGAATAGAATCTCGTGCAATTCAAGTTAAAAATTCAAAGGTCATTTACTTATGGAGTGGTCTTTTACTAATAT
>LPNX011041166.1:0-65284 GCA_001517045.1 Pseudotsuga menziesii | reverse complement strand
ATCCATGGTGGTGAAGAGTGGACATTTCACTTGAATGATGTTTGGGTCTTGAAGCAAGTACTAGGTATTTTGATGTCCTCCATTTTTTATTTGATCATTTTATGCTAATTTTCACCGTGTTTGATTTTTTTTTGCCCCTCTTACATTTAACAGGATAAGATGACCTTTGTGGTTTAGATAGTTGGTTAGCTTTAGAATTATTCCATGGTGTGAGTGATATTTTATGTTTCCTTGCCCTTTTTCCATCTCCTTGTTTTCATCAAATCATTGAGGAAGGCATGATATGATTAGTTTAAGAGTCTTTTAATTTGTGGGGTATAGTATTTTTTGGTTCTTTCTACTATGGGATTGCCTTAGGGTTGAAAATTAGTATGGGAAAACAAGTTAGCATTTCCTTAGGGTTGAAAATTAATACGTGAAAACAAGCATCATCATGAATATAAATACTAGATCGGCATAAAACTTTGTTTCATAGAGCAGTATGGGTGAATAGTAGAAGACTACAAATCAATGATAAGTTAGGGATAATATTCATTACAAAAGGACCTTTGGGTAGGCAAAACAGGGCATCAATTCATCCTCCATTGGATTCCTTCAACCATTCATCTCGCTCCCCTTCGTTCGTAGATCTCAAAATATTTACTTTGGGAACAAAGTACTTATACAGTTCGATCAAAGCCATTAGTTGTGCAAGATGCTAAAAGTAAGGATATTGTTTCATGTTTCACTTTTGTTGTCAAAAGGAATACTGAAAATTTAGGAAGTACCAAAGCTAGCCATTATGTGCACGTGGACTTAATGTAGGGAGATAAGTCAGGTCTACTTTTTTGTTCTTGAATGGGAGCAATGATGAAACCACAATAGTGGTTTATAGATGGCAATAATAGGGCAACTGTCAAACATTGGGAATAATCATTGCACTGATAGGGGCCCTTAATGCTAAAAAAACTTGGTATTTTAGGGCCAACTGGGGTTGTTACTTCTCTTGTGCATAGGTCCTGAGATTTTTAGGGTTGTTTTGTGACCTATGGTTGCAAGGAAAGCCACCAAATATTGTTATTTTCTATTGATCTCCTTGAAGAGACTGCTAAGAATCACCTAAAGCACAATCCAACTTGGTTTATAGGGTTTGAAATTAAATGGTATTGGTTTTATTTGGGTTTGTTTACCCCCCTTTTGTGGAGAAAAGCACCCATAATTCATGATACTGCTATAAATTGTTGTTTAGGAGGTTGGAACAACCCTTATTTATTCCCAGAATGAAGGTTTGAGGCTGTTGGAGTGCCCAGGCCTACTCTTTATGTCCATATCTATGCCCATAAATGTTTGTTAATGTCATTTCAACCCTCAAATTCAACCAAACATTTCTTAGAGCCTATTTTTCCATTGTTTGTCACTTTTCATAGGGCTATTCATGCCTAGAACTGCCTTTTAACCCTCCAATTTGGCCCAGATTTAGAGGTACGCCAGTTTGGTGATGGATAAGTGCACATGGGTGCCAAAGATGGTGAAATAGGGTTGCTTCATACCCTTTTTTACTGCCAAACAGGTTTGTTTGTGCCCAGAATTCATGTGGATGCTGCTATAAGGCATATGAATGAGATTTTAGGGTTGCTTTCAACCACACATTTCTCATTTTCATAGCCTGAATTGCAAAGACCGCCTCCTATTGCCATTGATCATCATATTTTATTGCTGCAATGTACCCAGATCTGAAAGTTGGATTAATTATAGTTGATTTGAGATGCTTTACTATTTGTTGTGACCTTCAGAATGCTCCCAAAGTGCTCAAATTTGTCCCTTTGATGCTCATACTTGATTCTAGAGTTGTTTATGCCCATAGGATTGCCCAACATTTCTCCTAGTGTGACATTGAAAATACCAAGTTTGTTTTGGAAGCCCTAAATAGGGCTAATTCACCTTGGTGTACTGGTTTATTGTTAGAGGAAGGCCTTCTCTCATTATTTGAGGAACATTCACCCTTGGAGACACATGCATAAGGGTACTGTTCAATCCTACCAAAGGAGAAAGTCATCATTTGAAGCATGCTTACACTCTTTTATACACCATTTCATGAGAGATATTACATGCTTGGAGGTTACTCATTGAGCTGGTCCACTTGGAAGGTTGTTCACATGGTTCATGCCCTATTTTGTGAAGAACGTTTTTGTATTTGGGGGTTGCTTTATAGATTGACTATTGTGCATGTGGGTAGCATCTAGGGCCTACAAAGCAAGTTGTGTTTTACTCCAAATAGTGTTATGATGTATAGGAATCCTACAAAGCTAATTGACTCGACAATGAAGTAGGTTTAGAGTCTCGATGTTTATATTTCTAGGTTAATTTTTTATTCAATTTAAGTGTCATGTGTGTGACCTGTGCATTCCCACATTCACTTGGTCAATTTAGTACAGATTGGGATGAATTGACCAATTTGTTACTGATCCATTCAGTCATACCTTGATTTTCTTGGTTCGGTACCAAACTTGTCACTCTAATCGTTTCAAAGGCCCAGTCATCTCAGTTTGGGGTCAACTCGGTTGACTCGGCCACCTTGGTAGAAACACACTTGATTAAATCTACAACTATTATTGTTGAAAAATGGGTATGCTAGTAAAAGGAAAAGGCAATGTTAGGAAAAGGAAATACAAGCAATAAGTGAGAATGGAGAATTGTATGTAACTAAAAGAGGGGCATACATAAGAATTCTTAGGGCATACATTAGAATTTTTTAGAATTTCGAGTGTACTGTTGTAGGAATGCCACTATGCAAATAAGGCATTGAATTTATAGTCACAATCCCATTAGTATCATAAATTATGGGAGAGATTAGAAAAACACCCCTACACAAATATTAACCGATAAGTATGGTTTTGGTGTTTCATTTGGAGAATAAAATCCTATAACAATAGTTGTTATTATGACTCTTAAAGGGTCCTAGATGAGATCTGTGCACTTTTAGGCCCTTCAACTTTCAATCAAAAGAAGCCATAAACAACAAGTATGTGCACCCTAGAAAACATGGAAACGATCATAAAACATAAGTGTGTGCTTTAGAATGAAAAGGATATATAGAAGCATACCATACTGATATGTCGTAAGAGTTGTCAGGTAAAGAACTGTAAATGAAAAGGATATAGATTATTTACATATTTATTGGAATAATCTCCACCATTATCTGTGTGAAGGATATTGATCCCCTTACCAGATTATTTCTCTACAAGAGCTTTAAAATCTCGAAGAAAAGCAAACACATCAGCTTTGTGATTTAAGAAGTAGACCCTGTTGTATATAGAGATGTAATCAATGAAGGTTAGAAATTAGTATGTATATTTATTTATTCATATATAGGTGAGGAAAGGGACTAGTAATGTCATCGGGCACAAAATCAAGAAGTGACGTGGCTCTCTTAGACTTTCCTTTCTCAAATCTCTCTTCAAGGTGCCTACCAAGAGTATATATTGGACAAACTCCATCTAAGAAGGATATAGGTGGGAACCCGTCTTGTTTGATTAATTGATGCAATTAATGTAAGTTAATATGCCCAAAAATATAATGCCATAAATTACTAACATCATTAGAATGCATTAACAAAGCTAGAGTAGGAGTTTTAAGAAAAAACTTTGAAAAAACATACAATTTATTTTTGTGATCAACTTTTCTAAGTGAAATCTTTCAATTTTTTTTTGGTTAAATCTACCAAAAGGCGTCGCTTTTTTGACAGTCTTCTGATGCTTCAGCAAAAACTTCTGACGGTAGTGTCATGAATTCGACACTTCAGACCGTCGGATTACCGATGCTTCAAGTGTTGAGAGGAGTCGAAAATCTGACACTTTCTGGATAAATCACCGACGGTGTCGCCATGTCTCTGACACTTCTGCCCGTTGGAAGGACAAATATTCAAGTGTCGGAGGGCATCGAAAATCCAACGCTTTCTGGCTAAAAACACTGATGGCATCGCCATGCCTCCGACAGTTCTTCCCACTGAAAGGTCGACTCTTCAAGTGTTGAAGGGCATCAGATTTTCAATGGTTTAGGCAAGTTTTGATTGACACTTTGAAAGAGAAAATGGTCAAATAGGTGACACCATGGTGTGTCATATCTTCGACCCACTTTGGTAGGCTGTCGAATATCCAGCATCATGCCACTGATGGAAGAAAAAGTGTATGTGTCGAAGATGTGATAGAGAAGTGTTGAAATTCAGACATGCAAGGTGTCAAATTTTGGGTTGAAATTCTGTTGTGATGCTTTGCTTCCAAGGATCATTGGAAGGATTCCAATGCAGAGAAAGCTTCTTCATGAGCTATCTTTGGAGGGAGAACTTTAATCTTCACCCATTAATTCAAGGAAACTTTTATGTTTTTTAACTTTTGTTCCCAAACATATGAAGGAAAACTCATCCCTGGTGCCCTCCACACTACCTCTACCATTTTTGAAATCTTGGCAATTCTATCCATAAAGGAGTAAAAAAAGAATTGGGCCTAGGTTTTCTTTTTCTTTGAAAACCTTTGGTTTGTGATCGGAGACCACATTTCCTAAGATACTTGAAACCAATAGTTTTCCATCTAGCAAGAAAGATATCTGTACTAAAAACTTGTCCAACATAGCTGCTATGTGCCCTAGGCCTAGATGTTTGTTAGACCATGTATATTTACCTTGCTTGGGCTTGAAATCAATCGTATCCCATTCTTGCATTATTCATTCCATTTGAGGTTTAAAGGGATCTCGACCATCTACTACTCCCCTCTTTTTTGGAGGAGCAAGAGTCATGTTGAGGTCTCCTGCCAAGATCATGTTTGAAGGGGAATATGCCTTTGGGAAAACTGCCAAGGAACTCCAATAATATTTCTTTTCAATAAGGGAAACCATAGAATAAATGTTAAATAATGATACCTGAATATTACTGGATAAATGCACTAAATTAGAGTTAATCCAATGTGGGGTGACGGAGGAAATTCTGAGCCTAAAAGATCTATCTGCCTAGATTGTAGCAATTCCACCGGAGGCTCCTCTGGTGCTAATAGCTACGCCTCAGTTCATTTGCCATCTGTATTTTTCTAACAATAGCATTTTTTTTCATTGACTTCGATCTCCTAGATCAATAAGATGTTGGGTAACTCCATTTTAGGAAGATCTTTCTTTGCTTCTACCTTACTAGGGCTTCTAAGCCCTATGCAATTCCCGGAGACCAACTTCGTCATAGGATAACTTGTGAGTTGGTGCCCCCTTGCAGAGTCTCTTGTTTTCTTAATTTTGTTTCGATATTGCATATTCATTTTCATGGCCATGTCAATTGTTTTTTGAGTTCCTTGCGTTATTTCTTTCTTTGCATCTTCTTCCTTTAGCTCTTAATTTTTTTTCGACCACTCTTGTGGGTTCTTTTGTTGATTGATTCCTCCTTTGACGATGACAATGATTCCTCAAGTTCTGTCCTAAAAACCTAAAACAATGTTAGATATCTAGACCCGATTTTCCCAAATCCATATATGGGGTTTTGGGTGAAGGTGGAGGTGGCTCCTCCACTTTTCCCTCTCTGATAAGAAGTTGAGTCACTACAGGTTCTTCTTGTGGCATGCCTCTAACTTCCTATTCTTATTCCTTGGGTATCTTTAGTGCCTCAGACCGATTTCACCCTTGATATGCCTTTGGTGGGATTCTTTTTTTATGGAACCTTGGATGAATCCCCCACCACCGAATTTCTTAACCCTCCCTAATTCCTTGGATTTCCTCCTGTCCCCGTGGATTTTTTCACTCGTATCCATTGTTTGTTCTTGCTTCCTGGTTCTTGGTCTCTACTTTTCTTCTTACAGTTCCTAGCACAATGGCCATATTCATGGCAAGATCTACACTTAAATGGAAGCTTCTCATAGTCTAGTTCTTGGATATGGGTCCAATCTTCTACTGTCAATTTTATTTCCTTTGGAAGCCCTACCTCCAAATCAACCTCCACATAGATTCTTCCAGAAGCATACTGGTCCTTTCTTTCCGCCTTGTTAATATATTGGCCTTGGATATTTCCTATATCATGTAAGGATACCGGGTCCTAAAAATGTAGCGATAAATGGGGTAGTTTAACCCAAGCCGATGGAACATCATAAGTTGGGTTGAAATCATGCGTCCATTTATTCATGTATAACCCTTGAGGCCCCATGAAGTATGGCTCATTTCTAAAAATGAGATCTCGATTATTCTTACTCTCAAAGACGAAGACAAAAATAGCCTCGTCCTACAAAGAAACTTCAGACTCCTTCTTCTATCAATGGCCACCAATTTTTTTAGACCCATGTCTTTACATTCCTTGGTGCCAACCATAAGCTCATGATCTTCCCTAGGAGGCCTCTATCTACCAGATACATAGTTATATGGAAAATTACCTCAATTGGAAGCTCCACTAATGGAATATCGTCCAATATTTTTCACAAACTTTTGATGGGTCGATGTTATCAATCTTTTCCCTAAAGCGAAAACCATATTATGGAACTCCTTGACCTCAGGAGGAGGAGGTTTAGAGCCTCCCCCCTCACTCACGGTGACTTGTCGCGATAACCCTCAAAACCGTTGCGGAAACCCCAAGTGCAAAAAAACCGCGGTCTCTTAATCAAAATTAAGATCTTGGCATGTTTTGAATTTGGAAATGTACTTAGGCATTATGTTAAATATTAAAAATAGTAGATATTTTTAGATATCATTAATATTGGAACAACTGTTCTTATTATGCAAAGAACAGTTTGTAATGGAGCGAATATGCGTTAGGGTATTTATGGACCTTGATAAAGTTTCGATCCCTTCTTCAGGATCATGCTCAGGAGAAGAAAGTCCTCAAGGGACTAAAGTGCAAACAACCCACCTATCAGTACAAAAATTGTTCATGAAGAGATATCATCAGCTTATATCCACTTCCTATTATTTGATATTTATTTCCTGAAGCAGGTGGTTGTTTTCACTTTAGTCCCATGAGAGCTTTGTTCTCTTGAAGATGGTCCTAAATGAAAACTACACATTTTCATAAGATCTATCTTTCATCATTTATGAGAGTTCAAATTTCGAGGGAGAATAAATCATATTACCTCTTCAAGCGATGATTGTTCGATTAGATCCGATTTGTGATTCTTGCTTGTTGCTCTTGATTCTCTTTGAAAAACCTACAAACATTCAAACAAGTACCCTTCTCATTCCACAAATAGAAAACTAATGAAATGTATAAATTTTAAACCCATATTCATTTCCATAACAATTACAATCACAATTATTGGGGAAAATGTAATTTATTTTTATTAAATCAAGAGGAGGCTTACACAATACTTACAATCCTAGTTGCTACTTACATACCTCTTATGACATCTGGTTTCTCTCTCCTTCACCCTTAGCCTTGATCACCAGGTATTGAATGGTGGATACTCCTACTCTCTCTTCCATCATTCCAATGTTTTCTTTTCTATCCAAATATCCTCCCAAGTCTCTACCCCAAAGGCCTCTTTTATGGCCTTGGATTAGGCGAGAATGGGGATAACCTCAATGTTGCATGCACCTAATTCATATTTTCTCCATAATCAAGCTTTTATCACTTTTAATTTCACTTTTTCACGTGTCTTCATTTAATTTAAGCTCATGGTCACACTCCTTAGCTCCAAATTAACAACTAGATGACCTTGGTCACCTCTTTATGGGCCAAACTAGTAATCATTTGCACCTTTCTTCATGAAAAGTAATGACCAGGCTATGGAAAAATTCTTTACTTCAGTATTTTAACTCAATTTTAATGTTGAAGATGAACTTGGTATCCACTTCCTACATTATTCACTAAAGGTGTTGAATATTATTTTATGAAATAAAAAGACATATATAGAGAGAAATCCATCCCATCCATCCTAACTCTTTAATACATTCCCCTCTAGACATTAAAACTTCTGAAACAAGTATCAAATGAAGGACTCAAAAGAATCAACTAATAATATTAAAATATATCCAATATATTGAATGTCTTAGAAAAAAACTATAAGTATTATTGTGCCTCTGTAGTGGATTTTTTCTTTGCAATAGATTTCATTAGAGGGGTCACTACACATAATTGAAAACTAACAAAAAAAATTCAAAAGGATACCTATCATACCGAGCTGTCTCAATAATAGAAATGTTCAAGGATCATTATTCCTCTGTAACATATTTCCTTGAAGGGGTCATGATACATAATTTTAAATTTTGAAAAAATTCTAACCCCTGAATGCCACTCATAAATATTTAGGGGCTATCCTTAGCAAGCCAGGAAATTGAAGATTCAAATCAACATTATAACCAATTTTGTTCACTTGGCTATCCTCTAGCTTTTTCGATTCAAAATCGTGTTTCTAATAAAATTTGTTTGTGTAACTCAATCAGTACTATGTTCTAATAAACATGAATTATTATTTCTCTAACCAATACCGAACATTTTCATCCTTAAGCTCCCGAATGACAAATCCACTATGCATTATCTGTTAAAATAACAACAAGGAAGGTCTTCCTGCATGCAAGTGTCCTTGCATGCAAAAGACTTAAATCAGGAAACCAATTGTATTTAATTACTTTTCCTAAGTTTACTTTGGAAAATAATTAAAGTGACCTAATTTGTAATTGACTTTAATGAAACACTTTTTATAAAGTGGAAGTGAAATTAGGGTTTTTGCTTAGCATAAAGTTATATAAGAAAGATGAATTGGTTGAGAGGACACATACACATGCTCCAATAGAGACAGGATACAGACAGGGAGAGAAAGTCAGACAGAGGAGATTACCGACAGGATGAGTGAGCTTCTAGGAAGGAAGAAGACCACACATACCTCACAGGAGTAGCTACAGAGGAAATCATACAGACCGTATAAAATTCCATACAATTGCGTATAGACAATATGAATTCCGTATAGAAATTGTACAGTTGTACGGATCCGTACAACACGTGTGGGAGGCCGTACTGCTGGTTGTAAAGTCATGCAGAGGAATGTTGGGTTTTAGGTGGTTTTTTTGCAGTGATACTGTTGGGTGCTACTTCAAAAGGTCTAGGCGATTATCAGTTGATTGCAAAAGTTCCAGATTTTCTCCATAATAAAATCTATATTTAATTACTGCACCTGTTTTTCCATCTTGGGTTTTTTTCCGGGGACTTCCATACCCAAAATAATAGTGTCTATATTGTGATGTGATGTTGTGAATTATTTATCAGTACTTTATATTCCAATGCATACTAGTAAAATAAGTACATGTGTGGTTATTTCGGTAATCAAATTAAATATATTGTTTTATCCCTAGTTGTGCTTTAAAGGAAAATTTTATATGGTATCAGAGCTTTGGTGAGCTAAAGTTGAGAGATTTGTAGCAACAATGATAGATCGGGGGTAGATCTATTGAAGACATAAACCTAGATTGTAGATCTAGGGTTTGACAAGTACACTTCATTATGGCCTTGCAGTTGAGAGTTGAGGATAGACTACAGGGTGCTCAGAACTTTCCTACATGGAAAGAAAGGATCACAAGGATCGTCGATGTTAATGATGCAAAGGATCACATTGAATCCACAAAGGTTGCACCCACAGATCTGGCAGAGTTAGTAGCATGGAAGAATATTGATTCTAGATCCATGTTGATCATCTTGGATGGGTGAAGGACAACATTGTCCCCCACCATTCCGGGAGGAAGACCACATTATATATGTGGAAGGATTTGGAAAAATTGTATAAGAGCAAGAATGAGAACTAGAAGATGGTGTTGCAAAAGAGGATGCATAGCACCAAGATGGCCAAGGGAGAAGGAATGGTGCCTTATCTCATAAGGCTCACACAGATAAGGGATGAGCTTGGAGTTGTTGGCTCTAAGACTAAGGATGAGGAGCTAGTTCGGATAGCCCTCAATGGATTCTCTAAGCCATGGGACACCTTTTTTAAGGGTGTTGTGGCTAGGGAGAAGCTCCTTGATTGGAAGAGACTATGGGATGACTTTGTGCAGGAGGAGACTCACATGGGTCAAGGATCAAGCTCATCCAACAATGCCCCATAGATTTTGGATGAGGAGGCTCTATCCCTGTCAGGGAAGAGTAAGGGTAAGACAAAGAGGAAGCAGGATGGAAATATTAAACTTAACATTTCAAAGGTCAAGTGTTTTATCTGCCACAAGCATGGACACTTTGCCTCCCAGTTCCCAGATAGGAAGAAGAAGAGTAACACTCAGATGGTTGGATCTACAGAGGTGGAGGATTTTAGCAGGAACTTCGATGAGGATTTTTGCTTGATAGCTTGCATGGAAAGAACCACAGGGAGCAATATATGGTACATCGATAGTGGAGCATCTAGTCACATGACTGGACATAAGAGATTTTTTAGAGACTTATGGGAGGGTGGAACATGGATCCACGTTGAGATGGGTGATGATGCATGGTATCAGGCACAAGGAGTTAGCACTGTTTCATTTGAGAGGGAGTCTGGAAAACCCCTCATTTTTGTTGATGTGTTATATGTTCTAGGATTGACCAAGAACCTTATATTAGTATCCACTCTAAAGGAAAAGGGATATCACGTGAAGTTCCAAGACCATAAAGTATATATCAGGCCTAAGGGATCAGATATGAGCTTGGATCAGGTGATTGGAAGAAGGAAAGGGAAAGTGTATAGACTACACTTTGAGCTTGCAAAGGCTATAGCCAGCAATGACAACAATCAGGGTGAGTTGTGGCATAGGAGGATGACACACTTACACCATGGAGCACTGAGGCACTTGAGACAGGTTGTCATTGGAGTTCCTTAGGTGCAAGAGGAGAAGCATAACCACTACAAGGGTGGTGCTTTGGGAAAAAACATGAAAAATCCTTTCCCACAGAGTGAACACAAGTCTAAGGAGCCATTGGAATCGATGCATTCAGAAGTATGAAAACCTATGAGTGTCCATTCTTTCAGTGGTTACAGTTACTGGGTAACCTTCATTGATGACTATTCTAGGAAGACCTAGATCTATTTCCTAAAGGCCAAGTCAGATGTCTTTGAGAGGTTCTGAGAGTTCAAGACTCTCGTGGAGAACCAAACAAGAAAGAATATTTGGGTGTTGAGGAAAGACAACGGGGGTGAATACACCTCCAATGAGTTCATGGTGTATTGTTCGACAGAGGGGATCAAGAAATAACACACTGTGCCCCATACCCCATAGCAGAATGGAGTTGCAAAGATGAAGAACAAGACTGTAGTTGGAGCAATAAAGGCCATGCTATTTGATCAGGGATTACCACTATTCCTTTGGGTCGAGGCATACCTGACTGAAGTGTAGATTCAAAACATGTGTCCCCACACAACTTTGGGGAGGAAGACAACCAAGGAGGTATTCACATGAACTAAGCCAGATGTGAGTTAGATTCACATATTTGGTAATGTATGCTATTATCATGTTCAAGTTGACACTAGGAAGAAGCTGGAACCTTCTTGAGAGAAGGAGTTACTTGTTGGTTATAGTGAGACTTTGAAGGCATACCAAGTTTACATTCCTACTCGTAAGAGGATCATTGTGAGTAGGTATGTCCAGTTCAATGAGGACAGGACCTTGTGGATATCTATGGACTCACCAACAGAGCAGCAGTCAACATAGGACACAGGGATGAAGTTGGAGGAGCCAAATGTACAACTATAGGTACAAACACATGGCACAGGTTCTGGTAGTCAGAGGGAGTCAGGTGGACAGGATCCTCCTATATTTGATGGGGAGGATGAGCCACAACAGGAGGAGGACATCCAATAGCCACAATAGGAAGACACTAGGCCATGACCTAAGTGGTATAGGTCCACTGTTCAGGCTTCTTGGAAGGTGGGTCTTCCATAGAGATCTTTTAGACGGAGTGTACCACCAGAGAGACTTAGTTATATTGCACTGATGACAGAGTTGATTGAATCTGAACCTTCCAGTTTTGAGGAGGCTACACAACATGATGTGTGGAAGGAGTCCATGGTTGAGGAGTATGACTCAATCATGAAGAACCATGTATGGGAGGTTGTGCTGAGACCTGAAGGAAAGAAGGTGGTAGGATCTAGGTGGATATACAAGTTGAAGCATGGATAAGACATAAGCATGGACAAGTATAAGGAATACTTCATGGAAAATGGGTTTTGACAGAAGGAGGGCATTTACTATGAGGAGACCTTTACTCCAATTTTTGGGTATTCTTCCATTCATACCATTATCTCTTTAGCAACAGAGAAGGGCTGGTGAGTCCATCAGATGGACGTCAAGACTGCCTTCCTCAATGAAGTGATAGAGGAGGAGGTATATATTGAGCATCTAGAGGGGTTGATGTGGAGAACATGGAGACACATGTATGCAGACTGCATCAAGCTCTTTATGGGATCAAGCGGGAACCTCAATCATGGTACTTGAGAATAGACAACTATCTACGAGAGAGGGGATTTCAGTGTAGTAAGGATGACCATAACCTGTATTCTTGAAAGGTGAGGTGCCTCTCATATTGGCCTTATATGTGGATGATATATTTTTGACAGGAGATGAGAGGATGATTGGAGACTCCAATTCCAACCTTGCAGTGGAATTTGAGATGAAACAACTTCCATTGATGCATTACTCTCTGGGCTTGGAGTTTTGATAAAGAGATGGATGCTTATACATTGGACAAGGGAAGTATGCAGTGGAGATATTAAAGAGATTCAGTATGGAGGATTGCAATCCTATGGCCATACCTCTAGTTTCCAATTGAAGGAAGATTGATGTATCAGGGTCAGACGGATATGATCCTACCTTGTATCGTCAGCTTAATAGATTGCTTATGTATCAGGTAAACACTCGACCAGACTTCATCTTTATAGTCTACTCTTTGAGTCAGCTCATGGTGGACCCTCAGAGAGTGCATTGGATGACAACGAAGCACACACTTCACTACATCAGAGGTACAATGGAGTATGGATTGGTTTATGAGTGCAGGGGGAGTGTACAGTTAGCAGGATTCACAGATGCTAATTGGGAAGGATGTGTAGAGGACATGAAGAGTAATTCATGTTGTTGTTTCAACATTGGATTAGGGGTTGTGTCTTGGTTCATCAAGAAGTATAAGTTAGTTTCATTGATCTTGGAAGAAGCTGAGTACATGGCAGCCATCATGGCTTCTTGTGAGGGTATGTGGCTGAGGAAGTTACTTTCAGGGTTGTTCGAGTGTGAGATAGAGGCTACAGTAGTTCATTGTGACAATCAGAGTGACATCAGGATATCTAAGAATCCAATGTTCCATGACCAAAGAAAAAATATAGACATCATGTACCACTTCTTGAGAGATTGTGTTTAGAGAGGAACCATTTGGTTGGAGTACATACAGACAGATGAGCAGGTGGCATACATTTTCACCTAGGATCTTTGTAGACACAATTTTGTTAATTTCATGGATAAGTTGGGGTTGCTACTGAATCCCTTCCTCGTTTAGAGGGAGTGTTAAAATAACAACAACAAGGAAGGTCTTCCTGCATGCAAGTGTCCTTGCATGCAGAAGACTTAAATCATGAAACTAGTTGTATTTAATTTACTTTTCCTAAGTTTACTTTGGAAAATAAATTAAAGTGACCTAATTTGTAATTGACTTTAATGAAACACTTTTTATAAAGTGAAAGTGAAATTAGGGTTTTCCTTAGCATAAAGTTATATAATAAAGGTCAATTGGTTGAGAGGACACACACACTTGTATTTCGACATAGACAAGATACATAGAGGGAGAGAAAGTTGGAGGAAGGATTTTGCAGAGAAGATGGAGGAGATTACCAACAGGGTGACTGAGATTCCAGGAAAAAATAAGACTACACATACCACATAGGAGTAGCTACAAAGGAATCCGTACAGGTCGCACATAATTCCGTATAGTTGACGTGCAGGCTGTACACCAGTCGTACAACTGTATGGATCTGTACAACATGTGTGGGAGTTCGTACATTCATGCAGAGGAGTGCTAGGTTTTAGTTGGGGTTTTTACAATGATACTGCTGGGTGCTACTTCGCCAGGTTTGGGTGATTACCAGTTGATTATAAAAGTTCCATATTTTCTCCATAATAAAATCTATATCTGACTGTTGTATCAGTTTTTCCATCTTGGGTTTTTCTGGGGTTTCCATACCAAAAATAATAGTGTCTATATTGTGATGTGATGTTGTGAAATATTTCTCAGTAATTTATATTCCACTGCATACTAGTTAAGGAAGTACATGTGTGGTTATTTCAGTAATCAAATTAAATATATTGTTTTATCCCTAGTTGCGCTTTAAAGGAAAATTTTATAGTATCATGAAGCATGCCTTATTCATCTAGTTCCTTACATATTTTACTTATGATAAAATCATATCATGCAAAATTGTACATATGCATTAATTCTTACTTCTCACTTTTTTCTCTGAACCTTTCAAAAAATGAACCTTGTAGATGATATGTAGTCATGGAACACCTTACACTGTAAAGTTATTCCCTCTTAATCGAACTTTTATTAGTGGGATTTTCCAAATTCTTGAATATTAAGTGAAGTTCATAATCGTTTAATGAAATCAAATTCAACACAGAACTTGGTTGTAGTTCTAATGGTAATGGACCCTTTCTTGTCAAGCTATGCTACTATGAGAACCTTTCCAACTTCAAAGAAAAAACTTGATTTTCAATGCTTCATCAGAAAACTTCAAAGGGAGGTTTAGAACTACGACCCACCTTGGGGTTTTCCATCGACAAGAGTTTTGAGGATTAAAATCAGGTGACCATTTCTTGAGGCGCAATTTTGTTTCTCCCATGTACCATGGGTCATTTTACAAAGAAAATTCACAATCATTCTAAGAAAAGAACTCAACTTTAAAACCCTCTGCAATTTCCTTAAGCATTCAAATATTTTTTTAGCTTCGATTTCAAGTTTTTTTTAGACCAATGTGAGATTTATTCCATAGTTGGTTTCTTTAGAGACAGTCTACCTATCAAGGACTTACCACTGAATACCTAATCATTAACTAGCGGATATTCATCACATATTCATGCAAGGGATTTGAAGTTGGACTTGAGATTTATTTCCTATTTTCTCAATAATGCAATCATTTTTTTTGGTCCAAGCTATTACTCTCCAGTACATGGTAAGCATAAACGCAATATTAAAACAATACCCTAAGTTAGGAATCAAATACTGATTAATAAAAAAAACTATATCTACAAATACATTAATTTGAAAAATGGAACAATGAGATTATTTTCAACCCTCAATCACATCACTCTCTAGTTATTGAATGAAATAAATAGAATGCAATGAGTTGAAGACTTCTACTATATAAATATCCTAGTAGAACACCCCACCTTTATTATTTAAAAGAAGAGGCTAATACTACAATGAATATAGAAACCCTAGTGATGCACCTCACTTATGCAGAGAAAACCCTAACCCTAAGAAATTAGAGAGATTGACTAGTGCCTTCAAACCCTTAATCTATGGGGTCTTAGGATCAAGTCCTACAAATTGTCTTGTATGTAAATGCTTGGATGGAATATCCACATACAAAAAAAAAATCCCCTTCCCAAGCTATTAAAAATCCATGCAAACTTTTACCAAGGAAGGGTGGCTTATATGGCACAACCGTTAACCTATGCCCTAGCTTGTGTCGTTTTGATCTAGATGGACATTGGTGGCCACTCACCTAGTTTACTAGCTCAAAACACAATTTTCCATTTTGGGAGTTTTTTAATGCTTTTCAATGTCATAATATTTCAGGGCCATTTGGAGGCCCTAAATGACGGTTTTTTGTCATGACATCACCAAGTAGATAGCCGTATGCATGTACTAGGTCATTTGGAATGTGTACTTCTTGGCCAGACTTTTTTGACCCACAAAAATTTTGGTGTTTCATCTTATGGGGTTGGGGTTTTTTGAGATTTAAAGTTTTCTCATTGATGCTTTATTTTAAAAGGCTGTTTTGGTCTCATTATAACTCAATTTCTTACAAATGAGCATAGCCACCACATATCTTTTCAGAGATCAACCACCACTATTATAGCTATTTTCTATTCTGCATTTTACAATATGTTCTCTTTCATTAATTTATAGAGTTTAATTTTATTGTATCATTGTGTTCTTTGCATTATATATATGTGTGCTATGTTCTATATGTGTTCTTTCATTTCGTTCTCACATAAATATAGATCAATAATATCAAAGCAACATGCTCTTTTATCATTTCTCCATGCATTCCCTTGATGATTTCAGGATATAAATAGTTGGGTCTTAAACTATTTGAGATTGATAAAGACCGTTCTCGATGGCCCAAACTGCCTCTTAAGGTGGAGGGAAAAAGAGATTACAGAGCAATAGATCTTTTCAAGGTGTTGCTCGAGGAAGCCCTCATGTGGCATGGGAACAAGATGACGTTTAGTTTCACCCAAACCCTTCGAAAAATGCCAATAACAATTGAGGGACCTTCAACAAGTGGTTGATTTGAGGTCTTAACAACACCCTTTAAGGTATAAGTTAAATTTGAGATTCCCATATTTGAAGGTCAGATACGTGTGTATGCTTTAAAAAAATGGTTAAATATGCTAGAAGGGTATTTTTCTGTCCACAATTTTTTTAATAGCGAAAATATCACCTTTGAGCTTCTTAAGGTTGTCCCTCATGTCCAAAATTGGTGGGAAACTTATTGTGAGCTAAACTCCCCAGAGGAGTTTGGAATGTTTGGGGTAGATCCCACTTGGCCCTTTTTTATAAATGTTGTTAAGCAACAATATTACCCTATTAGAAACTATGATGACTAGTATGCAAGATGGACCGTCTTGCATTGGGAGAGGGAGAACGAGAAGAGTTGGATTGTGGTCGAGGAGAGGGAGGCCGAGAAGAGTCATTCTGAGAGGAGCTAATGCCTCCCAAATATGTGAGTACATTTCCCTAAATATTTTAACCTCTAAAATGAATTGTTTATCTTCAATGAAGTTGTTATTGGGTTTGTGAAATTCATTATTGGGTTTGTAAAATTCGTATTCAAGTCAGTTTCATTAAATTTGTAAATCACTTGGGATTGGTTTTCTCCATTCACAGATTTTTCTTGGCAAGATTGAAATCATTTAAAGAATATTTTATCCATAGAACCAAATTGCTAGTGCTTTGAAACATCTTAATTATTTGGGATTGAAATATATGATATTAATATCCTTTGTTAAATATTCAAATTCCTTAAAGAAAAATCATTAATAGGGTTTACGGAAAAATTTCACTATGTTATTGACACCATATTTGTTTCGAGTATTAAAGATTTCACTATTTTGATTTGGATTTAGACTCTATTTTCCCATTGAAAGGAACTGATCCTTTTCAAATTTATTTTCCCCTTAGGATATAAAGTCTTCTTTGCATGAAATTCTATTGTCTTGCTAGTGGTTACCTTATCATTTATAACAAGACTTGTAAATGTAGGGTGCTTTTAAATAATCAAATATTTTGCCCTAGTATCCCTTATCCTAGATCTTGAACCTTGACTTGAAAACCTTTCTTGATATAGGGTTTGTTTATGGATCCAGGCCATTCTCAGCAGGAGGTTCAAACAACATCACATCACATCAAATACACCTGTCACGTCCCCATGCCTCCGACCGGCGTAGAGGACGCGACTACTAGCTTTATCAGACCGGGCTAACCGCCCATGAACATGTACAGGCTTAAAAATGGCTGGAAACAGAATGCTTAAATGTATGCATTGAACTTAATTATGCACATATGAGAAATTATCATGCACAAATGCAATTATCTATTAGACACAGCGGAAACATCATACATTCCAACAAGCATTCTTTCAACATGTTCATTTCATTTTCATTAACAGAATTTACAGTTGCAGAAGTAAAATGGGAAGAGCACTTATCTTATGAAGAAATTCTTCCGCAACCAGCTATGTCGCTGCAACGTTCCACCCAACCATAGGCCAGCGTGCTCCTTAATCTCTCAGCAGCGCTGCCACCCTCGAGCTGGGCATGATTCTCTAAGGAATAAGGGAACTAGCAGGTTTACACATAGCCAGGATACACAAAACACATAGCCAAGCCAACAAAGTTGGGTTTATCAGGCCATTAAGGAGCTGGAGATGGCAAATTGCTAAGCTGGTGAGCTCATTACAGAGCCAAGGACACCTACACCAGAACTAGCCTGACCTCTAAGACACCCATCCACACCCAACACAAGGAATCAGTCCCTTCTCTGCGGCACAGTCCCTCAAGCCCTGCATTCCCTTCCAGTGCTATTCAGGGGTGATGGAGAAGAAGGTCAGCCCTCTAACTCCGTCTGTGTGGTTCCAGCCACCAGGTTCGTTAAGCGAATCTAAGCCAACATCCCCGCTCCTCTCACAGTCCGAAGACCAACCATTGCACTCAGGCAACTCATTTAACTGTCACAGCTTAAATAGGGGAAACGAATTCTCAAGCAACATACAACGAATTCCCCAAATGCAGCAGCAAACACACTTACAGCAGGGGAAAATCAACAGTCTGTCCAAGGCAATTGAGCCATGGAAAGACTCACACAGACCACGTTGGAAACAAATTTACAGACTTCCGGCCTGGGCGTGAGTAACAATCAACATAGAACCCACAATTCGACCCAGGGGGGGGGGGAGGATTCATCCACATCATGCACAAATCCGTGGAGGAAACGGCGTGGGTAAAAACCCAGGAAATTCCTGTGCGTGAGGAAGCAATCCGACCCAGCAAGGAAAAGAACAGACAATGAAGGCCCTGCGTGAGAAAGAACAAATCCGTTTTTGTCCGTGGATGCACACAGCAACAGGAAGGACGCGAATTTGCAGTTCGTGGGTGTTCAGCAACTCGTGGAGAGAAGATGAATGTCTGCGTGAGACCAAAAATGCCAAAAACCTGTGCGTGAGGATGAATAGCAATGGGGAGGATGCGGATTGCAAGTCTTTTTGCGTTTCTTTGCAACTTGTGGGGAGGAACAAGAGTCTATGTGAAGGATGAGGACGAATTGAATGAAGGGAATAGGCTAGGACTGACAGTCCTGCCATCCCACACCCCAAAACAATAACTGCCATAACTCCTCCCAGCTGCCAACAGAAATTATTAACTGAAAGTGGTTGGGATAAAACAAAAGGGAGAAGACACATGGTTAATTTCACCCCATTGGCCAAAGTTGGACAAATCCCCCCCCACATCCCTATCCTTGGGAAAATCATGCCCCATTCGATTTAGTTTCTGCGACCGTAGCTGGTTGTGTCCATTTAATTAATTGTAGATGCATATTTTACATGATGACCATCATAATATATGCCGCATGCCCCGATATACCATCGGTGACAATTTAAATCCAAAACATAACATGACCGATCAATGGTGGGGCCTTGGCCTTTAGCTCCATACCATGATCATTTACAATATACACATCATATACATCTAATGTAACGGGGTCAAAACTGGGACATTACAACACCAATAAATCATGTTAAAACTATAGAAATAATGGGTGCATATGCTTGGAACTCATAACATAACATCAATGCTACCAAGGTGTAAAGCATATGCAAAATAGGCCCATAAGTTAAGGCCCTCAATGTATATATAATGCATTACACCAACAATATCTATACATGCCTCAACCTTGATCATGTAATAGTGATCAAAATGATAATAGAAGAACCATGTAAAGTGATATCTCCTCAAGAACAAATGGTACACCATATACACCCAAACACTACAATACACTATAGTTGAAAATACTACTAAGATCAATGGAAAACACAAGTACATGCAACCAAATTCTTTCATTTAGGCCTTTCAAATGGGTTCAAATGGATTTCCCGATCTTTTAACATAGAATGGAGAGGTATATCATATATAGTTTCTAGTAAAAGATACCATATATTTTGCTTTTTATATATTGATATAAACAATTTCTAGTTAATACTTTTGATTCGTCATTGACCATATATTTGTCTTTTATTGCCAGATATAATATATAGGTTCGATGTTATGAATTTTTGTCCATATGTTTCCTTTTAATTTTGACAGAATGCAACTAACGACTAGTGGTAAATCCAATGACTCTGGATATTTATATTTTAATAGTTATATAAATAAATTTATTATATATACTAAATAAGATTTCATGCAAGTAGTGATTATCGTACTTATGGTTAATATAAGTTTAAATGATTGCTTACCTCATCAAATATTCATGACAAAGATTAAATCCTTGGGTGCATGTATCTCAGTATAGAGAAAGAATATTTGTGCGATTGGTGATTTACAGTGTATGTCACGATACATTCTCACACTGTTTAGTATTTGTGGCTGTGTGATATTGTATGCATTTTTTACCATAATGTGAGGCAAATGAACATTGTTCTATGTGAGAACATATCACCACATACATTAATTATACATGCAACCAATTGTAGTCAAGTATTTAATGTTGCAAATACAAGGTCTTCCAAACATTTTTCAACACTAAGACATGAACAATTTCATGTTGTAACCCATGGTAAGGCAGAAAAAAGTAATCTCAATGTAATAAGGGATGATTGATGCTTCAAGCATATAAGAGAGAATTAATACTTCATGCATACATGGGAGCATCAATATTGTGCATATGTTATAAGCATCAATGCTTTGTGTATATCAAAGAGCATTGTTTCTACGATAAAGGGGACCATAGAACTAGTGAAATTGCATGCATTGAACCCATTGTGCACCTAAGTTAACATATCACACATATTCTTCATTTTATTATGAAGCATATGTTGGAAACCAATGGGTGAAGCTCGGATATAAAATCTCAATATAAAAGCTCATATATTGTATCTATTTTCTATATTTGATGCATCTTATAACATTGTATTAGAGCCAAGTTAAAAAATCTTGGAGCTAGTGATTTAATCTTCGATATTATTGGATGATGATTGGATGATGAAGGCAATGGAAGATAATTTTCAACATAATTTTCATCTCTTTCAACTTTAACACTCCCAAATGTACATGTGTTAAAGTTGACATATGTAGTAACATTAAATAGCAGCACTAAAGAAATAGTCTAATTAACAAGTTAGAAAAAAACTCATCAAACAATATCAGTAAAAGAGGAAACCAATAGTACTGGTTCAAATATTCCTTACACTTAGATATTTTCTAGATTAGACCTTGACTTTGAAGGACAAGTCACTAAGGAACAATGGACATACCTTAGAGAGAAAAAATAGGTTGTAGTAGGGTAAGGTTAGACTAATACAACCTCAATTTGCTTAAACAAAACTGTCCATCTGTGAGAATAAAAAATTCAAACTCCTACTGCAATGACAGACTTGGGATAGGGAAAAACTTCATGCATAGTTATAGCAGTTTCAAGGATTAGGGCATCTTCCAATAAGGTTCACTAGTTCATAGCCTACTATAGTAGGCTAAACAGAGCCAATGTAGCATTAGCAGGCTCAACAAAGATTACAAACCAGTATTAACAACCCATAGGAAGTCATGGTCCATGTTTAGAAGCCTAAGTAGCCACAAAAAGGTCACAACCCAATGCTAATGTTCACGACCCAACCTAATGCATGCTAAAATAAGTCATGGCCCAGTCGTGGGCATGCTCAAAATAGTCACATCACAGTATAAATAGTGACGGCTTAGATTAGGTATCTTACAACAATCATAACACATCTCTAGTAGATTTACAATAGCCACAGATCAACCCTAATAGGATTAGAAGGGTCACAACCCAACATTGGAAATTAGAGTATTGATCTCATCCCAGTAAAACAACTTTATGGTATCCCTAACACCTATAACAAGATTCATGACATAGATCTAGTAGGCAAAAAGGATCAAGACACATATCTAGTATCCCACACGGATCAAGACACATATCTAGCAGCTAGTAACATGTCACAGGTCAATCCAAGCACCTGATAGTAGGTAACGTATCATTCCAAGCAGCCCTAAACAATCCATGGATAAGCTAGGAAGCCCTAAAACATCCACATGAACTCAATAAATCCCTCAGTCCATAGATCAGACAAAGGAGGCTCCATTAGACCAAGCAACTGAAAATATTGAGGAATATGCTCCAAATGAATAGCCAAGGGAGAAAGACAATACGATTATTTAGATGGAAATTGATATAAAGAACATGTTAAGAATCTTAAAATTTCCATACTCCATTAAGTACAACCTACTTAGGCAAGACAATTAGCCAAACAAGAAATATAGAATCCAAGAGGGAAGATAGCTTGGGAAATCAACTAGACATAAGCCTAAGTTGAGGTGAATGATATTAACAAAATGTAAAAGGTTCATAAGAGAGAGGACACGTGATAAACAATTAGAACGAAGAGAAAGCTAGTAATGAGGTCTCCCTATTATATAGTGAAAACTCATAGAAGAAATAGAGGGTGGAATATTTTTAAGAGGGAATGTTAAGTCAATTTTGGGGATCTGACATATGTATATAGGTAATCAAATTTTTAGATAAAGTTTTGGATGTGTATTAACTCTATATTATCCTTGTAATTTTGTCTTTGTAATATTAAATTCACACATGTTCTCTATTTCATTTTATGACCTCTGTCCTACCATTTATGTTCATTTGTTAAATAGTAATTTATGGTTAATGTTGCAATCCAAATATATGACTATCCAAGATTCCATTTTTCTTCAATAATCAAGAATGATTTGGATAATGTAAAAAATGCGCATTCACTTTCAAGAAAGTATGATGAACTAAAGTTATCCATATGCATAGAATTTGTCCAGGAGATCATATTCAATGATGCTTGAATATACTGCTCAAACATAACATAGTTTCTATACTATCATCTTCAAGAGAAACAAGCGATGTCATCTCACCAAGATAACAACCTAGGACTAAGTGTAATATGCTACCATTCACATACTAGGTGTAATATGATAATATTAAATACTGTGATGAATGAGTTTTTTTTTGGGTATTTTGAATAGATTTACAACTTCATAAGCTACAAAAGGACATATCGGCTTATATGCTAGTTCTCCTTATTAATTTGCTTAAATTCTGCAAAAACCTACTTAGTCACTCTCATTGGGAAACTTTATTGAATTGGATGGAGTTGACATCATAGGAATATAATTTTCAATGAGGTCAAGGTAATAATATGTTGAGATAACACCCTTATTTCAATTTCAAATAACTTATATTACTTTTCACATGTATGGGGGAGGATTTTCTTACTATTTTATATGTTATTTCTAGTGCAAAAGCAATTATGTTTGCAAGAAAATCACATACTAGTAAAATGAGGAAAATAAGGGATCTCCATTTGACACACTACATTCACATGGAAAAAATTCTTGCTGCATTAGTCCCTTCTAGTGGCCAAAGGGTATAAAGACATAAACTGCACTTCTTTGAACATGTATTTGTAACTTAGATCCATGTATACTTTTGCAACAAAATTATCCATCAATCCATAAGCTATTGCTCAAGAAGCTATATAATTCTAGAAAGGAAATCTATAAGTGGATATTGACTAGATTCATGATACACATGTTTAATGGCATAGAGAAGATAATGTATCACCATGTTGTGTGGGGTAGTATAGTGAGCACACAAACTTATCTAACAGAGAGAATTAGTATTTAAAAAAAATATCGATTATGGTCGGATATCTCACGATATCCAACGAGTATGCCATACCGCCGACAACAACCCTCACCAGTTTTTCTCTTTTATGTCGTCGAATACCGGATGTCCTTCCCCACTTTTCTGAAATTCATGCCATACCTTCAACGATAAATGGCGTTGGCTATACGACTGTCTGTAAATTTTTTGGGTCGGTTATCCTGTCATCGGATATCATTCCTTCTGTAAAGTATAAAAGGTTGAATATCTGACAAGTATGTCATAGCATATACGTCAAGTGTCCTAGAATATACGACATGTATGTGTCACATATATGACTTGTACATTAATATATTTGTGGTCAGATATCCAACCAATTCATGTTGGATATCCGACGAGCCCATATTTATGTCAGAGTTTCGACAAAAAACAACCAACGTTTATAAAAGCCAAGGCTTGTCGGATTGTTGACAAATTGATGTCGAAAATCAGACATATATGTCGTTGGATTTTGGGTTCAGATTTTCATGTGTAAGGTTTCGTGGCTGTGGCAGGGGCTTACCCTTTTCCCTATCGTGGTGAGGGTTACAGTACATGAGTTTTCTACTTAGGCTAAATAATAGCTGAGTGTGAAAATATTTATAATTTGCACTAACTCTTTTAAAGAACAACACTATATAAACAAATTAAAGGCAATACAACTTATAGTCTATATTTCCAATTTAGATAAAAACATTACAATAAAAGGATTACCCAATCTAAATAGAACTGTTAATAATAGTCATGAAAACTTTTGAAAGGGAAACTCTTAGCAAAAATAAAAAAATGAAATAACTATTTTTGAACAATATAAACATATTTATTTTAAGAAAATTATCCTACATGTAAATAAAATATCAACAACATAAAACATAATTCCATCCCAAAATCCAAACCCTAAGTTATTTAATCATTTAAGAATAATCTCAAATAATAACAGTAATGAAATAATAAATCTCTAGGATATTTTCAAAATCTTTAAATGGAATCATCTAAACTTTCTGCCAACTTTCTATGGAACAAACCTTTTCCACTCAACCATAGATTTCTGCACCAGTTCATAACCTCTCAAATTTTGTAGAGATCACCCTCGAGCCAGACCAAGCTTACTAAGAAATTGAGACTTAGGGATGTTGATGTGAAAAATATTTCTTCAAGTATATTTTGAAAATAGGATCACTTCACTCAGCTTCTTGGTTCCTATAATGTTGTTAGTTCTCCTTTGAGGAGTTCATATTCCCAGTCTTACAATTTGGAATAAGTACACCGAGTGCTCAGTAAGAAAGCCAGGGCGAACTTGTATTGTGGCTAAAATGGCAAACCTTGCCTCTGAAATGTCCCTTATCTAATATACTTTCTTATATTGTTAGTCCATTTTACAGGATGAATTATGTCTTTCTTTTGGCTTCATAAATGTTAGTAGAGTGAAATTCTTGTAGGAGAAGAAATAAAGAGCAACCTCTCCCTTTTCTTTCTCTTTTATTTTCTTGGGTTAGGAAAGTATTTAGGGTTTATTTTAATTCCTCACATTTCTTGAATTTCATATTCACCATTATTCCCAAACTTATTTACCTTTCCTGTGTTTAAATTTTAATTACTCTCACAAGTCATAATCCCCTAGTAAGCTTGGTCTCTCTTTTCAAGAAGGCATCCCATAACAAGTTGGTAGAAACATTTTATAAATAAACCATCACTTTAATCACATAAAGTGTTATTTGTATATTATGTCTTGTGTCATACATAGGTCCAAGTATCATGACTTACTCAAAACATAGTTATATATACAAGTCCTTTGACTTATTAAATAGGGGTAAACTCTTAGGATGTCACATATAGACACATCCATGGGATAATTTATGTTGACCTAAAGAAGAATTGAACTGTGATGATGCGATACATATTGCATAAAGTAGGGAACTATGATGAGATAACCACTGCCTCCATTTTGATGGTTTTCTAAGATGCTAAAATGATCTATACTTGTGCATTTACATCCCTTTAAAATTCCTCATCCTACTGGAAACAATTATGCAATAATCATGCTAAATCGAGGTCCATCTTCATGCAGTTATCCTTAACATGAAGTCCACCCATAAAAGTATGAGTAATTGTCTTTAAGAAATGTTGGTCTAAGTGCCCCCATTCAGATACTTTAGCTTAACAAGGCATACAAAATGATTTCAACCTCGGAACAAAATCATAGAATTTCATACTAGTTTTTAGCAGTCAATCTTTTATATTCCGGGCATCTTAACAACATGTTTGTCAGCAAATGATGTATTATGCAGGCTGATTTTAAAATAAAAATATGGGAGATCAAATCTTTTAGCTAGGGGATTCCATCAAAGATTAACAAGAATAACATGACATTCATCAACCATGTTAACACAAATACTAGTAGTCTTCAGAGATATTAGCAACACTATAGATATTCCTCTAAAATAACCAAGTCTATGTTTGTAAAATGGACTTATGTGTACAAATGCTTCAACAAATCAATTTGAAATTTAAACCCAAGTTTGTATTTGTTCTTGGGACCTATTTACTACGTTAATCCATGATTATAAATTTATCATGCGTGAAATTTGACTTCTCACGATTAAGTTGATTAGTAATATGAGCTTGCATCTCTAATATCATCTCATCCAACTACACTTTTAGAAGCACCATCATGACATGAGCTTGTTTGGAATTATCCCGAAATCATGCTCCTCATGTGAAACCAAGACGTGTTTTCCATAAACTGATAACTCATTAGAATGAGCTCATGATATCAAAATCTAGCAAGGCATACTGAAGCATACAATAGTCAAGTTGTTGCTCCGCTTGAATGGTCTTTCAATATCGAATATGGGGAATATTGAGACCAATAATTTCAAAATAGATTTGGTGTTTAACAAATACATAACATCTTTTCAAAAGGTTTCCATTTGCATGAGGTTATAGAATTTCCTTATTCCAAAACACCCTAAAATTGCTTTCCAAACTCTAATTCAAATTGCTATGTTTAGTGGTCATTTTTACCAAGATTGACTTTCCAAACATTAATTCCATAGGCTAAATTTAACCACTCTAAAATCCCTAATCCAAATTGTTGGGTTTAGTGGTCATTCTCACTAACTTTTGACTTTTCAAACATTGATTCCATATGCTAAATTTGTCCACTCCAAAACCTAGTTTGACCTCTTGGGTGTATTTGGCGTTTTTCATGATTTGTTGACAACCTAAACTTTGATTTTGAATTTGGAATATTATTTTTGCATGCAAAGAAGGTTTGATTTCATGATTCTCTTTCCTTCTTAAGAGATTTCATGTTTCATTGCACTAGATGGTTGACTATTTTGATCTTTCCCATATTATCAATCACTTAATTGCATCGTTAAATTTATCATTCAAGTATGCAGATTAATCATGGTAGCTTTGATCAACTTGCAGAGTAAGAGCATTTGGGCTCCATTAAAGTAAGAAAATCTAGGAATTTTTTTTTGTTTTGTTGGGTAGTTAGTGTCTTTTATTTGCCATTTCCTTTTGCTGATTTTTTATTTTCAACGTGCCATTTTCCTTTTCATAATGTTGTTTGTTGTAATGTTTTATTTATTTTAGCCTTGCATATTCCCAAGCAATAGTAGATCCTTTACTTTCATTTTTTCCTCACATGTTTAACAACATTGTTGCATTGAGTAAGTCCACATGGGTGTGGTTCATTGGCGTTGCTTGATATGAAGTCACTTGTTGTAAAGGAGGTCACTAGATCAAATCCCACCTGGGTTTTCCTGTGTCCCATGTATTGCGGGCGGGTGTGGGGAACCTAGGGGTACAATGGTAGTAGGAATGGATCCCTGGACCCCATGAAATGCGAGTACCAACCCAACCCTAGTTGTCGATTCCCCTAGTAAAAAAAAACATTGTTGCATTGAGTCCAACTTCCTAAATTTGATGCCATACACCAACTGTTTTATCATTCATAGGTTTCTCTCGTTTAAGCTTGGATGGGGTTGTCATTACTTACATTGCATTGTCTTAGTCGAGTCTTGAGTTATTAAGCATGGGTAGTTTTGAAGAGACAACAAGATGAGTCTTGGGTATTATTATTTTCCAACGTCTGTTCATGTTCTATTGTTGAGTCAATCCTTGTTAATAGCCTCATCTAGCTAGGGACATGATTCCATATGGTTATACTACATGATTCTTGCTTCATACTAGGGGGAGGATTCCATCATTGCCTCTCTCCCAACAAATCGCTCCTCATCAACCCTAGCATATCATTTGAGGTTGCATCTAGAACCCAAAGTCCCTTGATGGTTATCAACCTCATTAGCGACCACCTCACGTTTTTCAAGACTACGAATTATTTGGTCTTGATGAAATGAGCTTCATCAATGTCCAAATCTAGATAATTTTTCACACTGATAGGTTGTGCTTGTACCTTAGATCCCATTAACATCATTGGTAGGTTTCTTCATGCTTGGTGTTACGGATAAAAATTCCTATGGCTTGGGGTACCACAACATATAGAGTAACTGAATAAATAAATCCCTTCTCATATGCAAGAGAAATAAAACATCTAACACTAAAGGATCTAGAAACATACCTTATTTCAGATGGTTGATATAGATCCCCATTGAGATTTTCCAATCTCGCTTGTGTTAGCAATTTGCTCTTCAACAATCAGCAAACAAGACAAGCATGCTATATAATTGTGTTAAACCTACTCTATCATATATAATAAATAACATATAAGCATTTAAAAGCATCCATGGATTCAATATTCATTTAAATACACCTTATTGGACAGGAAAATATATTTCTATTAATATAAATCAGAGATTACAAGAATGACAACCTATGTCGGCACGTCTGGGAACTGGAAAAATTGAGTCCTCCACCTCGGCATCCACCACTTCAATCCTCCATCTCTCGATAGCAAGCTCACAAGCAAAGGCAATATTGGGAAGAACATAAAGTGATCCAAGGGACAAAGGTATGCAGACTCAAGTATAAGCTCTGGCAACAATGGACTATAGTTTTCTTGCTCTTCAATTCCTCTCCCTTCAATGTATCCAAAGGGTTCCTTCAATAGTGTCTCAATGGGGTAATGGAAGATCGAATATGGGTGATCTCAAGGCATATGGAAGGCCAAGAGACAAGTGACTTGGATCCACATCAAGGAAATCTCCAAAAATATTTTTGCCTTTTGCACACATCCCGATGTACACGAGTTTGAGGGTCATATCCGCGTATATATGCGAGAATGGGTTTAAAAGTTGCGTATAGCAAATAATGCATGTTTTTAGGGATGATCTTGGAAACATAAAAGGTAAAAAAGTGGTCCATGGGGTCCAAAGAGTCTACAGAGGAACAGGGAAGGCCATAAATATGTGATCTACCATGTGTGGTAAAATCAGCTGTAACACTTGGAAGATGCTTTCATATTGGCATATGATCAGGTGGATTTCTCCCAACTATTAGGTTCAACTCATTTTCTAGTGGGAGGAGCATACTTGTTCGATGAGTTGCAAGTTATAGATATAGATGGGTAGGAATAATGGTTACCTCATTTCATCCGATTAGCCTAAGTACTATGCAATTGAGTCCATTTCCCAGTGGATAGGTACCTTTGATACAAGTGGTTTCCCATGGATCAGTTTTAAAGCCTCAAAATACAGAGATTCAATGGTTCTTGACACCCCATGAGAAGATGTCATCCCCTTGAGTCACCATTGTTAACCCTTGGTTATGCTTTCCCTAATGGAGGGTTAAAATACAACAAGATTTCATCACGCTAGTCCACTCTACATTGATCTAGACATAGAAAATGATGATTTTTAGTGTGATGATAATCTTGGACATTGTGCATAATTATTGATTATATGGAAGCATACAACTCCTAGGGACACCCCATAATACTAAAGAAGCAACAGTCTAAACAAAGAGGTATTTAACGATGATAGGGCTAGGGGGCCAATATTTATTAGGTAGGTTTTCTAGTGTAGATTTGCATGATAACATGACCTTAGAAAAACCAAACAATTTGAATTGATTGAAACCATGATAATTTATTTTTTTAAATTTTGACGAGGGTTGGCCAAAAAATTGTCTTTTGGATAACATGTATCAATCTTCGTCTAGAGGAATGTTTTCAACTAAAAAATAGAGTTTTTACATACAATGACTACTTAGAATAACAACACTTTTGGTTGCGTAACCTATACCTTTTTGGGAGATGATAAAGTGATTCTAGAGATGTGCTCGGAGTTTCATAAGATATTAAATAGATTTACTTTTATGAAAAATCATCCCTCTTACTTTGATACCCCACACCTACATTATGTGGTGGCTTGTGTAGAAATGTTTCACCAAGTTCCTAGGACATGGGGATGTGGGAGAGGGAAAACACATCCAATGGATATGTAGAGCTCCCCCCCAAAACTTTAGAGAACATTAGAGGGGACGTTTGGGTCAACATATAGGACCCACCTGAAATACTAAATTTTTAAATTAGAATATATGAAACTTGAAAATAAATGGTGAATCATTGAAATTTTATAATCTTATACATAACATTATAAAATAATAATTAATAAATCATAAACTATGATTCATAAACCATCTATAGACTATGGCCCTTGTATTCCTCATTATATTTAAAATTTTTGAAAAATTAGAGGATAGGAATACCTTTCCAAGGTTAGAGGCAGAAATTATAGTTTTGAGAGTATAATTTTGCTAAAATCATGATATAGGAGTTCAACAATTAACAACACCAACATTAGGGCACATAGAGGGTTTGGTGATCTTGTTTAAACATCAATCCCATACCCTCATACATGATAGAATCCAACATACATGTTGCAATCTGGCCAATCCTAAAATCCTAAACACCGTTAAGCATGCTAAATTTTGAATGGGACATGAAATTCTAATTTCTCCATAAGAGGTCCAATGAGGTTGGAACCACTCTCAAACATCCTAGAATAATTAATGGTACTGTAAAAAATTACTAAAAGGATAAGAAAAAGAAAGTGAAAGGAGAATGACAAATTTTACTTTCAAACCATCAAACTTTGATAAAAGGGAGTGTGGGAGCCTCTCATTTTTTAAGGGGGATGTTCCCTAGTGTGTTTACTTGTATCCCAAAAATGAACATGGGGAAACATCCCCTTGGAGTACCTACATCCTGAGAGCGTGGGTCGTGCAGGGAGTGCATCCCTTACTCTTGGAAACATGTTCCTATGTAAAAATATTGTATAGATTGTAGTGAATGTAGCCAATATTCTTATCGGCTCCATTGATAAAAATTTAACAAAGTGGAAGGCTGGAATAGAAGCATGAGTTATGTCATCTTGGCTTCAACCTAGCATTAAAAAACTTTGATCCCTCCCTCTCTAAGTGAGCCTTCCTAACCTTTTTATTTTACTATGGTACAAGGAGGTGTTGTAGAGTATTTATAAGCATATTGTGGATTTAAACAATGCACAATAGGATCAAGTATGACTTAAAATCCATACAAAATAGGAACCACAGAGATAAATCGAGATAGTCATGGAGCAAATAAAGATGAAATGTTGTTATAATAAAAATTGTTGTATATAAAGTAACAAAAAAGACTATGCAAAAGAAGCAGGAGAACCCAACATTCAATGCAGCTGGTTGAGAGCTATACCAACCAAATTTACTCACCAACGTGAGCTTAATTTCAATGTACACCAACACCCCCCATTAAGCAAGAGGAGGAATACATAGAAATAGACAAAAGCAGGTCTTGGCAACAAGGCCTTCTAAGGTACCAATGTACAAAATTATCAAAACATAGATACGAAAATATGGAGGAGAACTGAGACTACCCCCCTTCAAGGACAATTTGTTGAATTTTCTTTAATATTGTTTAGATGATATCTTAAAACAATTAGCCACTCGAAGATCACTGAAAGAAAAAAATGCACAAAAACATAAGAACACAAGAACAATGAGTCTTTCCTTTAGGAAACCACAAGGGAGAAAACCCCACAAAACTTCCTCAGTATAGAACTCAACCAGTGCAGTGTAAGATTCATACAACAACTTTATCCTTCTTTCTGGTGCACTACCACTTCTCTCTCTTGCTAAGAACAACTTGAGTGAGTGAGTACAAATGAAGGGAGGCGCCTCCTATTTATATTCTTCTGTTGACTTGACCTCTAACTTAGTGGGGCCAATTTCACTAGCTGTCAGGACTGACTTGTCTAATTGGATATTACAAATAGCATTTATTATAATGACACTTGGGCACTAATGACGCAACTTACATCCAGAGATTTACATTTATTCTTTTGAGGAATTTGACAAGACCAAACTCATCTCCCTAAGGAGGAATACAATACTACTTGGAATATCTTCCAAAGTTACAATAAATTAACACTCCCTCTTAACTAGGAAGGTATTCAACATCTGCTACTACAACTGTACAATTGTCTGGTGAGAGTCATATGTCATAGGAAGTTTTGGAACATTTGTCTAACATATTCATCATCGATCTCAGCTGGAACATCTTCTGTAGTCTTCATCTTCTGTATCTTCTTCTTGTAATATTCATCTTTCATACATTCTCGAACATCTTCTATTTGTCTTTGCCATCTTCTGGATCTTCTTCTTGTAATCTTTGTCTTTTGTACAATTTCGATCATCTTTTATTTGTCTTCTACTTGCATCAACTTATGGACCTTCTTCTGTAACATCAATATGTGAATACTGAATCTTATTTTGTCACATCAGTATGTGAATAGTGAATCTTCTTCTTTCCACATCAGTATGTGAATATTGAATCTTCTTCTCGAAAAAATCAGTATTTGAATACTGAATCATCTTTTATCACATCAGTATGTGAATACTGAATCTTCTTCGTTTCTATTATCTGCAATATCTATGTAAGGATATTGACAACATCAAAAATCATCATTAGCTTGTTAGTACTAAGGACTCAACCATAACTCATGATAGATCCTTATCTGCATAATCAACATAGAGATGCTGGAACATTGATATCATCATCATTATACGAATACTAAAGTAATATGTAACTATAATCATCAATGTATCATTACTGATACAGACTTAATCAATCATTGATCAAGAAGCAAATAGACATCTCAATAATAACAACATAATAATTATTGATAACCGTCATCATATCAAACAATCATCAAGCATGACATCAATCATCAACATCTTAGTAGTATGTCAATACCGCATCAATCATCAAGCCTTTCAGTAATCAACAATCATCAACTACTAATAGTATCTGCAACAATCATCAAGCATCTCATCTATCATCAATAATCAGTATAGTAATACTGTAACAACCATCAAGATTTTCAGCAATCATCCAACAACTAACAGTATACCAATATTGTAACAACCATCAAGCATCTCAGCAGTCATCAACAATTGGTATAGTAATACTGAAACATCTATCAACAGTCATCAACAATCAACAATATAGAAATACTGTAACAACCATCAAGCATCTCAGCAGTCATCAATCAGTATAGCAATATTGAAAGATATATGAAGATTTTCAACAATCAACAGTATAGCAATACTAAGGATACATGTTGCCCTTCATCTTCTTCGGATCAACATCACGGTGAGTTATCTGGTAGATCCATACGGGAATTTTGTTTAACTTACTAACTCTTTTAAGCCAAACAAGACTAGTTAGATAGATGGATCTCCCTAGGGACCAAACAAGCCTTGTCTAGCTTACTAACCCTTTTGGGCCAAACAAGCCTAACCAGCCATACTAATCCCCCTAGGGTCGACAGGTCTTTAGTCCAGGTTACTAACCCTTTCGGGCCAAAAAATCCTAGCCAGGCATACCCTCCTCTAGACTCACCTACTCACCACTACATCCAACATCTACTGTCACTCCCTCTTTCGAGAGAGGTCCTTTCGGACCAGACCAAGCTTGTCTCAAAAGTATTCAAAATTTACACGAGCCAGAGGCTTAATCAACACATATGCTACTTATTCCTCAGTCAGAACATACTTGAGCTTTATAGCTCTCTTATGCACCATATCCCATATGAAATGATATTTGATTTCAATGTGTTTCGAATTTTCATGAAATGCGAGATTCTTTGTCATCTTGAGACAACTCTGATTATCACAAAGGATAGTAGTGGCATCTATCTCTACATCAAATAATCCTGACAACATTTTTCAAAGCCATACTGCTTCACTACAGGCTGGCCATGCTGCAAAGTATTCTACCTATGCTGTACTAAGTGCAATACTGGTATGCTTTCTACTGAACCAAGAGATCATGCCAGATCCAAAATTGAAACAACATCCTGATGTAATTTTCCCATATTTGGCACTTCCGCCCCAATCTGAGTCTGCATATCCATGAAACTTGATCTCTCCACTGGATATATATTTGAGCCAATAATCTAAAGTTCCCTTTAGATACCTTATCACGTGTTTTGCACCAATTAGATGAATGTGTTTAGGATTAACCATGTACTGACTTAAGGTGTTTACTGCAAAACATATATCTAGTCTAGTATTGGTGAGGTACATCAACGAACCATTGATCTGTCTATATAGTGTGGCATCAACAACTTTGAGGTGTCATAATTCAATAGCTTCAAACTAGTAGTCATTGGAGTAGTCATAGCTTTACAATCTAGCATTCCAGATATTTTCAAGATTTCAATAGTATACTTTCCTTGATTTAGAAAAATCTCATCCGAGTGTTGCCATACTTCAAGAACTAGAAATTAGTGCATCATTCCAAGGTATTTCATTTCAAATTCTACAGCAAGCCTCTTCTTACATTCGATAATTGACTTATCTTCTCCTGTCAAAAACATATCATCTACATATAGTAAAAAAATTAAAACTCCATCTTCATCAACCTTGTAGTAAAGGTTGGAGTCTGCTTTACTCTTATTAAAGCCTAAGCTCATTAGGAATCCATCGATCCATACCATGCTTTGGTGCTTGATTTAATCCATACAATGCTTTATTTAGTTTATCTCGATTCCTTGTGGTTGTTCGATATAGACTTCTTCTTCAATTACTCCATTTAGGAATGCCGTCTTTATGTCCATTTGATGTAGCTTCCATTTCATGTTGGAGGCCAAAGCAAGAACAATTATTATAGAGGGTGTATCTAGCTATTGGGGAAAAAGTCTCTTCATAATCAATTCCCTCTTTTTGAGAGAATCCTCAGGCTACAAATATGGCCTTATATTTTTCTATACTTCCATCTGTTGAGTGTTTGGTTTTGAATATCCATTTAGAGGATACCATTGACTTGTCCTTTGGTCTAGGTAATATTTCCCACACATCATTATTCATAATATATTGGTATTCTTCAACAATTGCATCATCCAACTCCTTTTGTTTTATTGCTTCTTCAAAACAAGTTGGTTCTTTATCGACTAGATCAGTCATCAAATCCATGTAATTGGGGTATGAATTTGGCTTCTTTCTTTCTCGGATGGTTCCTTCAGGAGCACCAAGTCCTTTTGCTTCTTCAATTGCTTCATGAGCCCAGACAGGTTTTCTCTTTCGAGAAATTAGTTCACATGGTAAATATTCAGGTAGCTGAGGTTTAGTCATATCATGCTCTTCAGGTATCATGTCTTCTTCTTTAACTCTGACTTCTTTAGGACTTTCAATGGCTTTGGGAGATTCATGCTCCTCTTCATATTCCTTGTATTTAATTGATTTCTTGAAGGCTGAATCTTCATCAAATGTAACATCTTTGCTAAGTTCAATTTGATAGTACCCAGGGATATATATTCGGTAGGCTTTTAACTGTTCACTATATCCTATGAACAATCCTTTCTTTCCTGAAGGATCTAATTTTGATCTTTTCTCCTTGGGAATATGAATGTATACAGGAAAACCAAAAATATTTAGATGAATTACCTCTGGTCTTTCAGAGGAAAACATTTATTTTGGAGTTTTATTCCCAAGAGCACTGTGAGAGATTCAATTCTGAAAATATACTACTGTCCTTGCTGCTTCTGCCCATAAGTACATTGGGAGATCTTGATCATGTATCATAGCTTTCACAGCTTCCATGATGGATCTATTATTTATTTCTAACACCATTTTGTTGTGGATTGTAGGGAATGGTGAGCTCCCTCTTAATTCCCTCTTTACAGAAATCATTGAATTCATTTGAAGTAAACTCTCCTCCATTGTCTGATTTTAGAATCTTGATTTTATTTTATGAAAGGTTTTGTACTAGGGCTTTAAAATCTTTGAATCTTTCAAACACTTCATCCTTCTTTTTCAAGAAGTATATCCAAGTCTTTCTGGAGTAGTCATCAATGATGGAGGCATAGTAAGAGTACCCACTTAATGAAGTGGTTTGCATTGGTCCACAGATATCCGAGTGAATAATATCTAGGATCCCTTTTTCCTTACTATTACTTTTTAGAAAAGGATTCTTAGTATTCTTCCCTTGTGCGCATCCCTTGCACATTCCTTCATGTTTTATCTAAATTTCTGGTAAACCAGTTACCACCTTGCTTACAATTGGAATAGCCTTGTAGTGAACATGAGCAAGCCTTCTGTGCCATAGCTCACTTGGATTGATGGTACTAGTTGTTAATGTAGAATCTGCATGTCCCTTTAGTTTGTAGAGACCTCCTTCTTCAACTCCAATCTCTACTGCATCATTGATAGTTTTTTCTTTGGTCCACATGATAAATTTTCCATCTATAAAGGAAACTCTGAAGCCTTTCTTGTCTAAGGATGAAATGGAGAGAAGATTCTTCTTTAGTCCTGGGACATATAGGACATCCTTCATATTCATAGGCTTTCTGGAATCTAATTTATAAGATGCTTATCCTAACCCTTTAATTGGATATTGGGAATCATCTCCAAGCATTAATTTGTGTGGAGATTCCTTTTGTTAAAGGCATGAGAGTGACTCCTTGAAACCGGTCATGTGTTTGGAGGCACCACTATCAATCAGCCAGGTATCATTTCTTGGTGAGACTAATCTAGTTAGGGAAGAGATCAAAACATACTCTTCACTGGAATCTTCATCCTTCTTTGTTTCCTCTTCTTCTTCTCGATAGCTGTCTTCAGTAGCATGTGCTTGAAACCTTCTCATCTTCTTGACTCTTTCTGCTTTCATGGGATAGTTAATTGTAATGTGTCCTAAATTGTGACAGTTGAAGCATTCAAAGATTGAGAAATATGTCCTGGGTATTTTAAACCCTCGAGTCTTAGGAGGATGGTCATGACTCTTTCTTTTGCCTTTGGTATGGGAAGTTAAGGCTTGATCCTCATTGTCATTTAGCTTTTCTTCTCTGGATGCTATCCTATCTTCTTCTTGGACACATTCTTCCCATAACTTCTGGAATTTGGTTAGTTTCCTCCTTGAACAAATTCTTCGGATGAAAGCTTCCCAATATCTTGGAAGGCCATTCAAATTTGTCATTACAATTTCTGCTTCTTCAACCATGTCATCGATGGCTTCTAATTGATCCTTGATTTGAGCTACTCTTGTAAAGTAAGATTGCATAGTTTCTAAATTTTGAGCTCTTACACTTTTGAGTTGATTCCTCAGGGTCATCTTTCTATTAATGTTCCTTTCTTCAAATAGTCCTAATAGGGCATCAAACATTTCTTTTGGAGTCTCCATGGATGATACATGAGGGATCAACTTATCTTTGATTGAATCAACTATTATTCTTTTATCTATGATCATATCCTTCTTGTGCTTGGTTTTGGCTTCAACTTCTTCTTTTTCTTTCACTTCCTCTTTCACAAATTTGTCTAGATCATTCTCTTGGAGGATGGGCATGATTTTGTACTTCCATGCTCTAAATTTTTCAGCCCCTTCAAGCTTTTCATCTAGCTTGGTATTCTTTTTCATATGTAAGAAATTGAGAACCTCAAATGGAAATAGATAGAATAATACTTACTTGTAGAAAACAATACTTGATTATGAGGTCCTAGGGTTTGGAGTAGAAACCCTAATTTTGCATCTGGGATCACATGTGGACTTGAATGGTGGAAAATATGCACCCTCCTAAGGTGAGGTAAACTGTAAATTCATTTTTCTAAGATTGATGATGAAACCTTGGAAAACTTAAAACCCTAGTTTGTCCCGGTAGTAGTAACAGGTCCAAAATTGAAAATTATTGGATTTCAGTTCTGTCACCACAGAAAGATGCGCCCTTTAGAGGTGAGTTGGAGGATCCCTCTTTTCTGGTTGATATGTCGAGTGATTTGTTAAGAAAAAAAAACCCAAGTTGTGCAATGTCTCCTTTCAGGGTGGCTCTCATATCATATTGAATTTTCTTTAATATTGTTTATATGATATCTTAAAACAATTAGCCACTAGAATATCACTGAAAGAACAACATGCACAAAACATAAGAACACAAGAACACATAGATTTTTCTTGGGGAAACCACAAGGGAGAAAACCCTGTAAAAATTCCTCAGTATAGAACTCAACCAGTGCAGTGTAAGACTCACACAACATCTTCCTCCTTCTTTCTGGTGCGCTACCACTTCTCTCTCTTGCTAAGAACAACTTGAGTGAGTGAGTAAAAATGAAGGGAGGCGCCTCCTATTTATATTCTGCTGTTGACTTGAACTCTAACTTAGTGGGGCCGAATTCACTAGATGCCCGGGCTGACTTGTCCAACTGGACATTACAAATAAAATTTATTATAATGACACTTGGGCACTAATGAACCGACTTACATCCAGAGATTTACATTGCTTCTTTTGATGACTTTGACAAGACCAATCTCATATCCCTAAGGAGGAATTCAATACTACTTGGAATATCTTCCGAAGTTACAATAAATTAACACAATTGAACAAAAGTAAGGAACGAAGTTGAGCAAATCTAGTTTGTTGCAACGGTTTAGTGAATATATCAGCAACTTGCAATTCAATTCCGTAGTATTGCAAACCAATAATTTGTTCATGAATCAGCTATAAGATGAAATGCATGTGAACTTCTATATGCTTGGTGTGTTGATTCTCCACAAGTTCCTTGGAAATATGGATAGCACTCTGATTATCACACCAGATTACATTGGGATGCACCTGCTATAAAATGAATTCTGGTAAAATCTATCGAATCCAAATAGACTCGGTAGAAGCATCAACAACACCTTGGTACTCTACTTCTATAGAAGAAAGGGTAATTGTTGCTTGATTTTTTTTGGACCAAACAAAAAGGACAAAACAAAGATGGAAGACATATCTAGATGTGGATATGTGGTCATCGAGATCACCAGCCCAGTCTGAGTTAGTATAACCCACTAAATCTGCATTGCCATTGGATGAGCACTGGATGCCACATGTGTGGGTTCCTTTAATGTAGCGAAGAATTCTCTTTGCAATTTTCCAATGGAGCTCATGTGATTGATGCATGAACCGAGAAACCAAGCTAATTGCATATGAGATATCCGGATGAGTGTGTGTCAAGTACAGTAAGCTGCCAACAAGTTGCCAATACAAAGTAGCATCAACCAAAGGACTCGAGCACTTTGCTGACAACTTTAATTTGGAAAAAAATGGCGTGGGTATAGATTTGAAATCCAAAATGTGGAATCTCCTCAAGAGATATAATGCATACTTGGACTGTGAGAGACCTATCCCATATGTAGACTGTGTGACCTGCAGTCCCAAAAAGTAGTGAAGCAGCCCTAAATTTTCCATGTAAAACTATTGTTGAATATCAAACTTCACCTTATCAATCAAGATAGTAGAACTCCAGGTAAGAATGAGATAATCCACATAGAGAACAAGGATTATAAGTTCATTATCTTATCGTAGAATATACACTTTGAATTAGAAATGTAGTGAGAAAATTCTAAATAGAGAAGGAAATAATCCATCTTTTGATACCAAGCCCTAGGGGATTGTTTCAAACCATACAAAGAGTTTTTGAGCTGCACACAAGTGAAGAGTCTTGGATAAATCCAAGAGGTTGTTGCATGTATATCTCTTCTTGAAGGAATGTAGATCACCTTGAAGGAATGCACATTTCACATCCATTTGATGTATATCTCTTCTTGTTGTTGCATGTAGATCACCTTGAAGGAATGCACATTTCATGTCCATTTGATGTATAGTCCACTTGTGAGATGCCGGTATAGAAAGAACAAGGCGAATATGATTCATTTTAGCCATGTGAGCAAAGGTTTCAGAATAGTCAAGTCCTTCAACATGGGAGAATCCTTTAGCAACCAATCGAGCCTTATATATCTCTATTGTACCATCCATTGCATGTTTGGTTCGATATACCCACTTGCATTGAACCAATCGAGCCTTATATATCTCTATTGTAGCATCCACTTGAATAGAAGCATGAGTTATGTCATCTTGGATTCAACCCAACATTAAAATTATTTGATCCCTCCCTCTCTAAGTGAGCCTTCCTAAACTCCTTATTTTACTATGGTCTGAGGTGTTAGTATTATTAATCCTCCCTTGGTCAAATGTCTATTAGATTAATTTAGTCTAACTTAGGAACCTTAATTAATTATTTGGGTCCACTAGTACCATTGGGTCCGCTTGGCCTAATGTGGCCACATGTACTAGTTACTAGAGTGTGGGAAACACTGCTAAAGGTTAAATTCCACTTACTACATGTGCATGCATCAATTTGGGTGCCTCCTAGACCAATCCCTACATTTTAGGAGCCAATGGGAGTCCCGACACCAACCTCCTTCAGTTAGTTGGAGTTGGAACTAGTTAGTCTTAGTTAGCCCCTAGTTACTTTAAGTTAGTTCACAATCAGTTAGCTAGCACTAGTTATGCATGGATGCATGTGGAGTAGGCGCCTTTTCCCACCTACCACACTTAGTTGCACTGAGTTAACTAGCTATCACTGATTGATTGAGCTGTTGGACATCTAGGAGTTGATTTATTGGACTCCGATATTGATTGAGACACCATGAGTTAGATGGTCAGTCAGATACAGTCAGATCCAGTGGATAGATTCGAATTGCTACCTAATGCATTTGCATTCTTTTCCTATGTAAACTATTGTAACACCGGATTTTATTATTGTGAATGATACTATAAATTCCTGAGAAATACTTGTCCGTTTCCTGTGTGGTTTGTTTTGTTAGGTTTGTATATTCATTCTCCATTTACTGTAATTATAATTATGAACTATCTGCTTGAATATCTAAATGGAATTCAAATTCTAATATGGTATCAGAGCCTTCTCAGGCAGGTTTCATGCTTGTTTCTCCCCATCGAACATCAGAAGGAGCTGGGTTTCCAAAGAAGTCCCCCATGATGATTTGCTAGCTCTGGATTTATTTAGAGTAGTGGAGAGGGTGTGAAACACCCTAAATAAATGTTCACGTCAAGAGGAAAATAATGATTCTAATAGTTCATTTGTTTTAGTGTTTTGCAGTGATATTTTACAGGTTCAAATTCATATGTATTCGATATTATTAGTTCCTCTTCTTACTCCATCCACAAGATATTCAGAATGGAAGTTGAAGATGATTGCATCTCTAAAGAGACAAGTTCTCTATGAGGTATTTATTGGACTTTGTTATACACCTGAATGGCACCTCTCCCTCTGAGTGTTGACATCCCTTAGGTTGGCACACAAAAGGACACTTATGGATAGAGGTTTTCCCATATTCACTATACCTTGGCTTATGATGAAATACATTCCTTATATACCCAGCTGGTAACTTTGCCATTTTTGCCATGTTGAGATGTATTCGCGACTCTCTTTATTGACAACTCACGCATCATTCGCGAGTCTTCTTTGTAGCAAGTCACGAATCCTTGTATTCGTGGGTTGTGCTTATACATAGTCGCGAATCACTCGGGGGTTTCTCTACTACAGACCCGCGAATGTGTTTCTCAACATTAAAATATAAAAACACGCGCTAATGGGAGATTAGTTAAGCCATTTAACTTTATTTCCTTAACTGCTATAACCTCCCTAACCTTCGAGAACTGCCTTATTTCACCCATATAAATACAGACCTTGGGGAGGGTGTTGGATAGTTACACTTGGAGAGCAAAGTTATGCTGGTGGATTGTCTACAGAAATATTTGGAGCAGTGAAACTCAGAATCCTTTGGTGACAGAGGAGTCCTTGTCTCAGACGTTGGGTTGTAACCTTAACTCTTTCCATTATTGATAATAAAGAGATTAATTCTTCCATATGTGTTTCATATCTTGTGGTTTGATAATTGTTTACATTTATAATGTGTGATTAATCTAACCTGCTTATATATATATGAACCATCTTGTATCTGGAAGAGTGTTTCTTGACAGGTGAAAGAGCAGCAATCCTGAAGACTTTGGAAGTGGAGCAGAGAGGAAGAAGATAAGCAAGGATCAACTTTCGTTTAATAAAGTAAGTTCTACTCACCTTCCTATTTCCTATTCTGCACTTTAGAAGTCAATTGTTTGCAAGTAATTGAGTATGTTGGTAACCCCAGACCTATGGCTATTAGGTGCATAATCCCGTACAACAGAACTGGCGACTCCGCTGGGGAAGCCTAGATTGCTGTAGGTCATTTCTGTCTTCCTGACCAGTGTTTGCTTGGTAGTCTGTTTGTGATTTTTATCCTGTTTCTTACTTGCTTCAGCATTTGAAAGTATTAGGGTTTTTTCTATGATTTTGAGAAATTTTTTATACCCATTCGCGGGTTGTTCCACTGAACAGTCGTGAATATCAAGTTGCATTCGCGGGTTGTTCCACTGAACAGTCGCGAATCATTCACGAGTTTCCCTCATAGACAGTCGCAAGTACTTCTGAAAAATGGGATTTTTTGAGTGGAAGTTTGCTTGTTCTTTTTCTTGTTATAATTCCTGTTTTCTGAGAATACTTTCTTTAAGAATGCTGTAGAGTTGTTGGAATGCCTCAGGTGATCACATCTTAGTGATTTTTGAAATCCCTTGAGTCTTTTTTACTTGTTTTATTTACTGTTTGCATCCTGATTTTTTCTGGCCTGTTTGGGTTGTTGGTTTAAGTGTCTTAGTCCAGATCAGTGATCAGGGTCTTGGGCTCTATTTTTTCCAGTCTGCCTTCTGACAGTTGCTGGTTTGCACTTACCTTTTTAAGTTTGCAGTGATTTTGTGTCATTGTTTGCACCCAAGCTAGGGTTCCTAGCCTGCTTTTCTTGCTGGTCTTTTGGTCCTATCTGCCAGTTTGCTTCAGTTCATAGCTTTTATACAGTTTGTAAGTTTCAAGTTTACTCAAGCATAGTGCATTGTAGATGCATAATAGATTTTTGAACATTTTTTAAAGTGAAAAACAAAACATAGTTAATCTTTTGCATTGTGATTTTTGCATAAGTAGTGTTTGCTTCATTTTAAAAATATTATCTCAGAAAACTACAAGAATATAGGCTTAGTTTCTCTTATAGTTGCATTCACTTCATCAATACATATTTTGAAAAAATGAAAAGAAGTTTATTTTATAGTGCTAGTTTGCTTTGAATACACCTTTACTTTCAGTTATTTCTTGCTGAGTCAAAACACCATATAGTATATCACTTCCATTTCCTCTTGAGTAAGAAACAACCCTCTAAAATAAACACATAAATTAAAATTTACTAGTAAATTTTTATTTTTAGGGGCCTTTCACCTACTAGCTTGGGATAGACTTGTGGGCTAGGGAGTGTAAACTTTCCACAAGTTATAAACTCAGACGTAGTGGAACTTTCATTAGGTAAATCCTTGACTCTATCACTGTATCTGGGAAGCTCCTCTCAAACGGGAGTTAAGCACTAGGTCGCGTGGAGGCTTGGACAGAGGAGATAGCCCTCTGAATCCTTGTCAAAACGTAACCCAGGAATTTTGCACATCTGGGGATTCTGTCCTAGACAGAGTTTTGGGCTCAGCTACCCTGCCCATGCGTACGAGTTCGGCTGACAACTGTCCCCCCAGACTGTTGGTATTGCCAAGGTAGCCTTTAGTCTCTTGTCTTTTAGGTTTCATACCTAGGTAAACCAGAAGGCTATTTCTGGTTCACCTTGAACGGGCTTGGAAGGTAACCCTTGTGGAAAGTGCAGGAGGGTGGTGGGTGATTCCTCCGCTTGTGCCTAAGAACCCCTCAAGGACACCAAGTAATTGTTCATAAGCTTTCTTCGAAAAAGTATATCTTTATACCCTGGTTTGATTGCTTGAGACTTCAGGATCTTTTTAGTGTATGCTCTGTGGTTTGCTTGTGTTTAGTTGGTCTTAGGGTGTGATTAGTAAAAGTCTTAATTCTAGAGGACCAACCTATTAGAAGGTCAAGAAGGTTGAGAAACCTTCCCCCTCTCACCACATTGGACCCTCCACCTTTACCCCAAAGGTGGAGATTAGGCACAGGCGGTTCTTTTGAACCAGTAGGGATAAGTAAGGTTCTTGGTGAACCGGAATTGATAGCTAACCGCTTTGATTTTGACACAGTCGAGATAGAAGAATTGCAGACTGACGAGTTTGCAAGAAATTTTAACACTCCCTTGACTGATTTGAACGATCCAGTGATCGTGCAGGTTAGACCCTTTGATTCACCAGTGCTAGGTGTCCCTATGGGTAGAGTCATGTCTTCTACGGGAGAAAGTTCATTTGTCTTCACCTCAACCCTTCCGGTTGAAGGGGTACTACCTCCCCTGGTTAGTGCCCCTAGATCTAGTTTACCTTCCACACCCTAACTCCAGCAAGCTGGGTGGTCCAACCACCGGTTTACTCGAACATAGGAGGTACTTCTGGTGATATGGTTACTGGGATCCCTAGTATACCTACAATTCCTTCTTCCTTCCCTTACACTACCCAGAGTGGTCCGGTAGGATCCTCGGCCTTTGTCCAATGATTCCCTTGGAATGGGGGGCACATTCCCCCATCCAGTCCATATGTAGGTCCACCTCCTTCATATGTAGGAGTGTAGTTTGGGAGCAACACCTCTTATGGGAAAAGCTTCCAAACCCCTATTTTGGTCCCATACATGAGCTCTCCCTTCTCTTTGTTTAGCGGAGGGATACCTTCTCCAATATTTCAGACCCCAGCTTTTATGGGGACGGCCCGAACCACTTACACTGCACCTCCCACCCAAAATCCAGTGGCTTACGGATGGAATCCGTTCCAAAGCAACCTTCCCACTTCACAACCGGTGTCTGGGGGCAACCCCAATTTTACCTATGGGCATTCAGGGGCAGGACCCTTGAATCCCCAAGCTGGCACATCTAGTACACCGGCTAGGCCCAAACTTCCTTTTCTGGCAACTTTGAACTTGCCAGACTTATCAAAATTGATGAATGACCCGGTGAGGCATGACCCCTCATGGCCACATGTTCCCACCAAATTGCCCTCGGATATCCCTAAGTTCAAAGGTAAAGCTGGTGAAGATCCTGGGGCACATGCCACCACCTTCCATTTATGGTGTTCTTCCAATTCGCTGAATGAAGATTCAGTGAGATTGAGGCTGTTCCAGAGGACCTTGACAGGCACTGTGGAAAAATGGTACATTGAGCTGCCTTCTGCTGCTTTTAGTAGTTTCTAGGACTTGGCTAGTGCTTTCCTTAGCCACTTTCAGCTTCCAGTTCGATACGATTTCGGAACGGACTTGTTGTCTACCTTTAGACAAAACAAGGCTACCCACATCTCGAATCATATCCAAGAGTGGAGGAGGTGAAAGAGCCTTATCAAAGGCACCATTCCTCCTGAGTTTCTATTAGAATGGTTCCTTAAATCATTATTGCCCTATATATCTAAGGATGTTTCCACATCAGGAGTGACTAGTGAGGAAGAAGCCATACTCAGGGCCCAGCAGTTGGACTTGATTTATTCGCAGTCTAGGATCTTGTATGAGATCATCCCTGAGGCACCTAGGCCTTCTCACGAGGATGAGAAACCCAAGCCTAGACCCCATGCCGATGGTGTGGTTGGGTCTGTTGATTCTCCCACCGTAGAGTCTTTGACAAAACAACTTCACCAATTGTCTGTCAAATAGTCTACGGTGGAGGCAGCAAAGGCTTCCCCCTCTCCCCAAAATGCAAACGTGTTTGCACAAACTTCTCAGAAGGGCAATCAACAGCCCGACAGGAAGAAGAAGAAAGGCAAAAAAGGAGAGGGAAACCAAAACAAGCCTAAACCTGCGAACAATGCTGATGGGGGAAAAAAGGAAAAGAAGAAAGTCAAGTTCTCTTGTAAGTTGTGCCAGGGGGACCACCTTACTCACCTTTGCCCCCTTATGGAACAAGCTCAGAAGCTGTTAAAAACCCAACCACCGGTTGTCCTGAAGGATCCTTTTCCCCAAGGACATAATTTTGCGTCAGCTTCTACCGTAGCAAGGGGCAGTCAAACTTCTCATGACCCTAATTATATCAACATGGTCAGATCCTCAACTTTGTTGCAAACCAGGAACAAGAACTATGAGAAAGAGACTCCAAAGATGGGTAAAGCTGTAGGTGAACCTTCCAACCCGCTCACTATAGAGAAACCTGCGGAAATATTGCCAAAGATACCCAAAGGTGTCTTTAAGAAGACTTTGCATAACCCCAATAGGGATGCTTCCAACTACTCAGTGGTTGAAGACTTAGCTCAGACCCCATGTGCAATGTCAGCTTTGGAGGTGCTACAGGGTTGTCCCGCTCAGCGGGATGCCCTCTTAGCAGCTTTAGGTAGCATGGACTCTTCGAGTCTCACGGTGAAGTTTCATTTGTCAGATGTCAAAATTCGCCTCCCTTACCATGTAGCCCTATCAATAGATGTCTTCCATGGTGGTAAGACCATTGGAAGGGCAGTTGTTGATGAGGGAGCCTCTACATGTGTTATGTCCCTGGCCTGTTGGAAAGCTCTTGGATCCCCAGAGCTGGTCCCATCAATCACTTTACTTACTGCTTTTGATGGAAGGTCTTTCCATCCACATGGTATCTTGCCAGCTTTTGAGATTAAGTTGGCAGGCAAAGCAGTGTCTGTTGAAGTTGAAGTGATTGATGCTCCCTTGGACTATAATTTGCTTCTGGGTAGGAATTGGACTTATGCAATGACTGTTGTTGCATCGGCTGTTCTTAGTGTCGTGGTTTTCCACATGAGGGAAAGTTGGCTACTGTTGACCAACTGGATTTTACTCAAAAAGGTCGTTTAGAGTCTAAGGAATCCAATGTACCATTGGTTGATCAGTCCAAGCCTACTGCTCAGAGCTTGGGGGCTGGAATGTACACATCTTTGATGGGCACATTTGATCTTCCAGCCCCGGTTAACTATATCGGTTCCACTAGTGTGGGGAAGTCCATCGCTTCAGTGGTAGATAGGACTGATCCTTGGGTTCTTCCAACTCCCCAAGAACCGGAAGTGCCTTTATCAGCAGTGGAGGTGGCGTATCAAGCTATTACCCAAGCCACTGTTGATCCCATTCCAGATCCTCTAACAGTCTTGGATGATCTGGAAGAAGTCTATTTGCCTGCATGGGCAGAAAACTCTTTACATTCCATAGATTGCTTAGATACTTTTTTACCTTCCGATGAAGCCATTTTGGAAGCTATGTGTGGACGTGATAAGATATGTGAGGATCTTCATCACCGGTCTTATTTCCTTCCAAAGCTAAGCAAGATAGAAAACCAAGAGTTTCATGTGAGACTGTCTGGAGATGTTGATACACCAATTAACCCTTTGCCTAGGGAAGGAGTGTTTGCCGAGGGGAATATGGCAAACATTTCCACCACTATACCTATCAATATTTCCATAAACCCAGATGTCGTGGAAAATATCTATATAGGTGCAAACTACTCTCCGGAGGAGATTGCCATTTATACTGCCCTTTTCAAGGAATTTCGCGATATCTTTTCCTGGTCATATGAGGAGATGCCAGGCATAGATCCATCTATTTTCCAACATGAAATCCGAACCTACCCTGATGCCAAGCCGGTTCGACAGAAATTGAGACCCGTGAACCCGCGTAAAGCGGCGGCTGTAAAGGCAGAAGTTGAGAAGCTGTTGAAGGTAGGTTTCATATATCCCATTGCTTTGACTGAGTGGGTGTCCAAACCAGTTCCTGTTAATAAAAAGCAAGGGACTATTCGCGTTTGTACAGACTTTCGAGATTTTAACAAAGCCTGTCCCAAGGACAACTACCCCACACCATTTATTGATCAGATCATAGATGCTTGTGCAGGGAGTGAGGTCTTTTCATTTATGGATGGTTTCTCTGGCTACAATCAAATCCAAATCAAACCGAAAGACCAGCATAAATCTGATTTCATTTTCCCTTGGGGTACATTCGCATATATAAAAATGCCCTTTGGATTGAAAAATGCGGGGGAAACCTTTCAACGAGCCATGAACTTCGCTTTTCACGATATTAAAGCCATTGTCGAGCCATACCTTGATGATCTTCCCGCACATTCTCGCAAGAGGATCCAACATCCAGATCATTTACGGTTGATCTTTGAAAGATGCAGATATTATAAAATTCCCTTGAATCCCCACAAGTGTGTATTCTGCGTCGAGTCAGGGAGATTACTTGGATTCATTGTTTCCAGTAGAGGCATCCAGGTGGATCCACTAAAAGTTGAGGCTATTGTAAATTTGCCTCCTCCTCGTTCTCTCAGGCAACTTCAGAGTCTACAAGGAAAGTCTAACTTCCTTCGACATTTTATCGTTAATTATGCCAAGATCACCAAAGGTTTCATGTGCCTGCTCAAACAGGACACCCCATTTGTATGGGATGAAACCGCACAACTTGCGTTCGAAGCATTGAAAAAATCCTTGTTGTCGGCTCCCTTATTATGCCCACTAGATTATTCTAGGGATTTTATATTGTATCTGGCCGCATCAGATTCGACCATTGGGGTAGTGCTAGTTCAGGAAGACGATAAGCTCGTTGAGCATGTCGTTTATTATCTTAGCTGTGCTTTGGTTGGGCCTGAGCTCAAGTACTCCCACGTTGAGAAGTTAGCCTTAGCGACTGTTTATGCTGTACAGAGGTTACGACACTATATCTTACTAAGGAACACTACTGTAGCTGCGGATGTAAACCCTTTCCAATATGTTTTATCCCGATGGATTGTTGGGGGAAAATTCAACAAGTGGATAGTCATTTTCCAAGAGTTTGACTTGGTTTTTCAATCCGCTAAGTCTAAAAAGTCCTTAGTTTTTGCTGAGCTTATAGCAGAGTTTCCTACGGAAGAAGATGTAGTGATTGAGGATGACTCATTCCCAGATGAGCACATCTTCCTTATATCCACCTCTGATCCTTGGTACAGAGATATTCTTATATATCTCTAGACTTTGAAGTATCCTGCTGCTTGCTCTAGGGAAGACCGATGTAAGTTACGACTTCATGCTAAAAACTACCTCATTATAGGAGATACTTTATATCGACGAGGGGTAGATTCCGTCTTGCGTCACTGCCTTACTCATGAGGAAGCAGAGATTGTCCTAAATGATTCTCACAGTGGAGCATGTGGGGGTCATTTATCTGGGTTAGCAACGGCCCAAAAAATATTGCGTGCCATTTATTTCTGGCCCATGATCTTTAAAGATTATGTAGAAGCAGTGAAGCGCTGTCATCCGTGTCAGCTTTACACCAAAAAAATGCAGTCCCATCCTGCTCCCTTATTTCCCGTTGTATCGGTAGGCCCCTTCATGAAGTGGGGTATTGATTATGTGGCATGCAACCCAGCCTCGTCTAGGGGGCATAAATACATCATTGTCGCTGTAGACTATTTTACAAAATGGGCAGAGGCAATGCCTACTTTTAAAGCCAATGGGGAAACAACAGTTTCCTTTGTTTTCAATCAGATTATTGCAATGTTTGGTATTCCCAAGGTGATTTTCACTGACCATGGCAGTCATTTCCAAAATAACATGATGACAGAATTGACCACCATGCTCGGATTCCGACAAGAACATTCTTCTCCATACTATCCGTAAGCAAATGGCTAGGTTGAGGCTGTAAACAAGACTTTAAAAACCATTCTTAAACGTACTATTAATGCGGCCCGCTCCAATTGGCACATCATGTTATATCCTGCTCTTTGGGCTTATCGAACCGATGTAAATACTGCTACGGGTTTTTCCCCCTTCCAACTCGTTCATGGGGTGGAAGCTATTACATCGATTGAATGGAAAATCCCATCCTTACAGATAGCTATTCATGTGCTACCTGATACGACTGAGCTTGAAGAATGCTTGGTACACTTAGAGCACCTTGATGAACAGCGTAGAGATGCGTTGACTACTAACCAGGCTCACAAAAACAGGGTTAAAGCTCAATATGATAAATCGGTCAAACCTAGGGTTTTCTCTGAAGGGGAACTTGTCTTGCTCTGGGATCAAGATAAAGAACCTCTGGGGGCAGGAAAATTCAAGTCCATGTGGTTAGGACCCTATGTCGTGTCTAAAGTATTGAGTAAAGGCGCATATGAATTAGTGGATTATGATGGGAATAAGCTGCCTGAGCCTAGAAATGGGCTCTACTTGAAGAAGTACTACGCTTAGGCTTAGCACTTTTTCTTGTATATTAGTGTATGTATTTTTATGTACATTAGGTTGTCAGTTTTGTTTCTTATACTATCTGCTGGTTGTTGCAGATGTCTTTCGAAATGTATGTAGGTTTCACTAATGGCACCAACCGCCACACTTGTAACCTAGCTTTGGCAGCATGGGTTATCTATTCTCCCACAGGACAGCTTGTTGCTGCGGGAGGTGCTTGTCTAGGTCCTACTTCTAATAATGTTGCTGAATATAGGGCCGTTATTGAGCTCTTATGGGATGCTTTGTCACGTGGCATCACACAGCTTGAAGTCCGTTTGGACTCTCAGTTGGTAGTTTCCCAGCTCAATCGAGCTTATCAGGTACGAAATCCTACCTTGTTACGTCAGTTCATGCAAATTCGTTTATTGGAAAGACATTTTGAAATTATTACTTTTAATCATATTCCAAGAAACCAAAATTCATTGTTTGATGCATATGCTAATTACATTTTGGATTGGCATCTCACACACATTTTATAAAATATACAGCACACATATAAGAAACACTTGTAAATAAGCTGACAACCAAACACACACATATACATATGTAAAATATCTGTTCATACATAGGATAGGTCGAGTCTGATCTGTAGATCCCGTCATATACAAAATATACAAAATGTGGATCATCATCCATCAAAATACCCTAGAACTAAGCCTGCCCGCCATGGCCACTAGGACCTCCTTGGTCCCCGTGATCTCTATGCCCCCTGGCTTCCTCAGCCTCCTCGGCTTCGGCAGCCTCCACCGCATCTCTGTATACAAGTCTTGCTCTAGCTACTCGTCTGAAAAGACGTAGTCAGGCCCGTGGAACCCCAACTACGAACTCCTGCATGGCTGTAGGGAGATGCTCTATCCGTATCTTAGGTACTCGCTCGGTCAGCCTGCCTAGCTTCATCCAAGTAACCTGATCAATCCGGGGTCTCCCCCTGCAACAGGACGTACGAAGGTACGTGGGTGCCCTACAGGGAGGACTGGTCCAATATCTGCATTTTGACACATCAATAGGGTTTAGACTTGTGCATATGTATATATCCTATCATTTGAAAATTCATAAAAATTTGATAATGATAAAAAATTAAAAAATTACTTAACCATCTCTCCCCATGCTCCTCCTGGAGGTAGGACAAGGTCGGGGTCACCTCGAAAATCTAACCCGGCATATGGAAACTGCTCCAACGTCGGCACCTGTCGTTCCCACCATGTATAAAAGTCATCATCATACATGCTGTGTACTATATCTCCTCCTCCTTGACGAAGGAAGATATCCCCCCACCTGCTCAGCCTCGGCTGACGTGGATGTCTGACCTGTAATGGTATAGCAGGGCTCATAGCTGGCACTCTCTCGAAGAAGAACGCTACTAGTATACTCGCATAGCCGAAGTTCTTGCGTCTTCCCCTCTTACAGTCGGATAATTGCCTCTTCATAATGGGGGAAATTCCTGAGCACCAATCAAAGAGAGCACCTCTAAAGTAGTCAACCGCCACCCTCATCTGATTCCTGGTGGCCATATGTAACCCTGTTGACCCTGAAAGTCTCACAATAGTACTGGATAATACCTGCAGTGTAAAATCCTGGATATCTGCAATGAGAACGCTACTTCCTTTCTTTTGAGTACCCGGTCTGCAGAAAACATCTACATAGTTTTGGACACTCAAGGGGTCTCCACCCCTGTTAGTGCCCTCCAGATTCACCGGTGCTCCCCGTTGTGACAACCCGGTTATGAAATAGATATCTTGCACGGTAAGCTCCAAAGTCTCACCTTGAATATTGAACATCCCCATGTCATGGTCCCAGTAATTGACCAAGAACTCTAGTATGCGGACATTGGCCCGCATGGGCGATGTACAAAAGAACTTGAGCAGCCCACTAGTCCTCAATGCTTGGATGGTAGGCGGGATTTGGAGAGCCGCATGATCCATCATTTCATGTTCCCTCTCTCTCCACTCTAGTACCATATTTTTCCTGACAAAAACACATAAATTAATTCAGTATTTCATCATAAAAATTTAAAATTTTTGACTATTTTTAAACATTTACCCTATTGCGCAGCATTCGTGACTATTTGATTAGACAAGTCGTGAGTCATTCGCGACTCTCCTGTTCAACAACCCGCGAATGAAACGCGTAATCGCGACTCTTACGCTTAGCAACCCGTGAATGCGCTTTGCCATATTTTAGGTTGATGAAATATACTAAATTAACCATTAATTTTAAAATTTGTTTGGATCAAATTGACGAGCTTAGGGTGTAGAATTACCTGAAGCTGACGGATTCGAATTTCGACGGCCCAATTTTCCACGGCGATCGATCAAAGATAGAGGGTAAACTTTCCTTTTTGGCTCAAAAAGTGCAAATGGTGAGAAATGTTTTAATTTTCAAACTATTTATAGAAATCATATTTCGTAAAGTGGGTCTTTTTATATAGTTTGAAATGTCAATTGACTAATATCACCCCTTTTTGTGCCTTGGAACAGGTTTACCAACTTTTACAAAGTGTTGATGGTTCTATAGGGTGGTTTTTGCTCTTTCCAACACATGTTGGCATCTTATCACTCCACATTAACCTTAGTATGCAACATTTTTCCACGGACTATGGTATTCTAAGCCATTAGTCCCTTGTCTCTACCATTGTTCTTCCGTGGCTAGGGTCCCTTTTTCATGAGTATCATCTTTATATGCCATTGCCATCCTTTGGTACTCATTCCGCCACTGTTTCAGGCCCAGGGGTTTCCTCATAGCTATTTTTCACGCCAAATAGAGCTTCTTATGAATCTCTCTTTACAAGCTATCCCTTTATAGGACTCCTCGACCTTATGGAGTTTCTTTAGGCTCAGGTTTGACTCCAAAACAGACTTGACTGCTGAGTTATCTCATCCGTTCAAGCTCGTTAAGAATATGTGAATGGGCATCCACATTGGTGGTAGGTTATCTCTTTCTCGAACCATGCAGAATAATACGAGAAATGATCACTCTCTTTTCTTTTGAATTGAGAAGAGTATTCTCAGGTATAGGTTTATCACTTTTCCGGACCTAAGGGACTAAATTTACGGAAAAGGAACACCAGGTTTGAGCTTAGTTTTCTCTTTTTCATGCTTTGGACCCAAACATGAAAAAATTCCAAGTGTACTTTGTGTCTTTGTCATGCTCGTTAAACACTCAAGAACAAAGCAATGAGTTTATTGTTGTAAGCCCCATTTCTCATAACCAAATGGATCTTTTCGAGTGATATTGCTTTCTTTCACACTCATAAAACTCAAGCTATTTTATGCTGTTCTGGAACCTCCCTAACCTCCCTAACCTTCAAGAACTGCCTTATTTCACCCATATAAATACAGGCCGTGGGGAGGGTGTTGGATAGTTACACTTGGAGAGCAAAGGTATGCTGGTGGATTGTCTACAGAAATCTTTGGAGTAGTGAAACTCAGAATCCTTTGGTGACAGAGGAGTCCTTGTCTCAGACGTTGGGTTGTAACCTTAACTCTTTCCATTATTGATAATAAAGAGATTACTTCTTCCATATGTGTTTCATATCTTGTGGTTTGATAATTGTTTACATTTCAGTATAATGTGTGATTAATCTAACCTGCTTATATATATATGAATCATCTTGTATCTGGAAGAGTGTTTCTTGACAGGTGAAAGAGCAGCAATCCTGAAGACTTTGGAAGTGGAGTAAAGAGGAAGAAGATAAGCAAGGATTGACTTTCGTTTAATCAAGTAAGTTCTACTCACCTTCCTATTTCCTATTCTGCACTTTAGAAGTCAATTGTTTGCAAGTAATTGAGTATGTTGGTAACCCTAGACCTATGGTTATTAGGTGCATAATCCCGTACAACAGACTTGGTAAAGAGTCTTATGAATGTGAGAATGACTGGCTAAATGATAGTGATAGAGCTTATGGAGCAATATGTAGGACTTTTTCTCTAAGCTTGCGTTACCAGCTTATTGAGTTTGCAGAATACCCAAAGGATATCTGGATAGAACTGGATAGAATATTTGGGAAGCACAATGAGGATTGTTATAGCGATTTGGGGAGCACATTCAGAACCACAAGAGTTCCTTATTCAAAATTCTCGGCCTTTACTCTCTCTGATGAAGTTTTTCAAGATGAAGAAGAAGCAAAATCTTCCTCACAGTCAATTCGAATTGAAGAAAGTCTCCTTAGAGTGACTCCTTCTCATGCTGCTCCGGAAGTGTATGAGATCTATGATATCTCATCTCCTCACATGGATGATATAGAAGAAGACATTCAAATCTTTGTTATTGAATAAAATATCTCCTTCCATTCTATGCAAAAATTCTCCAGTGATTCTTCTATTATAAATTCTGTGCATAGTTTACCGGTGATTGCTCCAGGAAAGGGAGAGGAATTTGATTTCTCTGTCTCTAATGATGTTGCTGGTGTGCAGATAAGTAATTATTTGGATATTTTGAAAATAATTTCATATTTTAGGAGTGATCCATTCACTCTCATTGATCTATAGCTTCCAACACATTCCTACATGATTTCATGCATCGATACTCAGGGTTTTGAAGAAGGAGAAAACTGTGCATCTCCTATTATTGGCTGTCCAATACATTATTTTCCAGCATAAAACTTATAAAACCACATGATAAATTAGTTCTATTAATGTTTATTTATGTATGGTTATGCTTTTGTGGAGACCAACATGGACAAAGGCTTGGTAAGTGATTTTTGGTTATTTTACATTGTTTTATGCATAAATTGGGTTTTTAAATCTCCATATAAATATCCGGTCAACTGATGGGTCGTTGTTTATTTTGTGCAGGGGTTTCAGCGCTCCAGGGTAGGTTCACGCTAGCTGCACCAGCAGATTTGGGGGCTTCGATCCACATTTTGGGCATCTCCTGAGCTTTCATCGCCTTCCAGAATGCCTACGCAGACTCTTTAGGTGCTGTTTTACGGGATGTACTGTGTTTAAGGATCTGTTACCCTCCATTTTTAGCAGTGTATGGATCTCAAGCAGTCTGGCAATGTCATTCCCGTCCTTGATCAGGAACCTGATTTCGGGCTCGATTTCTGAACAATCGGTTGGGAATTGTTCAAAACGGTTCGAAATCCACTTCACAAATGGCCTCATTTACCACTAATCGTGGCCAGCTTTTAGAATTTCTGAACAAATGTGGAGAAATCATTTCCGGAACAGACATGGTTTTGCCAGATTTGGTGTTGGCCGTTTTCTGGGTAGTTGCTCAAATCTCTGCATTCTGGGATGGATCCCATCCATCTGTTCATGTATAAATAAAGCTTAAGAGGAGGATGCTGAAAAAAAGAGATTGTAATGCTTCATTTTGTTAATACAAGCGGTGTTTATCTCCTTTAAGGTTTCGACTTAGAACTGGAAGGCGTTGAGGGAGGGCCCCCTTCAGCACCAACCATTGGTATTTTACATTGTGTGGTTTGCAATAGCAAGATAACATTTATTTCCCTTTGATATTGTTCTATAGAATGCTGATGGTTTTACTCATATGCATGTCTGCAGATTTTTAGTCATTTGCAATTGATTTAGCTTGCTGAATAGATTCAGGAACAGTTTTTTATTTGGTACCCCTTTCTGGTTTTCAGTTTGGACTGTGTATTAATGGCCATGATTATTATTTAGGGTTATTGTATTTCTAAATCGTGTGATGGTTTGATTCAAGTTTTGCTTTATGAAAGATTACAAGTAGACTGAGCTTTCACATTGTTTTTTATTGCCAGCATATAGCGATATAATGATAGCTACAGGATTAGTTTAGACTCTGCTCGTTCACAGGACTGTAAAATAAATTAAGAACTGGTGTGGGTTTAAATATTCTCTTTGATTTCCAGTATGAAGCGTAGTATTGGAAAATTGAATAATGAACTCGACTCCATCTCTTGAAGAATCCTTCTTACTGCAGCGTGAGAATAATTGATGAACAACTCCAGTCTTTTACTTTTGAGCTTACAGAGCTGTAGGATATATTGTTGAAATGGAACAGCATTTGTAATATTTTGTAGAGGGTGTGAAGATTGGAGTATATAGAGCGTATAGGGCTTTGTTAAATAGCTCTTTAAATAAGTGATTAAATATGAAGAAATTGTGCTGTTTGACATTGATTAAATAGGGTTTGTTAATGTTGCTTCCTTGAATCAATATCAGCTCCACAGTGTGCATATGCAAACCAGAACCAATGAATATTTCTCACACAGTCCTAATATTGATTAATGAATATTGTTTGGATAACCTGACATTTTTCTGTGTGCATTAGTGTGTATAAAATAAAACAGAGCACATTGGGATAACGCTAACCAGCCAAGCTTTGTTATAATAGGCTGTGTGTTGACAAGAGGTCATAGGTGTTACTCTGGTAATAATTCTAGAAGTATTAGTGTGGAGTGAAGCATTAGATCTTGTAGGATTAATAGTGGAGTTTTCAGGTTAATTGAGATCGATTGAGCACATGCGTTTGACAGGTAGATTCTTCCTTTGCCAGGCTGATTGTTTTGAAAGTAAACCTTAGTCACTTTAGCATAAGATTGCTGTAGTTCAAGGTTTGTTTAATCCCTTAGCAGGTTGTTCTACTGTAGTTTAATATTGTTGTGAAGTATTGCTGTAGTTAGTGTTTCTTTAGAGGATCAAGTTTGCTTCAAAAATTACTATAGCTACCTTTTTGCTATAAGTTGTTGTAGACAAATTGATTTCTCTTTCTGTATAACAGACCTAGGAGTTCTTAGCATAACCATAGTTTCGTCCATTTCATTGCTTTGTTTGAAGTAGACTAACATTCTCGTAAGAACGAGCATTAAAACTGCTTTGCCTGCACATATAGTGTAGCAGCTCAAAGTTTACGATTCTCCGGTTGATAATTAAATAGAGGTGAATTAAGTAACATTAATTTTAACCAACATTTTGGCGCCGTTGCCGAGGATTTGCTCCAAGGTAAGCTGGTATTTTGCTCATTTTTCTAGGAATTTGTTCCGGTAGATAGGTTTCCTTTTACATTACACAACAAGGTGGAGGGGAAACGTTAAGACGCAAAGACGACTTCACTATGGGATTCCCATGGGGTAACAGCCTGCCGCATCCACTTTAGTGGGTTGCCCCAAACCCTTGTTGTTTCCTTCTTGCAAGTGTGTCTGTTTTTTTTGTATGTTTGATTTATTTTGCTGCAAAAAAGTGTGTTTACTTTCTTGTAAGGTGTGTTTACTTTCCGCAATTTAATTTCATGCAAGTGTGTTTTTCTTTTTGCAAGTTTGAGTGTGTTTACTTTCTGCAATTTAATTTCAAGAGTGTTTCATTTTATGCAAGAGCGGCGTGTAGTCTTGATTAGAATCATTTAAAACACATCTAAATCAAATAAAAATAAAAACTTGGGTGCTGTAAGAGCCCCATACATTGATCCTTGTGCGAAACATGAACAAAACAACCGACATAAATGGATGCAGAAGTAACCATCAATTTGGGAAAACTTTCTCATATCCTAGCTGCAGTTGGGAGTTCCTCTTATCAGGTAGAACACATACTGACATCAGTTAAGAGTTTATCTACCTCTCCTGACATAACAAATGAACCAAAGTCCCAAGAGTCACAAAAAGACATTCCTTGCCAAATTGCAGAGGAAGTTGACAACTTGGGGTTACATTGGATGAAAAGCGGCTGAAAATTGAGGAGGTATCAGCAAATCCTCTATGTACATCCGAAATCAATCAATCAGAAGAAGGGGATCTACATGATATGATGAAGGAATGTGAGTACCAGGACTACTTTGAAAGTTGGTTCCAAGAGGCAACCAGACTACAACACCATTTCCTCCTTCAACACCTTTTGTTGCAGAAGCAAGTAAGTCAGTTGGTTCTCCTTATCCAGGTAATCATTGCAATAGCTTTTTCATATGTGGATAAAGGTATATTTTTAATTTTACTTCGCACTTGGTTACATTGGAATAATTCCTATACTTGAATGGAAACGTTTTCTTTCTTCTTAGGTAGAATAGGAAAATATGTATATAAATAAAAAAAAGGTTGCATGTTTAATTTAGAAATTAATGCAACTTCGTTGTTTTTCTTTCTTTTCAATAAAATGATAAGATCTTTAACCAGACTTTAGACCTTCTCTCCAGTCCATACTTTCAGAAAATTTATTATAACAGCAGCCCATAGCAAGGAAAAATGCTAGAAGGTAATATGAAATTGTGACTGTTCTGTAAATATAAGACCAATTGGTGATGGACAGGTTACATTTGCGGTAATGGACATTGGTTAAAGGTATATCACAAACATCTTTTTTAAGCAAGAGTTCCTTCATAACGTGACTTCGCAATTGGAACTAGAGCTGGTAGGGGGAGAAAGGATTTCTTCATCTCTTACTCTCTCCCAGTAACATTCAATAAAATTGTTTTGTATATATGTACAGAAATTTGTTTTATTAGATTTCTTTTTGAAGGGTGCAGATATTCTTTTCAGGCTCAGGATGTTTTGAACACAACAGGGAAGTCTTTTGTTATTATTTCTATTTTTCAGCCATGATTGTTTTTTTTTGGCAAGAGACTGTGTTAATTGGGTAATTTCTGGGCTGCACTGGTAATTAGAATGTCTGTATCAGGTAAATGTATGTGTGCTGTCATAGTTTTCAGAACTGTTCTAGCTATTCATATGAGTACTTAACCACCATGCATTGTCTACATTAGTGCTTTAAGCTTCCCAAATGTTTTCTGCTTATGAACTTATGGTTTGCTAGGACCATTTGACCTGGTTTCACACTAGATGGAGTGAGATAATTGTTTTTAGTGACAGCTATGGGCATTAAATTATTTTTTAAGACAGGCAGCATTTTTGAAAGAGGTATCCAGGGCTGGGCAGTTTGGGGGTTATTATCTATCGGCTGTTATAATACGCAATACATATATATACATTGTTGTACAGCCACGTTGTGACTTTCACTTTCTACAGTTGCAAAGGTTAGTTGTTCATATGGGAAAATTTTTACAGGCATGTACAAAGAATACTCTTCCAATGCTGGTACCATCCCACTCCTAGATGGTTTTCAGAGCAGCTCCCCCACTCATCTATGCTTGAGCAAATCATAAAATTTATCTTTAAGGTGAAATTGGGACAAGAGCCTCTGATAGAAAATGGGTGTAAGAGGTTAACCCGCCGGGATACTGAACAGGTTCGCTAGCAGCGGGTACCGACCTGTGGTATAAACAGGAAAACCCATCAGGGTGCTGAATAGGCCTGTTGGCAATGGGGCATCTGCCTGGGGAAGAAACTTCTTATATGTTACAGTTACCCCACCGGAGTACTGAACGGGCTTGCTGGTAGTGGGTTTTGACTCTAATGTCTCCTTTAACAGCCTCATCTATACTTGTCCGTATGAACGATGTACCTACGTAAAGGTAAAAGAGAGGTCATAAGGGTGGTTAAATAAAATTTAATAAACTCCTTGAAAAAGTTAATTGATAGCCAATTGATAATCATCTCTAGCTGTTCTGCATTTTGGGTTACCTGATTCTTGTAAAAAAAAAAGAAAGTTCATGCCTGATATTTTCTAAGTTTTGAACATAGCTGAAGATTTCGGTACAGTTTTTGGCACTACTCAAACTATCCTGTGTGAAGCTGGGTCAAAGAGGACCACTATTCCATTAGCTTCTATTAGCATTCCTTTTGTCTTGTGGCCTATGTCTTGGTGGAAACGGTTCTGTATGAATGGCAAGAATAAAGTTTGCATTTATGATTGTTTGAGCATTGTAGTTACATAGAAGTAAGGGTGATTGATTGAGGATTGCATTCCGATTGTCTGTTTTGTATTGTTAATAGAAATTGATTTCATGACATAGTTTGGTTTCTTGTGTGATTAGGAGCAGCAGTAAGCTGAAAATGAGGTAATTATGCTATAAACTGTTTTGGTCAAACAAATTTTAATTCAGTTTATTTGTTTATTAACTCATTTGAGTGTTGCATATTGGGAAAGTTCATGGTTTAACATCACTGTATGAGTGCCTTTACTTGAATAACACAGCTGCTGCTCAAGAATGCTGGTAATTATTACTACGTTGGTAACTTTTGTTTATTTTCATCAATATGAAAGCACTGCTGTGTTTTACATTGGCTGAAGTACTGGATTGACTGCTGGATGAAGTACCGGAATATAAAATTTTGTAAATTGATATGGCAAAGGTAAGAAATGCTGATAACGGTAATGCACATGGCATGATTGGGTAAGTTTTAATTGCCATGTATTGAGGTTTATGGTTATAATTAAATGTTTTTGCCGTTACCAAAAAAATTGATGAGATATGAATTACCATAATAACTTTGGCATTCATTTAATTGATATATCACAGTTTTCCTTTTATGTTGTTAATTTGGACAATATTTCATCCTTTATTATTGATTGGCAACCTGTAATAACAATCATAACCTTGTTTTATTGCACTTGGGGTTTTTTTTAAGTGTGATGAGGTTAGCTGTTCCAGTTCAGCTAATTTATGGAGACTCCTTGATAGTTATTTCATGGCTCAATTGATTGTCGGCATTTGATGTTCTGTTCTGATGCCTTGGTGCAAAAATATAAGATATTCGATCCACGTGGCTTTTCAGGTGATCTTCAAGCACGTTTTCCAAGAGCATAATTCTCTAGAAGATGGGCTTTCTAAGAAGGCTCTAAATTTGGATTTGGGCCCTGGTTATTTCTTTGAGTTTTTGGATGGCATGGCCATTAATGAGGGCCACTTTGTTCTTTTTTAGATGCTGATTTTCTCAGCTTTGTGCCATCAGCTTCATGTATTTTTCTCATGATTTGTTTTGGATCAAGTCCTTCTGTTAGCAAGTTTTGCTCCTGGGACACTTGATTGTTGATCACCACAGATGTTCATCAGCATGTATGACCTGCTAAATGCGGGAATGATGAGTAAAGTCTGCAAGATCAGACTTTAATTCTATCAGACTTTACTTTGAGTTTCAAATCTTGTTGTATGAGGTTTTCTTGCATAGGGACCTGCAAGATCTTTGGGTTGGGGGAGATGTTGGTCTCCTATTATTGGCTGTCCAATACATTATTTTCCAGCATAAAACTTATAAAAACACATGATAAATTAGTTTTATTAATGTTTATTTATGTATGGTTATGCTTTTGTGGAGACCAACGTGGACAAAGGCTTGGTAAGTGATTTTTGGCTATTTTACATTGTTTTATGCATAAATTGGGTTTTTAAATCTCCATATAAATATCCAGTCAACTGATGGGTCGTTGTTTATTTTGTGCAGGGGTTTCGGCGCTCCAGGGCAGGTTCACGCTAGCTGCACCAGCAGATTTGGGGGCTTCGATCCACATTTTGGGCATCTCCTGAGCTTTCATCGCCTTCCAAAATGCCTACGCAGACTCTTTAGGTGCTGTTTTACAGGATGTACTGTGTTTAAGGAGCTGTTACCCTCCATTTTTAGCAGTGTATGGATCTCAAGCAGTCTGGCAATGCCATTCCCGTCCTTGATCAGGAACCTGATTTCGGGCTCGATTTCTGAACAATCGGTTGGGAATTGTTCAAAACGGTTCGAAACCCACTTCACAAATGGCCTCATTTACCCATAATCGCAGCCAGTTTTTAGAATTTCTGAACAAATGTGGAGAAATCATTTCCGGAACAGACATGGTTTTGCAGATTTGGTGTTGGCCGTTTTCTGGGTAGTTGCTCAAATCTCTGCATTCTGGGATGGATCCTGTCCATCTGTTCATGTATAAATAAAGCTTAAGAGGAGGATGCTGAAAAAAAGAGATTGTAATGCTTCATTTTATTAATACAAGCGGTGTTTATCTCCTTTAAGGTTTCGACTTAGAACTGGAAGGCGTTGAGGGAGGGCCCCCTTCAGCACCAACCATTGGTATTTCACATTGTGTGGTTTGCAATAGCAAGATAACATTTCTTTCCCTTTGATATTGTTCTATAGAATGCTGATGGTTCTACTCATATGCATGTCTGCAGATTTTTAGTCATTTGCAATTGATTTAGCTTGCTGAATAGATTCAGGAACAGTTTTTTATTTGGTACCCCTTTCTGTTTTTCAGTGTGGACTGTGTATTAATGGCCATGATTATTATTTAGGGTTATTGTATTTCTAAATCGTTTGATGGTTTGATTCAAGTTTTGCTTTATGAAAGATTACAAGTAGACTGAGCTTTCACATTGTTTTTTATTGCCAGCATATAGCGATATAATGATAGCTACAGGATTAGTTTAGACTCTGCTCGTTCACAAGACTGTAAAATAAATTAAGGACTGGTGTGGGTTTAAATATTCTCTTTGATTTCTAGTATGAAGCGTAGTATTGGCAAATTGAATAATGAACTCGACTCCATCTGTTGAAGAATCCTTCTTACTGCAGCGTGAGAATAATTGATGAACAGCTCCAGTCTTTTACTTTTGAGCTTACAGAGCTGTAGGATATCTTGTTGAAATGGAACAGCATTTGTAATATTTTGTAGAGGGTGTGAAGATTGGAGTATATAGAGCGTATAGGGCTTTGTTAATTAGCTCTTTAAATAAGTGATTAAATAGGAAGAAATTGTGCTGTTTGACATTGATTAAATAGGGTTTGTTAACGTTGCTTCCTTGAATCAATATCAGCTCCACAGTGTGCATATGCAAACCAGAACCAGTGAATATTTCTCACACAGTCCTAATATTGATTAATGAATATTGTTTGGATAACCTGACATTTTTCTGTGTGCATTAGTGTGTATAAAATAAAACAGAGCACATTGGGATAACGCTAACCAGCCAAGCTTTGTTATAATAGGCTGTGTGTTGACAAGAGGTCATAGGTGTTACTCTGGTAATAATTCTAGAAGTATTAGTGTGGAGTGAAGCATTAGATCTTGTAGGATTAATAGTGGAGTTTTCAGGTTAATTGAGATCGATTGAGCACATGCGTTTGACAGGTAGATTCTTCCTTTGCCAGGCTGATTGTTTTGAAAGTAAACCTTAGTCACTTTAGCATAAGATTGCTGTAGTTCAAGGTTTGTTTAATCCCTTAGCAGGTTGTTCTACTGTAGTTTAATATTGTTGTGAAGTATTGCTGTAGTTAGTGTTTCTTTAGAGGATCAGGTTTTCTTCAAAAATTACTATAGCTACCTTTTTGCTATAAGTTGTTGTAGACAAATTGATTTCTCTTTCTGTATAACAGACCTAGGAGTTCTTAGCATAACCATAGTTTCGTCCATTTCATTGCTTTGTTTGAAGTAGACTAACATTCTTGTAAGCACGAGCATTAAAACTGCCTTGCCTGCACATATAGTGTAGCAGCTCAAAGTTTACGATTCTCCGGTTGATAATTAAATAGAGGTGAATTAAGTAACATTAATTTTAACCAACATTTTGGCTCCGTTGCCGGGGAGTTGCTCCAAGGTAAGCTGGTATTTTGCTCATTTTTCTACGAATTTGTTTCGGTAGATAGGTTTCCTGTTACATTACACAACAAGGTGGAGGGGAAACGTTAAGACGCAAAGACGACTTCACTATGGGATTCCCATGGGGTAACAGCCTGCCGCATCCACTTTAGTGGGTTGCCCCAAACCCTTGTTGTTTCCTTCTTGCAAGTGTGTCTGTTTTTTTTGTATGTTTGATTTATTTTGCTGCAAAAAAGTGTGTTTACTTTCTTGTAAGGTGTGTTTACTTTCCGCAATTTAATTTCATGCAAGTGTGTTTTTCTTTTTGCAAGTTTGAGTGTGTTCACTTTCTGCAATTTAATTTCAAGAGTGTTTCATTTTATGCAAGAGCGGCATGTAGTCTTGATTAGAATAATTTAAAACACATCTAAATCAAATAAAAATAAAAACTTGGGTGCTGTAAGAGCCCCATACATTGATCCTTGTGCGAAACATGAACAAAACAACCGACATAAATGGATGCAGAAGTAACCATCAATTTGGGAAAACTTTCTCAAATCCTAGCTGCAGTTGGGAGTTCCTCTTATCAGGTAGAACACATACTGACATCAGTTAAGAGTTTATCTACCTCTCCTGACATAACAAATGAACCAAAGTCCCAAGAGTCACAAAAAGACATTCCTTGCCAAATTGCAGAGGAAGTTGACAACTTGGGTGTTACATTGGATGAAAAGCGGCTGAAAATTGAGGAGGTATCAGCAAATCCTCTATGTACTTCCGAAATCAATCAATCAGAAGAAGGGGATCTACATGATATGATGAAGGAATGTGAGTACCAGGACTACTTCGAAAGTTGGTTCCAAGAGGCAACCAGACTACAACACCATTTCCTCCTTCAACACCTTTTGTTGCAGAAGCAAGTAAGTCAGTTGGTTCTCCTTATCCAGGTAATCATTGCAATAGCTTTTTCATATGTGGATAAAGGTATATTTTTAATTTTACTTTGCACTTGGTTACATTGGAATAATTCCTATACTTGAATGGAAACGTTTTCTTTCTTCTTAGGTAGAATAGGAAAATATGTATATAAATAAAAAAAAGGTTGCATGTTTAATTTAGAAATTAATGCAACTTCGTTGTTTTTCTTTCTTTTCAATAAAATGATAAGATATTTAACCAGACTTTAGACCTTCTCTCCAGTCCATACTTTCAGAAAATTTATTATAACAGCAGCCCATAGCAAGGAAAAATGCTAGAAGGTAATATGAAATTGTGACTGTTCTGTAAATATAAGACCAATTGGTGATGGAGAGGTTACATTTGTGGTAATGGACATTGGTTAAAGGTATATCACAAACATCTTTTTTAAGCAAGAGTTCCTTCATAACGTGAGTTCGCAATTGGAACTAGAGCTGTTAGGGGGAGAAAGGATCTCTTCATCTCTTACTCTCTCCCAGTAACATTCCATAAAATTGTTTTGTATATATGTACAGAAATTTGTTTTATTAGATTTCTTTTTGAAGGGTGCAGATATTCTTTTCAGGCTCAGGATGTTTTGAACACAACAGGGAAGTCTTTTGTTATTATTTCTATTTTTCAGCCATGATTGTTTTTTTTTGGCAAGAGACTGTGTTAATTGGGTAATTTCTGGGCTGCACTGGTAATTAGAATGTATGTATCAGGTAAATGTATGTGTGCTGTCCTAAGTCACATGGTTCGAATTCGAATTCGAGTTCGATGACCATTTGATTCGATTCGAATTCGAATTTCTCTATGAGGTTCGTCTTTAGATTCGAATATAT
>LPNX011041162.1:0-35934 GCA_001517045.1 Pseudotsuga menziesii | reverse complement strand
TGTAGCTGGTGTCGAAGAAGGAAGACTGCAGGGTATACCGTGGCAGTCCCTCCCTCTAATTCGAGCTTTCGTGAAGGAGCGTCTCGCTCTTGCTGCCTTCTCTATTTGTCATTGCAGTTCAGGTGAAAGTCTCGCTCGTAAAGGCAGTTTGAATTGGGCCCTGGGATGTCTGTGTACAGGTTGGAAAGAAGGAGCGGGTGGAATATTGGCTCTCTCAGAGCAGTTTGGGGACGCTGCGTTGCAACAAGAGCTTGAAGATCTCAGGTGCATTCTTAGTGCTATCTTGGGTGTGAACCAACAAAGTCCATTCTGTCCTTTGTATAGACAGTTTGCTTGCATTTCAATTGCTGTAGACTCAGGCAGAATGGATCGAGCTGGGGAAAATACAGGCTTAATGGACATTAGAAAGAACCTTCGTTGTTTATATATGAGATGACGGCTATAGGGATCATGGATGCTAAAGAAATGGCGAAAGAAGTCAAAAGCATAGGGGAAACTGTCAGATACACCTCATTGCAGATAAGCAACCATGATGCCCGAATAGATGATAATGAAAGTAGCCTGCGCGAAATGATGGGCAAGGTGGACAGAATTCAGGAAGACCTTGAGAAGCTGCTCTCTATGAACCAGGGAAGCAGGGTTAATTGGGTAAACACAGGAGCTGCTCAGCCAATGGAAGAAGAGTCTGTAGTGCAGCCCAGGGCGCTTAGAGGCAACCCTTAATATCTCACTTCTGGTCTCTATTTTTACTTCTGGTTAATGTTTTTTTGTCTTTTGTTATGTAAGCAGTTTATCAGGGTATATACTACCCGAGACCCTCGTAATATTGAAGAAACTATGTGCACAATTTTGTGGAAAACTCTCAGGATCAGTCTGCTATGCAGCAATTTTGGCCTGCAGGAATACTCTATCCTGCCTGTGATGTATTGAATGGCTGTGCACAGCCTATTTATAAAATCCCCTTTTTTAGTTTTTGTTTAAAAAAAAATGACTATTTATGTGTGAAATTTCAACCTTGATTACCATCATCATAATATTTATAAAAGTTATATTTATTATTTAATTAAGTTAATTATTTAGATATATTAATATAAAAATTACAATAATATAAAATACTCTAAATAATAGTTTCAAATTTAAATAATTAGTAAAAAAAAAATTAGTTAATTATCAAATAATTATTTATTATTTTCCAAAAATTAATTTCAAATATGTACAAAGAATTTGAAATTATGAAAAAGAAATACAAAAAAAATTAATTTCACATATACAAAAAAATTGAAATTATAAAAAAAACTACATTTTACTATATTTATACATATTTTTAAATTTGAAATTATGAAACAAACAAACATATGTTATTTTATTTCATTATGTCTCTCACAAGGAAATATAATTTTCACAAAGGTGGTATTATTCATGTTAGTGATAATAATGTTTTTTTAATTCTAAAGTCGAGACTATAGTTATAAATTTTTATATTAATTTTTATGTTATTTTATTAACTCTTTTTTTAAATGATATTGGATCTTACAGATGATTTCAGCCTCGTAAAATGGTGCCCTAGAAGTGGATGTGGGTTGAGATCATCATGCATTTATTAAGGCTAGTAAGTTTAGGATTTGAATTCATTCTTTGTAACTGTAGGGAATAGGTAGATAAGATTGCTTCTCCCCTACTATCATTATTGTGTGGATGACATATCTATTGAATCGCTAGACATTTAAATAAATGATATATAGATCATTATTTCTATATGTGTAATATGACCACTTATTTTATTGAATGTGCTTTGTGAGTACAGATCAGACTTATGTATCATATGAGGAGGTGACATCCCTAAAGGTGAGAATCCACCTGAATTCAACAATAAAATTAAGGGGGTACATCTTCTGGTTGTTGAACGTCTCATGGAAAGGGCATTTTAGGTTCAACTTTCAAAGGGATTTAGTATGGCTTCGCTTGAGCAATTCCGGGTTCACCTCGATTCCTTCTACCATTTCACAACGAAGTTTGAGAATGTTAGAATTTCATGGACCTATTGACCACATTGAAGAATTATTCAAGCATCTCACATATAGAAATGATCGGGTGAGTGCATCTAGATTTTGCTAATGAGTTAGTCCCATGTTGTTGAATTATTGTAACTTCGAAGAATATTCAAAATGTATTTTATTGGTCCCCGGTGTTCCTATGAGGATAATCATTTTTATTTCTTTGTACCTCGATGTTCCTATCAGGAGAATTACTAAGAGTCATGAGGAATTCCCCTCCATTGTAAGTCAGGTCATTAGTACCCTCCGAAATATATTATTATATTAAGTTAGCCCAGTTATGTCTACTCGAGCCTACATAACTGAGTTAAGTTTACTCGATTCTACATAACTGGGTTAAATGTCAAGTGAACGAAAGAGTATGAATAGAGTGAGGCACCTCTCATTTGAGACACACACACTCACTTGTGTAGCGCATAAGAGAGAGAGAGAGAGAGAGAGAGAGAGAGAGAGAGAGTTGTAGCTGGAGAAGGAGGAGGATCATTTTTGGGTTTTACCTTTTATCTTTTGGGACATCTATATTGAGGAAGCTTTTGCTGTGTTTTTCCCATTAGGGTTTTCCCAAGATACATGTGTGTTGTTCTTGTGATACTGTTTCTTTCAGTGATCATGTCTATATGCTTTTATGAAATTGAAATTAAATGTTGATAATCTAGCTTAGCATATGGAATTATAAAATGGTATCAGAGCTAACCTGAATAGGACAGATTTCACAAGAGAAAAATCCCTCTCTCTCTCCCTGACAAGAAATTAGGGTTTTGGGAAAAAATTTGAGTTTTGGAAAACTTCTTGTATGGAAAGTTGTGCCCTCCCAGAGCGCATCTTCTGAACCAAGGATCGAAGTTTTTGGAGGAGGAGATCTCCCAGAAAGTCAAACCCTAGTTTCACAACTACACCAAAAAACTACTGGAAGCTACAGTGTTGAATCTCACAAGTCAAATTTGAAAGGTGAAGACTTAAGATCTCCAGAAACCAAGTACACCAGTCAAGTCACCTCAGTCAAGTGCATCTCCTGGTAAGTTCAGTTTCTCATTTCGTAGAATTTCAATTTTTTGTGACTTTCTGACAAGATGGCCCCAAGCACTAAGCTTGAGGACAAACTAGAAGGCATAGAGAATTTACAAGCATGGAAATACAGGATCGGCCTCATTCTCCAAGAGAATGATCTTGATAAGTATACCAAAGATGATTTTACAGAACTTGAAGAAGCTGAAACTAAGGAGAAGCACAAGAAGGATATGATTAGAGCACAAAGGATTATTGATGACTCTATCAAGGATCACTTGATCCCTCAAGTGTCATCCAAGAAGACTTCGAAAGAAATGTATGATTCCCTATCAAGAATGTATCAAGGAAGAAACATCAATAAAAAGATGAATCTAAGAGATGAACTGAAGAGCACCAAGATGAGTCATGGAGAATCCATCCAGGACTACTTCACAAGGGTCTGTCAATTCAAGGAACAACTAGAAGCCCTTGGAGACAAACTTGATGAAGATGAGTTGGTTATGACTGCCCTCAATGGTCTCACTAGACCCTGGGAGTAATTCATCCAGATGATGTGTGCCAAGAAGGAAAGCTTGAAGTTTGATGTTGTATGGGAAGATTGTATTCAAGAGGAGACTAGAGTGGCAAACATAGAAGCTCTATTGAAGGAAGATGATCAAGCCCTATCCACTAATACCAAAAGAAGAAGAAGTCAATATAACTTCAAGAAGAGAAACCACAAGGAGTCTCAACCTCCCAGAAGAGTCCAAAGAATAAGAGAAAGTCCTCCAAGTAAGGACTACTCCGGCTTTCAATGTTTTCATTGTGATAAGATAGGACACATTGCCAGAATTTGTCCTATGAAGAGACAAGAATATAAGAAGAGCATCAACAACAACAAAAGACATCATGCTCATCTAGTTGAAGATGAGGATGAAGAAGAAGCAGAGGAAGGACCTTAAATAAAGCAAGAAAGAGAAGAGGATGCAGAAGAGTATGTACCATTCTATGCACTCTCTGAATCTATAACACCTCGAGAGGACACTTGGCTTATTGATAGTGGTGCTTCAAAGCACATGACAGGACAAAAGAAAAACCTGTCAAGACTTGAAGAAAAGAATTATCCTCGAAAAGTATCTCTAGGAGATGACTATCAATATCCGATCAAAGGAAATGGGGAAGCAAGCTACAAGCTTTATTCGGGAAACCCCCTGAAGATGAAAGAAGTATTGTATGTACCTGGTCTAAAATATAATCTACTTTCTATCTCAGCTTTAGATAAGAAAGGATTCAAAGTTGCTTTCATAGATGGCCAAGTACTCATGTGGCCCAAAGGAAAGAAAATTGAAGATGCAGTTGTTATCGGTGAAGAAGAAGGAGGCCTGTATAAACTCAAGGGACATTCAGAAACAACCCTTGTTCATGACTCCACTAACCCTAGTGAACTATGGAATAGAAGGCTTTCCCACATCAATTACAAGGCACTAACTCATGTGAACAAAGTAGTGACGGGACTACCAGACTTGAAGATCAAACATGAAGGCATTTGCAAGGGATGTGTGAAAGGAAAGAACATCAAGAATCCATTTCCGAAGAGTGAAACAAAAACAAAAGGTACGTTGGAATTGATTCATTCAGATGTGTGTGGTCCAATGACCTCCAAATATTCAAGTGGCTTTGAATATTATAATACATTTATTAATTACTATTCAAGAAAGACTTGGATATACTTCTTGAAAGGAAAGAGTGAAGTGTTTGGGAAATTCAAGGAATTCAAAGCCTTGATAGAGAATTTTTCAGACAAGAGAATCAAGACACTCCAATCAGACAATGGCAGAGAGTATACTTCAAAAGAGTTTGAAGTTTTCTGTAAAGATGCCGAAATCAAGAGGGAACTAACCACTCCCTACAATCCTCAATAGAATGGTGTTGCGGAAAGACAGAACAAAACCATCATGGAGGCAGTGAAGACAATGATATACGATCAAGATCTTCTAATGCATATATGGGCAGAAGCAGCAAGAACTGTTGTCTACGTACATAATAGAATATCTCACAGTGATCTTGGATTCAAGACTTCAGAAGAGATGTTCATGGGAAAGAATCCTAAGGTAAGTCACCTCAAAATATTTGCTTGTCCAATATATATTCATATACCGAAAGACAAAAGAACCAAGTTGGACCCTTCTGGAAATAAGGGGATATTTGTTGGATACTGTGAAGTATCCAAGGTATTCAGAATTTACGTTCCTGGATTCCATCACATGGAAATCAATAGAGATGTAACATTCGATGAAGAAACAACTCTCAAGAGATCCATAAAATGCCAAGATGAAGATGTGTATGAGGAAGATGCACCACCCAAAAATGTAGAGACTACATTCCTCCCTGAACATGAAGCTCCTGAAGAACATGATATGACAGAACCACAAGAACCTCCTACGATGGAGATATCACAAAAGAGAAACCCTGTTTGGGCAAGATAAATTATACAAGAAGTAGAAAGATATGGAGCTCCCGAAGGCTCCACAAGGGGTAATTAAGAATCCCAAGACATTTTCCAACTATGTAGCTTTGATGTGTGATCTTGTAGATCAAGAACTTGCAAACTACGAAGAAGCTGTACAGAAGAAAGAATGGGTAGAAGCAATGACTAAAGAATATCAGTCAATAATGAAGAACGATGTGTGGGATATAGTTCACAAACCAGAAGGAAAGAGTGTAATATCCTCCAAATGGATCTACAAGATAAAACATACAACTGACGAAAATATAGAAAAGTACAAGGCTAGATTTTTGACGGAAGTAAAGATTAAAAAATAACATTTTTGGAATACATATCGAGAGATAAATATAATTAATATCGATCGTCTCATTATAACTTCACTTAAATATAATTAATGTCAATCGTCCCATTATAACTTCACTTTTTTTTATCCCATTATAACTTCATTTTCTTTGGGAAATAACAAATCGTATCCCTCATTTTACTTGGTAAGTTATAATAATTTGTAATAAATAATATAACATTAAAAAAAGATAAAAAGAAATCGAACTCCAAAACCTCTTAGAATTACGAAACCCAAATAACCTTTTAAAACCAAACAGCCCTTTCATATTCCCAAGAACCAAATACGTATTCAAATAGACAGAAACGCGAAAATGGCCCTTCAAATTCCCAAAACAATCAACCAACTATTGGAAACAAAACAAGAATGGTCCTTCAAAATCCCAAGAAATCAGATAACTATTCGAAACAAAAGCAAATTTGGCCCTTCAAATTACCAAAGAGACAACTAATTGATTCGAAACTGCAATTTGCACGAAAATGATTACGCTACAGTTACCCAGCCAGCATTCATGAATCATGAATTGACTGATTTCGTATAGCGCTACTGCCACGCATCTATTTCGACAAGTGGAATGACCAGCTGGTTATGGCTCAAGAATACGATCCTATACATCCACGCATTGTCATCTTGCATGGTTCAAAGATGTCATATTTAATGTGTTTTCTTTAAGTTCTTTTTTGAGAATTGTAATTTGGTTAATTTTTAATATGGGTTTTATATTGATAAAATAAAGGTTATAATAATTAATTAAAAAATTATTATGATAGTTCAAACAAACAACTAAAACATAAAAATCTTGAATGAAACAATATAAGTTCAAAGAAGAGGCTTGTTGATCATTCGATAACGATTTTCACAAGTTCTAATTTGAATAGGTTTATGTGAACAATTTTAAAGATTACGCATTTATTTAACATCAATCATGATGTGTTTTTACAAATATATATTAATATAATACTTCTTATAACTTTAGTACACATTCACGATATTTCCTCGGATGCATTGAATAATTTTCATTTGCGCTCATCATGAGTAGATTGTCAAAAGAAAGATGGAGAGGTTTTGATATTCAATTCTGAGATTGATGAAGTTTTGGTTTCCTAGGATGTATTGAATCATTTTTATTTGAGCTCATTAGGAGTAGATTGTCAAAATCTTCTGAAAAAAGAAAGAGTAGATTGTCAAAAGAAAGATGGAGAGGCTTTGATATTCAATTTTGAGATTGATGAAGTTTTGGTTAAAAGTTTTGGGTTTTAGAAATGTAATACCTTTCATTTAATATTTTTGAATTTTGTTAGGAAATACTTTGATTATTATTCTTTGATAGGAGGTCAAGAATACAACATTTGATTTGTAATATAACATTTTTTATTAATAAAAATTGTTGAAGGAGAACACAAGTGGAAATAGCTATTGAAAGAGTGTTCGTTGAACTATCAACAATCTATAGTTCAACCTAGACGAGTTCACGTGATAGCTGCAAAACATGTGATGAGATATCTGAAAGGGACTATAGACCGTGGTCTATACTATGATGGAAACCATGATTACAGATTGTATGGCTATACATATGCAGATTAGGTTGGAAGTGTCTCAGAAAGGAAAAGCACATCAGGTGGATGCTTTTGTCTAAGATTTTCTATGATTTCATGGTTTAGCAAGAAACAGTCCCGTATTACTCTTAGCACAGCCAAAGCCGAATACATAGCAGCTTTCTCTGCTAGTTGTGAATCCATATGGCTTCGGAAGCTGATGTCCGGACTCTTTGACCTAGAGATGGATACTACTGAGATTCTATGTGATAACCAAAGTTGTATAAAGATGTTGGAGAACCCAGTGTTCCATGATAGATCGAAGCACATAGAAATCCAGTATTTCTACATACAAGATATGATACATAAGGGAGCCATAAAGCTCTGGTATGTGAGTACTAATGAGCAAGTTGCTGATGTGTTGACGAAGCCTCTATCTTGGGTAAAGTTCAAACACTTTCGAGACAAGCTTGGTGTTGTTCGGAAGGGGAAGCAGTGATGTTGCAGTGGGATTGTATCATCCCAGGACACTTGTCCTAAAGTGATCCGGTGACTTTGGTCCTCGAGAATGAAGAGGGATTGTATCATCCTTGAACTTCAGTTCAAAATGGATCCGGTGACTTTGGTCCTCAAGACTGTGGTGGGATTGTATCATCCTTGAACTTTTGTTCAGAATTGATACGGTGACTTCGGTCCTCGAGAATGTGGTGGGATTGTATCATCCCTGAACTTCAGTTCAGAATGGATTTGATGACTTTAGTCCTTGAGAATGTGGTGGGATTGTATCATCCCTGAACTTCGGTTTAGAACGGATCTGGTGACTCCGGTCCTCAAGAATGTGGTGGGATTGTATCATCCCTGAACTTTGGTTCATAATGGATCTAGTGACTTCGGTCCTCGAGAATGTGGTGGGATTGTATCATCCCTGAACTTAGGTTCACAACGGATACGGTGACTTTGGTACTCGAGAATGTGGTAGGATTGTAACATCCTTGAACTTTTGTTCAGAACGGATCTGGTGACTTCGGTACTCGAGAATGTGGTAGGATTGTATCATCCTTGAACTTTTGTTCAAAACGGATCCAGTGACTTTGGTACTCAAGAATGTGGTAGGATTGTATCATCCTTGAACTTTTGTTCAGAACTGATCCAGTGACTTCGGTACTCGAGAATGTGGTAGGGTTGTATCATTCTTGAACTTTTGTTCAGAACTTATCCGGTGACTTCGGTACTCGAGAATGTGGTAGGATTGTATAATCCTTGAACTTTTGTTCAGGACGGATCCAGTGACTTTGGTCTTTGAGAATGTGTTAGGATTGCATTATCCCTGGAATTTAAGTCTAGAAGTGATCCAGACTCTTTGACCTAGAGATGGATACTACTGAGATTCTTTGTGATAACCAAAGTTGTATAAAGATGTTGGAGAACCCAGTGTTCCATGATAGATCGAAGCACATAGAAATCTGGTATTTCTACATACAAGATATGATACATAAGGGAGCCATAAAGCTCTGGTATGTGAGTACTGATGAGCAAGTTGCTGATGTGTTGACGAAGCCTCTGTCTCGGGTAAAGTTCAAACACTTTCGAGACAAGCTTGGTGTTGTTCGAAAAGACCTTCCTCGGAAGGGGAAGCAGTGATGTTGCAGTGGGATTGTATCATCCCGGGACACTTGTCCTAAAGTGATCCAGTGACTTTGGTCCTCGAGAATGAAGAGGGATTGTATCATCCTTGAACTTCAGTTCAAAATGGATCCGGTGACTTTGGTCCTCAAGACTGTGGTGGGATTGTATCATCCTTGAACTTTTGTTCAGAATTGATACGGTGACTTCGGTCCTCGAGAATGTGGTGGGATTGTATCATCCCTGAACTTCAGCTCAGAATGGATTTGATGAATTTAGTCCTTGAGAATGTGGTGGGATTGTATCATCCGTGAACTTCAGTTTAGAACGGATCCGGTGACTTCGGTCCTCAAGAATGTGGTGGGATTGTATCATCCCTGAACTTTGGTTCAGAATGGATCTAGTGACTTCGGTCCTCGAGAATGTGGTGGGATTGTATCATCCCTGAACTTAGGTTCACAATGGATACGGTGACTTTGGTACTCGAGAATGTGGTAGGATTGTAACATCCTTGAACTTTTGTTCAGAACGGATCTGGTGACTTCGGTACTCGAGAATGTGGTAGGATTGTATCATCCTTGAACTTTTGTTCAAAACGGATCTAGTGACTTTGGTACTCGAGAATGTGGTAGGATTGTATCATCCTTGAAATTTTGTTTAGAACTGATCCAGTGACTTCGGTACTCGAGAATGTGGTAGAGTTGTATCATCCTTGAACTTTTGTTCAGAACTTATCCGGTGACTTCGGTACTCGAGAATGTGGTAGGATTGTATCATCCTTGAACTTTTGTTCAGGACGGATTCGGTGAATTTGGTCTTTGAGAATGTGTTAGGATTGCATTATCCCTAGAATTTAAGTCTAGAAGTGATCCGAAGAATTTCGTCTTCGTATTGGGGATTGCAGGTTGTTGATGATGATGATGATGTTGCTCATCGAAAGTTCAGAGTAGGATAATGATGATGATGATAATGATGATGCTGATTGAAATTTCAGAGTATGATGATGATGATGATGCTGATCGAAAGTTCAGATGATGATGTTGCTGATCGAAATGATGCTATCGATCGAGCGGTCAAAGTGTTGCTACTGCTGAAGTTTGAAGATGAAGACTATATGTTGAATATGATGAAAATATTCCAATGATTTATATATGTATCACCCTAATGATGTTGATGATGCCCTTTCTCTCCTACAATTGTTGTTGTTGTTGTTGTTGTAGAATACCCTTCTCGTTACTTGGGGGAGTGTTGAACTATTGTAACTTCGAAGAATATTCTAAATGTATTTTATTGGTCCTCGATGTTCCCATTAGGAGAATCATTTGTATTTCTTTGTACCCTTATGTTCCTATTTGGAGAATTACTAAGAGTCATGAGGAAGTACCCTCCATTGTAAGTCGTGTCATTAGTACCCTCCAAAATATATTATTATATTAAGTTAGCCTAGTTATGTCTATTAGAGCCTACATCACTGAGTTAAGTTTACTCGACCCTACATAACATGGTTAAATGTCAAGTGAACGAAAGAATATAAATAGAGTGAGGCGCCTCTCATTTGAGACACACAAACTCACTTGTGTAGTGCATAAGAGAGAGAGAGAGAGAGAGAGAGAAAGAGTTGTAGCTGGAGAAGGAGGAGGATCAGTTTTGGGTTTTACCTTTTATCTTTTGGAACATCTATATTGAGGAAGATTTTGTTGGGTTTTTTCCATTAGGGTTTTCCTAGGATAAATCTGTGTTGTTCTTTTGATATTGTTTCTTTCAGTGATCCTGTCTATATGCTTTTATGAAATTGAAATTAAATGCTGATAATCTAGCTTAGAATATGGAATTCTAATACATGTTTGTGTTAGATCATGTGTTCAATTTTTGATGGTTATGTCTTCGCAATGGTTAACAAATTGTTTCTTTAAATATACCTACGAAGTTGCAAAAGTTGAATGTTGATCCCGAGGGGGAGCGAAATGTCCCCAAAAATCGAAAAAAAAAATATAGGCTAGTAAAAACTACCTGAATGGAACATTATTACTCTTGCGGAATTACACTTACACTACCTATACTGCTGTCTATTTGTAAGTTGGCCTTACGTTATGTCCTTTACTTCTAGTCATTTATTATTAGTACATTTTACTTACGATGTCATGAGTCTATTTATTAAATTATCCTCTTGTTTGGCGTTACTGTCGATGTGTTAATGATTTGCATAGAACCTTGTTTACTTCAGCGCATTGTTTACTTTGTTATTTATTAAGTTTTGACTTAACTTTGTTTGTGGGAACAAAGTGGGAGGAGTGGTGGGACTTGTTCTCCCATGACGGTTTGAGAGGTAAAGTATTACTTGAAACGTAGGCTTACTTAGTTCAATCGAACTAAGGCACCTCTTTTACCCTATATGGAGATTATACCTAGTGACAAAGTTTTAAAGAGTGCTCAAACAAGTTAGTTAAAAGTGTACCTACTGTTCGTCATTATACTTCATTACGTACTTAGTTTAGGAAGTTGAAATCACTCCTCTCATTATTTTATTAACATGGTTAAAATGCCTATGCTGTATTTCTATTATGTTATGTAATCATACTTTAGTTTATTTAATGAAAAGTATTAACATCTTTCTTAACTTTGTTTACAGGTTATATCTTGGAACGATTTCAACTTGGAGTTTTAAAAAAACCAAGATACTTACCATGGCATATCCCATATGCCATGGTTCTCTAAGAATAATATTAGGTAACATACCCCATGTTTAAACTTAAGAGATAAGCGATACACGTATTTATTATGACTTAGGGTTAGCATTCTACCATGTATGAATGAGACATGGTACTAAAGTCTAAGTCCTACGTTTAAAGTTTGGGGTGAAAAAACAATGTATGGGTCATACATTACATAGACCTTGTAATATATGATACATGGTAAGGGTTTTGGGTGGCACGATTTATCATATGGTTGAACCATAGATTAGAGGGGTTTATGCATTTCATTGAAGGTCACAAAATACAATGAGACTGAACTATGGAGAGTGGGTTTTGGCAATGTGATAATGGTCACCAGCTGGTGCCATTAATGCTCTTGGAAAATGTGACAACCCCAAGCTTAGGGCTTGGGAACATGATGGCTTTTTCATTTGCGTTGGTTGAGTTGGGGTTTGGTCTTGCTCTGCGCAGGTGCGAATGGAGGCATCCTCCATTGTAGCGAAGGTAAGATCCCTTTGGCTTCTCAGCAATAATATGGTTTGCATTGTTTCCTTTTAGTGTGATCATACTTCTCACCCATATCATATTTGATTTTGGTTGCAGGTGACAGGGTAGCGAAGTGGGGTGGCTCCATACTATGCTGTCGACTCCAAAGTGTTTGCAAAGTGGCCATGGTAAGCCTGTGAGCAAGTCTATACTTTCTACCTCTCGGCCCTTTTGGGCAGACTGCGTTTGGATTTGTTGCATGGTTGGGGTTTTATTCTATGGGTTTCGATTTCTCCTTTGGGCTTAAGATTATAGACCCGAGTTTTATTTGAATCATTAAGGCATTAAGCCGTGAAGTAACTCGTAAGCCATTTAGCTCTGTATAAATAAGTTTGGGTTATGTAAATCATTAATTTGATTTGGGCCTTTTAGCCATGGGCTGCACCATTACTTGCAATGGTGTGTTAGCCCATTGGCATGCCTGTGTAACTTCATTTTTTGGTCTTAAATGATGTCTATGTAGCGAACTTGATACCCACTGTGTAAATGGATAAAAATACCGTTTATAATTGATTACCATGGTTATTGTTTTATGTTGTGTAAAAGATGATTCTATTCTGCGTTTTTTTTGGTTGGTTATAGTAAATTTACATGGACATTCACCTTCTTGAAGGTTCTGTGTATAATTGCATTCCTTAGCTTTATACTGTGATACATTGACATCGTGGGTATAGGCCATGCCATGAATGGCATGAGCCTTTCCAACAGTGCTGCAATAGCTTAGTGTAGGGTTTCAATTATTGTTATTAGTTCTTGTGCGAGTTGGACTGCAAAGAGCCATGGGTGAGGACCCACGATGGCAAACATTATAGTAGGGGTATTTTGGAAATACTGTGTGTTAAAATTATAAACTTGGCCAAGGCCATGAATGTAGTTAAGGTCTTACGACCTCACTGTTAGCGTATGCATTTGTTTATTACATAGCATTTGGTGTATTTATAAATTGCAGCCCGCATACATTAGATGTATAGCGTGGCCTATGTAAAGATGGTTATACATAATGCTTACTTTTTTTGTATACAATGATATGGTTTGTTATTTTTGTTTTTTCCTTGGGTTGGACATCCATGGGAGTCGATCATGACCTCCATTGGAAAAATGGGTTTCACTTGTTAGTCATTTAATGTTATGCGACGACTGTGTGTAGATTTATATGGGATCTTTTAAACGCTTTATGATTTATGAAAATGATGACTGTAATAATAGGAATGTAGGCTATTTGATAACAATGAGTTATGTAAAGGGATGCGATACTGGATTAAGAGACGTGAACTGTGGAATTTATATAATAATACAGAGGTTTGGTATTGGACCACATGGATGGTCATGATGCCTTCTCTTGTTTGGTTAATTATGATTATGTTTCTTTTAATGGATTGTGATGATATTTAATTTATACTTGTCGAGCCAGACCTTGAATGTCCTTAATGATTTGCTATCTTAGTTTTAGTATAGAATATTTAATTATGTACTTTAGTTTATAAGTAATATAATTTGTAGATTAATTATAAAACTATTTGAATACTATTATATATATTTATTTATTTAATGTGTACTTTTGAACTAATTTTGAATTTAAAAACAAGCCTCTACTAACAAATGAAATATGTCAGCAGAGTAATGCAACCTGTAGAACAATTATAAACTGACTCGTAATAAAACCTAGATATAGTAAACATAAACTAAGCATGGAAATAATACAAAATCAACTTAAAAGCACAAACCCTGGTAATGTTTAGCATATAATAAAATTTACAACCTAAGCTTAGTATTAAAGAAAATACAAACCGTAGAAGATTCTAACCAGAGAATCCTAGACATAGGGTAAGGAAATGCATTGAAATCATTTACCTAGTATATCCAATGATTAAATTTAGAGAAATAGAATGGGTAGTTTAGGGCTTCATACCTAAACTTGAAGCTCTGTTAATGGGTGAACCTGCCCACTCAAATAAAAAACATTAACAACTCGTTACGTATCTGACCTATGTTTGATGACCAAATCACTTGGGAACTACCACGTTCCACCCAACCATGACCTAGAACCATTCCTAGTTTGAATCAGGATCCCCCCGAGCTGGAATCCAACATGCAAGTATCTTAGAGCTCCTAATGTAGGGTTTCCTAATTGGTATTCAATTCTGAATCAAATCTCTTTTCCTTGCAGGAAAAATTTTCTCCAAGAAATCACTTGAGAGCAGAATAGGCGAAAATAAAAATTTCCCCCTTATAAAATCAGAACCCCAAGCCTTTCCTTGGCTTGAATCTTTATAGACATACTTTTTAGTCAAAGGGATAGTTAAATCAAGAAACCTTCATTTCTATATTTAACCCTTTTCAATTACTTTGGGTAATTATTAATATTTTAACTTAGGAGCTTTCTACTAGTTCCTTGCTTGAATTTCATAGACATTATACTATTTATTAATCTTTAATAATAAATAATAATTGATGGAGCTTCTATTCTTTCTTTCATTTATTTATATTATTAATATATTTACTTCTTTATACATACCATGTATAAAGTACATAATAATATAAAATAATTTGTCAACATTTGTCTCTAGGCGTCATATACCATGATCCCTAGACTTAATGACACTTCTTCATTAAGGTCAAGTAGGTAGATGGTTTAGGTCTACTAGGATAGGCAACTCTAAACATCCTTGCATGTTGGATTTCCCTTGTATAACGTAGTAGCTCTTCAGTACTTTGATGAGAATACAGAAATTCGAAATTTCATTTAATCACTTATAAATAAGTATGATGAGATAAATATTTTCCTCAATTCATTTTCACTTGGAAGTTATTAAATTCTTTTCAGTAACCCCTAGCACTTACCAGAGCCATACTCAATGCTTTAACATGGAGTTACCATTCAGTGCAATTCCAGAGCTGTTCGGTCAACACTAGTGCTAGGATGTACTTGTACGATACACCTAGGGATACAATGGCCAAGGATCCAATTCTCTAGATCTTATGCTCAATATCAACATGGAAGGATCTAGGGCTTATGCCCAACACATCCAATTATCTTTTCATGTGTTCGAGAGCTTCTTGCTCAACAAAAAGGTAAGTACTCATGTGCTCAAGAGCTTCTCGCTCAACACAAATCATCAATCACTCAAATGCTCCAGAGCTCCTCGCTCAACACAAAACATCTCATCAATCATGTTCTTCAGGGTCCACGCCCAACATAAACAATCATATACATACATCATCAATAATTGGCTTACACCCAATATATAAAACAAATCATCATGTTCATATGCAGTGGGGTCTTCGACCCAATATAACAATAAACATCTAGATAATCATCATAATCAATAGGTACCTGCCTATAAGTGTTAGGTCCAAAATTCGGGATATTACATTCCTCCCCGCTTAGAATAACACCTTCCCTAGTGTTCTACGGACTCGGAAGGAATAACACCTTCCCTAGAATAACACCTTCTCCCAAGTAGCCTCATCAGCCTCAAAGTGATTCCATTACACTTTCAATTGGACTACGGCGTGCTTCAGAAGTTGCACCTCCCTTTTGTCCAAAATATGAGTAGGCTCAGGGGAAAACTCCCCTTTAGGTTCCACATGCGTGGGAAATGCTAGTTCATAAGCCACTGGCCCTTTCTTGGCTATTATTTCAAAAGGTCCACAAAATCTAGGTGCTAACTTACCACACCTACCCAAGCTCAATGAGCTTCATTTGAATTTTACTTTCAAGTAAACATGATCGCCTATTTGAAAGTCCTTATCTTTCCTTTTTCGATCTGCGTAACTTTTCTGGTGGTCTTGTTCTTCTTTAAGGTTCACCTGGACCTTGGTAACCAACTGTTCCAAGTCCATCAACAAATCAAGCCCTCACATGAGTCAATCCCCCAGGATATCCCAAGTAACTGATGTTCTACACTTCCGTCCATAGAGTACCTAAAAGGGACTCATCTTGGTGGAAGCATGATAACCATTGTTATACGCAAACTCTGCAAGGTGCAGGTAATCCTCCCACTTTGTGGGATTTTTCATGATATACATTCGGAGCATGTCCTCGACGATTTGGTTCACTCTCTCTGTCTGCTCATATATTTGTGCGTGATATGTAGTGCTGAATTTCAATTGCATCTCCAATTCGGAGAATAAAGATATCCAAAATTTTCCTGTAAACTTAACATCTCGATCTGAGATAATTTCCATGGTTATCCCATGCAATCTAAATATCTCTTTCAAAAAGATATCAGAAATTTTCACGGCCTTGTAGGTCAACTTCACAGGAATGAAGTGTGTTTCCTTCTACAACTTGTCGATGACCACAAAAATAGAATCATTTTGCTTCTTACCTTTTGGTAAATCGGTGATAAATTCCATACTGATAACCTCCCATTTCCATTCCGAAAAGGGTAACGACTGTAGTAATCCCACAGGATGCTGAAGCTCATCTTTGACTAGCTATCACTACTGACATTTCACAATAAACATTGCAATGCCAGACTTTAACTTGGGCCAGAAAAAGTGTCTCTTAACAGTAGATATCATCTTTTAATATCCTGGGTGCCCCGAATAGGGTGCCCGATGAAATTCTGTGAGGATGCTGGACCAAAGGTTCCCTCCTTCTGGAACATACAAGTGATCCTTGGACCATAACAGTCTGGATTCATCTACCTTGTATTCTTTTTGTTGTTGAAACAAACTATCCTCTTGGAATTTCTTGAGGATCTCTACATAGAAGGGGTCAACTCTGTTGGCCTCTCTAATCTTCTCATGCAAATATACATCAGTTTGACACAATATCACCTCATAAATCATATGATTTTGTCGGATTAAAGCATCAGTAACCTTATTCTCCTTTCCCTTAATGTGCTTAATCTCTAAATGGTACTCGCTAATGAAAGCCAACCATCTAGCCTGCCTCGCATTCAGATCTGGTTGATAAAATAAATACTTCAGACTCATATTCTCTCTCTTTAGAAGGAACTTCCTTCCCATGAGGTAGTGCCTCCACATCGTCAAAGAATATATGATGGCCGCTAACTCAAGATCATGTGTAGGGTAATTTTGATCATGTTCTTTGAACTTTCACGATTCGTAACAGATCGCGTGATCATTTTGCAAGAGGACTCCTCCAAGTCCTTCCTTGCTTGCATCTGTGCAAACAACGAAATCCCCATCGGGATCTGCATTTCGTAACATTGGTGCAGTCATCAAAAGCTGGTTAAGATTTTGAAAGCTTTCTTCACACTTAGTGGTCCATAAGAACTTACTTGCTTTCTTCTGTAAAGTGGTCATGGTGCAAGCGATTCTCTAGAAGTTCTCAATGAACTTTCGATAATACCCCACTAATCCTAAGAATGACCTAATGTCAGTGACACTAGTAGGGATAGGCCAATCCTTTATGGCTTTAATATTTTTCGAGTCCACAGCTATCTCTGTCTCGAAGATAATGTGACCTATATACTGTATTTGCAGTTTATAAAAATCAAATTTACTAAACTTAGCGTAAAGCTGGTGTTCTCTCAACACTCGTAGTACTACATGAAGGTGTTCTTCGTGTTCTTATTTATTCTTTGAATAAACCAGTATGTCATCTATAAAGACCAAGAAAAACTTATCTAGATACCTACTGAATATGTTGTTCATCATACACATAAAGTTCGCAGGTGCATTGGTAAACCCAAAAGGCATCACTACGAACTCGTAGTACCCGTACCTTGTATGAAAGGCACTTTTGTGAATATCCTTGTCGCAAATCTGTACCTGATGGAATCCGGATCGTAGGTCAATCTTTGAAAAAATTCTATCTCCTCCCACCAGATCAAACAAGTCATCGATCCAAGGGAGTGGGTAACGATTCTTGATAGTCAGTTTGTTCAACTGACAGTAATAGATGCACATTTGCATCATACCATCTTTCTTCTTTACCAACAAAATTGGTGCTCCCCAAGGGGACACACTAGGTCAGATATATCCTTTCTCTATCAACTCCTGTCACTGCAGTTTGAGTTCCACCAACTGAGGTGCACTCATGCGGTATGGGGATTTGGAGGCTGGAATTGATCCTGGGGTCAGTTCAATGGAAAAGTCTAGGTCTCGTTTCAGAGGTAATCCAAGGATTTCCTCGAGAAACACATCCTTGAATTCTTCAAGAATGGGGAAGTCTTCTATGCATTGTTCCCTATCAAACTTTATGTCACGGATGTTTACTGCTAACAACTTGCATCCTTTCCTAATGCATTTCTTTGCTTATAAGGTAGATATTTGTCTTACAAAAACTTTCTTTGGAATGCCTTGAAGCTTCACTTGGTTCCCTAGGCTATCAGCACACAAGATAGACTTGTGCAAACAATTGAGCATGACATGGTGTTATTTTAGCTAGTCCATGCTGATAAGTACATCGTACGATCCTAAAGGTAGGATGTCCAGGTTTACTTTCATAAAAAAACCATTCAGGTTTACCTCACATTCTTTAACAATTTCTGAAACCTTCTGTTTTGTATCAGTGACTAACTAAACCAGCCAAGATTTTTCATGTTTTACTTTCCCTAGTTTGCATTCATCAACAATTTTAGGCGAAACATAGCATATGTAATATCCTAAATTTTGGACCTAACCCTTATAGGCATGTTCCTATTGATTATGATGATTATCTTGATGCTTTATTTTAAATTGGGTCAAAGACCCCACTTCATATGAACATGATGATTTTTTTATATATTGGACATAAGCCAATTATTGATGATATATGTATATGCTTGTTTGTGTTGGGTGTGGACCCTGAAGCACATGATTGACGAGATTTTTTGTGTTGAGTGAGGAGCTCTGGAGCACTTGAGTGATTGATGAATTGTGTTGAGAGAGAAGCTCTGAAACACACGAAAAGATAATTGGATTTGTTGGGCATAAGCCCTAGAGCCTTCCATGTTGATGTTGAGCATAAGCTCTGGAGCATCGGATCCTTGGCCATTGTATCCCTAGGCGTATCGTACAAGTACATCCTAGCATTTAGTGTTGAGAGAAAGCTTTCAAATTGCACTATGTTTGTAACTCCTTGCTATAGGCTTGAGTATGGACTCTGGTAAGCATTAGGGGTTACTGGAAAGAATTTAATAACTTCCGAGTGAAAACGACTGGAGAAAAATATTGATCTCATCATACTTATTTATAAGTGATTACATGAAATTTTGAATTTCTGTATTCTCATGAAAGTACTGAAGAGCTACCATGTTATACGAGGGAAATCCAGCATGCAAGGATGTTTAGAGTTGCCTAGCCTAGTAGACCTAAGCTACCTATCTACTTGACCTTAATGAAGAAATGTCATTAAGTCTATGGATCATGGTACATGATGCCCAAAGACAAATGTTAACAAGTGTTATAATACTATGTATTTTATACATAGTATGTATAAAGAATTAATTACGATTAAATATATAATTAAATAAAAGAAATAAGAGAAGCTCCATCAATTATTATTTATTATTAAAGGATTAATAAATACTATAATGCCTATGAAAGTTTAACTAGGAACTAGTTAAAAGTTCCTAAGTTAAGTATTGAAAATTACCCTAGTAATTAAAAAGGGGTTAAATCAAGAAATCAAGGATTTCTTGATTTAGCTATCCCTTTGACTGAAAAGTCTATCTATCAATACTCAAGCCAAGCAAAGGCTTGGGGTTCTCATTTTTATGTTTGGAGAATTATTATTCTGCTTGTTTTAGCTCTCAAGTGTTTTCTGGGAGAACTTTTTCCTGCAAGAAAAAGAGGATTGATTTAGAACTGAATATGAGTTAGGAAACCCTACCTTAGGAGCTCTAAGCTACTTGCATGTTGGAGTCCATCTCAGGGGGATCCAGATTAAAACTAGGAATGGTTTCGGGTCATGGTTGGGTGGAATGTGGTAGTTCCCAAGTGATTTGGTCATCAAACAGAGGTTAGATCTGCATTGAATTGTTAATGCTGGTTATTTGAGCGTGTAGGTTCAGCCATTAAGAGAGCTTCAAATTGAGGTATGAAACCCTTGATTGCCTATTCTATTTTCCTAGAATAACTGTTGTTTAAACTTCGTAGATGATTTCAATTCATGTACTAACCTTGTTGGTTTGATTCTCTGGTTAATAATTTTCTAGGGTTTGTATTCTTAAAATGCTAACCCTAGGCTATAAATTTTAATATATGTTGTATATTACCATGGTATGTATCCTTAAGATTGTTTCTGTATTATTACAAGTGTTTAGTTTATGCTTACTATAACTAGGTTTTGTTATGAGTAGTATAATTATTTATTCCTTGGGTTTTAGTACTTTGCTGATATATTACATTTTTCAGTAGAGGCTTGTTTCAAGTTTTAATTAAAACTAGTTCAACAGTAAATAAATCAGAATGCTAAATTTGACTATTTAGTAACAGAACTAGAATATAAATTAAATCCACTAAGAACAGATTATATCTAAAACAAAGCTAATCAAATCATTAAGGACCTTCCAAGGTCTGTCTCCATATTACAAATTAATATTAAAATACTCCACATAAATAAAACAACATTATAAATAGTCAGAGGAGGCATAGTGACCATCCATGTGGTCCTTTATTAAAACTCTGTTTACATATATAATAATCTAAAATCCTATTTAAATTTCCCTAAGCACATAACATTAACCAACCAGTAATTAAAAATCTTTAATATCCAACAGAGGTCACGACATCGATTCCCATGGATGTCATATGCCCAAGGCCAAAGCACAAATTAATAACCATAGCATAAATTTACAAACAGTAATCGAATAACGCAACCATGCTGCTGTTCTTTAAAATAATTAAGAACCATAACTATTACATAAGGCACATAAATTAGCTCTCCTTTAATTTGTAATCTTTACACATAGAACGCCTAGGATTAATTTCCTGTAGGTTGTTTTCTTTTAAAAATCTAATGTCATGCTATACTTCCGAATATGTGGGTAACAATTACTAATAAATACAATACTTCTTTTAAAAACATCAAAGCACTATTTCCAACCATTAAATTAGCTACAATGAGGGTTATATCCCAACACTCTGTTACGGCCTCGATCACAATTATTTTTTTATATACAGTCCACACCTAGGAACCTACAACACGATAGCACTCGTAAGCTTTCCCATGTTTTTTACATGCCCCCACTTACATAATAAACCAAACAAAATAATAAGAAACATAACCATTCAAGCTGGGACAATGAGCCTGTCATGAGCCAAGGCCATACATGGCATGGCTTCCACCTATTCGCTTCCCTTAAAACATAACTAGGTAATAATTATAAATGGACACAGAGCACCCACCAAGGCATGTGCCTCATCCAAACACAAGTATTTAAACCATTGTTGCAGCATAAGTTTCACACACAGTCACATTATTAAACCATGAAATAATAACAAGACTATCGTAGCCATGATGGGAAAATCTCAAGCCATTCATGGCTTGGTCTCTCAACACCCATGTTGTTTATCATTACAACCCTTTAAATTCTACTCAACACATAGACCTCAAACGAAGGTGAATTCCTGTGCCAAAACCTCCTTTTTAAACCATTAACATAGAATTCACATTACACAACACAATAGATAAAACGACATGAGTCATTTATTATAAACGTAGAGTATATACATCATACACAGCAGGGTAAAATCATAGTGTCTCCACACAGTCGCTTCCGAAGACAAAACAAAGTATATACGTGCATGCCAATGGGCTATGGAACCATTGGAAGAAATGGTGCAGCCCATGGCTCAAAGGACCAAACCATTTAATCATTACAAACCCAAAAATTTAAACACAAAACCAGAGGAAGTGTGATTTTCACTCCACGGCCGAAGCCATTGAAACATTTAATAAAATACAAGTCTATAATCATATGACTAAAGGAAAAATTCAAACCCCACAATGAAACCCACAAAACCAAACAGCAAAGACATCACTTAGTCGGGCTGAGAGGTAACAAGCATTGGCTTGTTAGAAGGCTTACTGTTCACCATTTCCATCATATAGGAACCGACGTCAAGCTTTGAGCCATGAATCTCTCCATAGACCCCAACACTTGCAACCATCCAAAAAAATGATGAGAAGCATGACAACAATAAATTTCAACAATGCAAACCATAGAAATTATAAGAGGTCGAACGAGGATCTTACTAGTAAGCTGATGGATGTCACCTCCATTCTCCCCTATGCAGAGCAAGACCAAACCCCAACTCAAAACCTTGCAAATGACAAAACCATCGTGTGCCCAAGCCCTAAGCTTGGGGCTATCACATTCTCCCAAGAGCATTGAATGCATCAGCTGGAATCCATTAACGAAATACAAAACCCACTCTCCCATACCAACGCTTAAACCCTGCTAACATATGGTTCCACCTTATGTAATATCGCCACCCTATTTCCTATCACCATATAACATTACAATGCTTATGTTATAAACAAGGCTTAACAAATTACATTAATAAGGTTTAAGGGTGAAGTCCATATATGGTCTGTGCTAGGATTAAGTCAATCCAAGACTTATGTATTAATATAATGTAAGTATCATAGGTTTAAAACCTATTAACATGTGAACCTTTGGCTTTAAGAAATACACTTAACACAATATAATTAAGCCCTAAGCTTTTGCTTAGTGAACATGTCATATGGAATATGCCATGTTAACTACTTTAACCCTTATAAATCAATGGCTTGGTTTTGAAGGCCACATATTTAACCTTCAAAATAGAAAACATAATAAGTGTTAATAATTTTTAATAAACTAAAACGTAAATCGTAATTAATGCAAAAATATGAAATAAAGAGTTATAAGACCCTAAGGAAGCATAAGTACTGAACAAGAGATTTAGTAGTAATAATTAAATTGACAAGAATAGTAACTATACCTGTTATAATTCAGAGACGACAAAAGAACCAAAGTCAACCAACAGTATGATCTTTAAAGTCACAGTTTTTCGTACTCTTTAAACAAGTCTTCGTCCCAAGCATGAACTACATATAAATAGAATAGGTGCCTTAGTTCAGAGAACCAAGTAAGACTTATAACAAGTAAACACCTTTACCTCTCAAACCATCATGGGAGCACGAGTCCTGCGAGTCCGCCCACTTTGTTTCCACAAACAAATTTAAGTTAGGACTCCATAATTAACAAGTGCGACAATGCAGAAAGGACGAAGCATATAAATCCAGTGACAACACGTAAGCGACAAAAGTGTAAATATAATACTAAGCAGTAAACAACAGTACAACATCATAAGTAAAATACATTAAAAATAATGACTGAAGGTAAAATACATAACATAAGAACAACTTACGAATAAAAAGAGGTACGTGAAGTGTACGATAGAGTTTCGTAAGTGAATAATGTTTCGTCTAGGTAGTTTTTACTAGCCTATAATTTTTTTTTATTTTCGATTTTTGGGGACATTGCAAGTGGTATTAGAGCCCGGTTTCAATACTAAGAAACCTATGGGTGCACCAAGCACTCATAGAGAGAAACTAAAGCATGTTAATTTAATACGTTACTAATAGAATTTTTTCTGCCATTTAATTTTTTTTGTGTTTACAGAAATTTTTTACAGCACTAATCAGTTTATGAATACTAAGGAAGAAAATAGTCGTCAAGGTAAGATGATCACCCCCACTCCAGAAGCAGAGATGGTGGTAGATTTAAACTCTGATGTTTTGAAAACTTTACACAGTCTTCAAGCTAAATTGAAAAGTTTTAGAGAAGACAGCCTGAATGAAAGGAAGGAACGTCAAGCTATAAATGAAGCCTTACAGAGAAATATGACGGGAGGAAGCCCACAAGGTAAAGCTACTCCGTCAACAAATAGTTCCAAAAGAGAACCTTACCCAAACGGGCCAGCAACCCAATAAAAGAGGAAAAAGAATGTACCCCTGAAGAAACTAAAGAAGACCACCACAGTCCTTCTAGTGGTGACTCACTTTCTCCACGGAGAAAGAAGCAAAGGAGTGATGACAGTCTTCAGGGGGAGTTCCAAAAAATAAGATCCTTGACCTATGAAGGTGAAGTAAACACGGGGGAACATGCTGAAGAGTGGCTGGTGGGAATGAGTAAGTACTTTTAGGTTCATAGCTATTCAAGTGAGATGAAGGATAGGATTTCCATCTATAACTTGAATAGAAAAGCATCAAGATGGTGGAGAGATTTAAAACACACCAAGAAAGATAAGCTGCAGGAAATATGCTGGGGTAATTTCTGAATTTTTTTCCAAGAAAAATATATGTTGGAAAGGTTCTTTGATAGAAAAGTGAAATAGTTTCACGAACTACGCATGGGATCCATGACTATGGATGCGTTTATTAACAGAGTTCTAGATCTGTTGCATTATGTGCCATACATCAAGGAAGAAAAAGTAAAGATCCAACAATTCCTAGGATGTCTTCCTCCCAGTTTTCGGGATAAGATTGAATTCGACATGCCTAAGACTTTGGATACCATGCTACACAAAACTAGGCTCTGTTATGAGCATGGACAGCTGAGGCAGGAGAACATGAACTGAAACTTAGACAAGTCTAAGAACTTCTCTAATAACCGCAAACCTGGGTCCAACCCACAGCCTTACAGAAAGTAGAATAATAGCTTTCAAGCGAATAGGAACTTTAATAAACCTGGTACAAAGCCTTATGTACTAGTTGCTAATTTTAACAAATGAGTATCAAGTGGAGCCAATGCTACCCTGCTACATATCAAGTGTTGGAAATGCAGTAGGCCTCATTATGCCCGAGATTGTAAGAACAAAACCGATGGGGTCTTGCACAATTTACAAGAAGAACCAACTGTCGAGGACATAGCTGGAACACCCCAGATCTATGCAGCATTGGATGGTCGATAGGCAGATCATCAAACTACGATGGTTGAGATAGAAGGTAAGATCTTGAAGACTTATGTTTCAATACTTATTGATCACGATGCTTGTCAGACCTATGTTGCACCTAAAATTGTTGATATATGCGAACTAGGAAAAGTAAAAAATGATAAACCTTGGCTGTTTCAGATAGCCATAGGTACAAAACAGAAGGTTTCGGTAATTGTTAAAGAACGTGAGGTAAACTTGAATGGTATTCTTACGAAAGTAAACTTGAACATCCTGCCTCTAGGATTGTATGATGTACTTATCGCCATGGACTAGCTGGAACAACACCATGTCATGCTCAATTGTTTGCACAAGTCTATCTTGTGTACTAATAGCCTAGGGAACCAAGTGAAGGTTCAAGGAATTCCAAAGAAAGTTTATGTAAGACAAATATCTACCTTACAAGCATAAATGTGTTAGGAAAGGATGCAGGTTGTTTGCAGTAAACATCCGAGACATAGAGTCTGATAGGGAACAACACATAGAAGTATTCCCAGTTCTTGAAGAATTCAAGGATGTGTTTCCCAAGGAAATCCCTGGATTACCTCCGAAATGAGACCTAGAATTCTCCATCGAACTGACCCTAGGATCAGTTCTGGCCTCCAAAGCCCCTTACCGCATGAGTGCACCTGAGTTGGTGGTGTTGATGTATTTGTAACTTCAGAATGTATTAATCTATATATCTTATGTATTGCAACCCAATGTTTATTCTAGGATGTATCTATAATGTAATTGAGTCATATTGTCATGCCCCGATGTTCCGATCGGGAGGATAAATAATGTAAACAAGTCATGTCAAGTCATAGTGAGTAACCCTTCGATTGTCCAAGGGTTAAAGTCCTTGCAGTTCTGGGGCACTAGGGTTATTAGATTCTCCTAGTAGAGGTCGGCCCTGGTAGGGTTTTAGTCATGTCGAGATTAGTATAAATAGAAAATTGGAGTCTCTATTTAACACACAAGTCATCCACACTCAAGTGTAGCACATAGTTGAGGAAGGAGAAGACACTGGGGCTAGTCAAGAAGAAGATTATTGCTCTTGGGAGATCACTTACTATTTTGGGGATTTTACTATTTTGGTGCTGATTCTATCTCTGAGGAAGTTGAGGGGTTTTCTCCTTTATGGTTTCCCCGAGGAAAAATACTCTGTTCATTGTCTCTTGTGTTTGATTACTATACTTGTTATTCTCTCAGTTAAAGATCATAATAATGCTAGCTTAATGTTGAAAAACTAACATGGTATCAGAGCTAACCTGAGAAGAAGACACTATGCAGCTGCGGGAACTAAGGCTTCCTAGTTTGTGGATATTCCTCCACAGATTTTCAGAAAAAGTAAGGTGGAATAACTCTCCTCCTTAGGGCGCATCTTTCTGTTGAAGCAAAATCTAATTCTGAGGTTTTTCAGTTTTGGACCTGTCACTACTGTCGAAAATTAGGGCTTTTCATAGAAGAGGAATTTTTCAGTGAGCCTAGGCCTGTATTGATCTCCTCCCCAAAATTGAAGTTAGGGACAAATTTCAAGGCATTTGGGTGGACAGAACTTCGGAAAAGAAAAACCCTAATTTTCTCCTGAACCAGCTCTGTAAGATTTCAGCTCAAGTTTAAGATCCGACATCTTGACTTGGTAAGATCTAAGATATTTTGTATTTCCATTTGAGATTATCAGTTTAAGATGTCTCATCATACCAAGCTTGAGGGAAAGCTTGAGGGAGCTGATAACTTTCGAGCCTGGAAGTATAGGATCTCCCTGGTCCTGGAAGAAAATGAGTTAGACTCCTACATCCATGAGGACGTTTCAGTTCTATAGGGAGATGAGGAAAAGGCCTTACACAAGAAGAAGATGGTTATGGAAAAGAGGATCATTGCTGATTCTATCAAGGATCACCTTATCCCACATGTGTCCTCTCTCAAGGCAGTTAAAGCTATGTTTGATACCCTAACCAAATTGTTTGAAGGGAAGAACATAAACCGGAAGATGACTCTGAGGAATCAACTGAAGAATGTGAAGATTCAAAATGCAGAGACTATCTAGTACTACTTCATAAGGGTTTCTTAAATCAAGTAACAATTATAAGCTATAAATGAAGAAGTGGAGAATGTAGAGATTGTGATGACAAATTTGAATGGCCTTCCTAGGTCATGGGATTTATTCATCCAAGGAATTTGTGCTAGAAAGAAGTTAGTCAAATTTAGCAGACTATGGGAATAATGTTCTCAAGAAGAAGCATGGATAGCAGCCCGAGAAGAGAATATGGGAAGTGAAGATCAAGCCCTCACAGTTCACTCCAAGAAAGGCAGAAGAGGTACTCATCACTCCAAAGGTAAGAATCCTCATCATAGAGATAATATTAGAAAGAACATATCTAGATCAAGATGTTATACATGTGATGAGGTAGGAAACTTTGAAAAATACTATCCTAAGAACAAGATTCGCTCTCATAAGAAGAAGGGGAACAAAAGAAGACATCATGCTCATGCTGCAGAGGATGATGAACCATCCAAGAAGTGATCCAGATATGAAAGTGAAGATTCTTCAAGCGAGGATGAATATGTTTTGATTTTCACTCTCACAAGTAACATTACTCATGGTAGTGATGATTGGATTATAGACAGTGGAGCTTCCAAACATATGACTAGATTCAAGGAATCCTTTGTGAGACTGTCAGAACATGAATCACCTCACAAGGTGAAACTAGGAGATGAATACCAATATCCAATAAAAGGTAGTGGGGAATATTCATATAAAATAGACTCTGGTAAGTCTCTAACAATGAAAGAAGTATTGTTTGTGCCAGGACTCAAGAAGAACCTTCTCTCCATATCAGCATTGGATGCGAAAGGAATGAGAGTTGCATTCATAGATGGTCAAGTCATCATGTGGCCAAGAGGAAAGACTATCAATGATGCAGTGGTGATTGGAGAACAAGAAGGAGGTTTGTACAAGCTGAAGGGCCATCCAGAACAAGCCTTGGTCCATGACACAGTAGAGCCAAGTGAACTTTGGCATAAAAGGCTTGCACATGTGCATTACAGAGCACTGCCTATTGCAAGCAAAGCTATTGAAGTTCTTCCATAATTCCAAGAAAAACATGATGGTGTCTGCAAAGGATGTGCGAAAGTAAAGAATACAAAGAAGACATTTCCCAGCAGCGAAAGCAAAGACAAAGACATACTATAAATCATCCACTCCGATGTATGCGGTCCTATGTCATCAAACTCACTAAGTGGGTATGCATACTATGTTTCTTTTATTGATGATTTTTCTAGAAAGACATGGGTTTACTTCATGAAGAACAAAGATGAAGTATTCAGTAAGTTCAAGGAATTCAAAGCCTTGATCGAGAACCATACTGAAAAGAAGATTAAGAATTTTCAATTAGAAAATGGCAAAAAATTCACTTCGAATGAATTCAAAGAGATATGCAAAGAATCAAGGATTAAGAGGGAGTTGTCTACTCCTTATAATCCACAACAGAATGGGATTGTGGAATAGAAGAACATAACCATCATGGAAGCTGCTAGATCCATGCTTCATGATCAAGATCTTCCTATGCATCTTTGGGATGAAGCTGCCAGAACAATGGTGTATGTATAGAACCGTACTCCACATAGAGTACTTGAGAACAAGACTCCTGAAGAAGTCTTATCCGGCAAGAAACTGGATGTCAACAATCTTAGAATATTTGGCTGTCCTGTGTACATACACATTCCAAATGAGAAGAGAACCAAATTAGATCCTTCAGGAAAGAAGGGTATATTCATGGGATACTCTGAAAGCTCTAAGACTTACAGAATCTATTTCCCAGGATACAAGAAGATTGACATCAGTAGGGATGTGACATTTGATGAAGACATAGCTTACAACAAATCCAGAAAGAGACCTACTGAAGAACCTGAAGAAGCAGAAGCAAAAGCACCCAGAATTCATGATACAACCATGAATGAAGAAACTCAAGAAGAAGATTGAGAATTTGAAGAACCACAAAGACCTATAGATCCACCTCTGGAGAAGAATCCTCATAAGAGGAAACCTGCTTGGGTATGAGAAATTATCCAAGGTGCAGAAAGATATGGGGCTCCAGAAGAGAATCACAGAGAAAGAAAGAGGACCAGATCTTGTTTTGGGTATGTAGCTTTACTACGTGATTTCATTGATAAAGAACCTTCCAGTTATGAAGAAGCGCCAGAATGGAAAAAATGGAAGGATTCTATGATCGAAGAGTACCAATTGATCATGAATAATGATGTCTGGGATGTTGTCCCAAGACCAGATGGGAAGTTAGTTGTAACTTCCAAATGGATCTACAAGATCAAGCATGTTGCAGACGGTAGCATTGAGAAATATAAAGCAAGATTTGTAGCTCAGGGTTTCTCTTAGAAAGAAGGAATAGACTATGAAGAAACCTTTGCACCTGTAGCCAGATACACTTCCATCGGATTAGTACTTGCTCTGGCTGTAGTGATGAAATGGAAGATACACCAGATGGATGTCAAGACTGATTTCTTGAATGGTGTAGTGGAAGAGGAAGTGTATCTAGAACAACCACTCGGTTTTGAGACACATGACAAGAAGTCTCATGTGTGCAGATTGAAGAAATCCCTGTATGGTTTGAAACATGCACCTGAGACTTGGTACGGTAGAATTGACAGCTTTCTATCCAGTTTGGGATTTGCCAAGAGTAAAGCAGATTCCAACCTTTACTACAAGGTTGAGGATGGCAACCCAGTGATGCTTCTACTGTATGTATATGATCTATTTGTAACAGGTATAGATGGGTTGATTATTGATACGAAGAGAAAGCTTGCTGCTAAGTTTGAAATGAAGGACTTGGGAATGATGCATTACTTCGTAGGTATGGAGGTGTGGCAGAGTACAGATGGAATATTCCTTGGACAAGGGAAGTATGCAATAGAGATCCTGAAGAGGTTTGGGATGATGGACTACAAGGCTATAGCCACACTGATGGCATCGAACCTGAAGCTATTGAGTGATGCTTCATCAGAGTCAGTTGATGCTACAATGTATCGTTAGATGATTGGGTCATTGATGTACCTGACGAACACGAGACCAGATATTTTCTTTGCTGTGAACACCTTGAGCCAGTTCTTGATAGATCTGAGACATGTTCACTCGATTGTTGCAAAGCATATTCTGAGGTACTTGAAGGGTACAATTGATTATGGCCTCAAGTATGATGCGAATCAAAATATTAACCTAGAAGGTTATGTTGATTCAGATTGGGCAGGCAGTGCCATCGATAGGAAGAGCACTTTAGGGTGTTGCTTTAGTATGGGGTTAGGTGTGATCTCTTAGTTTAGCAGGAAGCAATCCTGTGTGGCACTAAGTACAACTGAAGCAGAGTATGTTGTAGCTTGTTCAGCTAGTTGTGAGGTAGTATGGCTTAGGAAGCTACTATCTAATTTATTTGATCTCCAGTTGGATGCTACTTGTATACATTGTGACAACCAGAGTTGTGTGAAGTTGTCAGAGAATCTAGTGTTCCATGACAAGTAAAAGCATATCAAGATCAAGTACCACTATATCAGGGATATGGTGCAGAGGGGAGAAGTGAAGCTCTAGTATGTTGCGACAGAGGAACATATAGCTGATGTATTGATGAAGCCATTGGCTAGGGTGAAGTTTGAGTACTTCAGGGAGAATCTTGGTGTTCTCCAGATAGAGGTTTCCTTCAAGGGAAAGTGTTGAGATCCATAGCCATTCTGACAAGTAGGTCAGATGTAAGGGCTGAGCCATTCTGTCATGGTGAGAGGATTGGTTCCTTCCATGTCAGATATGAGTGCTGAGATCCATAGCCATTCTGATGAGTACGTCAGATGTAAGGGCTGAGCCATTCTATCATGGTGAGAGGATTGATTCCTTCCATGTCAGATATGAGTGCTGGCCATTCTATCAAGTAGGACAGATGTAAGGGAAATTTCCATTCTTTGAATGGAGCTTCCTGGTGAGGTACCAGGAACACTTAGTCTAGGACTGAGTAGCCATTATGATGTGACAGAGGGATGTGCTCCCACTTGATCAGATGTAAGGGCTGAACCATTCTATCATGGCTAAAGGATTAAGTTCCTTCCATGTCAAATGTGAGTGTTGGCCATTCCGTTGAGTAGGTCAAATGTAAGGGCAACTGCCATTCTCTAGGAGAATGGAGGCACCTGGTTAGTTACCAGGTAGTTCAGTCAACGAGGACCAGGGGACATTGTGATATGATTGTAGGATTGGTTCCTACAAGATCAGATGTGAGTGCAGAGCCCTTCCATCATTATGAGCAGGATGTGTTTCAGCCTGGGTGAATGTAAGTGTAGAAAGCTTTCACCATTGTGGTAGGATGTGTTCCGGCCTGGGTGAGAGTCATTCATCATTGTGGTAGGATGTGTTCTGGCCTGGGTGAATGTGTGGAAATATTTCATCATTGTGGTAGGATGTGTTTCGACCTGGGTGAGAGTCATTCATCATTGTGGTAGGATGTGTTCCGTCTTGGGTGAATGTGTGGAAATATTTCATCATTGTGGTAGGATGTGTTTCAGCCTAGGTGAGAGTCTTCCATCACTGTGGTAGGATGTGTTCCCGCCTGGATGGATGTGAGTATTGTGCCTTTCTGACAAGTAGGTCAAATATAAGTGCTGAAGAAGACCTACATGGAGGATAGGCCTACAACCAGCATGAAAAAGGGCTGGCTCTATAGAACTTCCAGTGACGAGAAGAATAATGAGATAGCACTAGGGATGATCTAGATCGAGTGATGATCGAGATCCAGTGATGATATAGATCAAGTGATGATGATCCAGCAGTGATGATCCAAATCGAGTGATGATCGAGATCCAGTGATGACAGCCAGTGATGATCCAGATTGAGAGATGATCCAAATCCAGTGATGATGTCCCATGATGATCCATATCGAGAGATGATCCAGATCTAGTGATGATGTCCCATGATGATCCAGATATGATGACTTGAATATGAAGATGACTTGAAGACGAATATGACTTGAAGACTCAAAAGACGTGAGATGTAGATGACGAGATGATCCAGTTGATACAGAGAAGAAGACCAGTGCTGAAAATTGTGTCGAAAGAACACCTTCCTAGTTAAGAGGGAGTGTTGATGTATTTGTAACTTCAGAATGTATTCATCTATATATCTTATGTATTGTAACTCGATGTTTATTCTGAGATGTATCTATAATGTAATTGAGTCATATTGTCATGCCCCAATGTTCCGATCGAGAGGATCAATAATGTAAACAAGTCATGTCAAGTCATAGTGAGTAACCCTCCGATTTTCTAAGGGTTAAAGTCCTCACAGTTTCGGGGCACTAGGGTTATTAGACTCTCCTAGTAGAGGTCGGCCCTAGTAGGGTTTTAGTCATGTCGAGATTAGTATAAATAGAGAACTGGAGTCTCTATTTAACAGACAACTCATCCACACTCAAGTGTAGTGCATAGTTGAGGAAGGAGAAGACACTGGGGCTAGTCAAGAAGAAGATTACTGCTGTTGGGAGATCACTTACTGTTTTGGGGATTTTACTGTTTTGGTGCTGATTCTATCTCTGAGGAAGTTGTGGGGTTTTCTCCTTTATGGTTTCCCCAAGGAAAAACACTGGGTTCATTGTCTCTTGTGTTTGATTGCTGTACTTGTTATTCTCTCAGTTAAAGATCCTAATAATGCTAGCTTAATGTTGAAAAACTAACAGGTGGAACTCAAACTGTAGTTGCAGGAGTTGATAGATAAAGGGTATATCCAACCCAGTGTGTCCCCTTGGGGAGCATTGATATTGTTCATAAAGAAGAAAGACGCTACGATGTGGATGTAATACTCCAAAAATTCGTAAAAATTTAAAATTTTTCATATGACATTAAATGTTTGCAATTGTCACTACTTTGGAACATTTAACTATTAACAGTTAACCTAAACAGGTTTAAAGTAGAACTAATTATTTTATTAATTTCAAGTTCCGCATACTGAATTGTTTTTTTTCATAAATCATTATTAAGGATTTAATTTAGCAGGTTATGATTTGGAACAATAGGAATTGAAACATCTGTTTAATTACAAGTGCTAAGTTTGTTTTACTGTTTTGTGAAAATATTAAGGAACTTCAAGTTAGATCAAGGCTTACTTAGCTCTTTAGCTAATGCAGTGAAGTGATGCTTCTTTTACAGGTCTTTTACAGGTAAGCCGTTTTGATACCAGTTTCCGGATTGAGGATATTATCTCAACTAGCATAAAATATAATGTTAGTAAATTTATTTATTTTACAGCTTTGATCAAATGAACGAGGTATCGTTGATCTGTATATTTATGTTCTAAATAGTTTCTGGTAAACATAAGTGTTTAGTAAACTAAGCATAGTCCATTTTCTCTTCCATTTTGCTATAACTATAACTTGTTTATTTAATTTTCATCAATATAATATCAGTTTAGCTCCTGTATGAAATTCTAGTGAAAGGTAATTGTATAGCAAATCCATTTTATGTTTCATTACTTAATGCTGAGGTAATTCAAGAGTATTTGTTTTCAACAATAAATGAGTTAATAAAACTTAGGAAAACCTATAATCTAGGTATAGTCATAAAGTACATTGACTGACATTCACACATGGAAATAAAACCTAGTGCATAAGATAGTTTTTCTAACTGTTCTAGTAGTTACTAAATGGAGATGCAATAATACAAATTTTATATCTTTAAATAGTAGTATTACTGCTATTTGGCTAAAGAAATAAAAATATTACTTTCTACAAAAATCTATCTGATCTTAACCTTTGTATGATCTTCAAATCACAAGGGGAAAATACGAATCTAAGTTTAATACTTGGACTAACAAAAACAAGCTATACAAACTCACATACATAATAGATTAAGTCTTGTATAATGTCTTTTATAGTTCTATGATTTCTCACAAAGTGTTATTATTATGCAAATCAAAATTGGAGAATTCTTTGCATAAGTTTCTACTCATTTCTAAGATTATAGAGCATATTGTAAACCCTAGTATAACTACTACCTCCATACATTATTCGATAGGGTTATAACAAGCATAATATAATGAAATATATTGAAAGTTATGTACAAGGTTTTAACATAGTTTATTTATCAAACACTATTGTGTGCAGGCTTCTCCAAAGAGATCTTGAACTATAATATAAAAACCCACATTTTGCAAATATATCTGAATCCACGTGGTCGATGTTTGTTGGTTAGGTTTTGTTGACTTGTGGTTCAATATAAAACTATTCTAAAACCCTAAAAGTTTGCATTTTTACCTATTGTTCTTTCTGTGGTAGTGGAGAGTAAGATTCGTAGGGTCATGGACGCATGGCCTTACTGTCACTCCCTAGACTCTGTACAAGTCTTCTTTCCATTTTGTTATTCTTCTTTGTATGAGGTTCATGTGGCCACTGCCATCCTCTAAGGGTGAGGTCGTTTTTGCCATTAAACTGACTCTGTGGGTGATGAGCTCTATCGCGGTTACCGCATGAGCTTGAACTCTGGTTCAATCGTGGCATAGCCTTGTAACTTGACCCATCTTGTCCAGGTTTTCAGAAGCTTCCTTTTTTTTAGCTCGAGTTACACAACTTGTGGCTAGGATTTTGGTTATACCGTCTTCTACACAACAAGGACAAAGAAAAATTATCCAGGTATGAATTCTTTCAGTTTTAAACTCTTCTTACATTGTTAAAATTTTAATTTCTTCATTATCTTCAGGAGTTTAACATTCGATGGGTGATTCATTTGTGCAAGCTTTCAAACTAGATGCTTGTGCTGAAAGACACCACGAAAAGGGCTCCACATTGGCGTTCATCCTGGTAAGCCTCGATCTCTCCTGAGGTTTCTCCTGCACTGGTTGTATGGTGTTTTTAGTTGCTACTATTCGCTTGGTTCTTGGGTTACTGTTTGGTCGTGGCTACATTATGACCTGTTTGCTTTAGAAGGCCATGTTGACGAGACTGTGATGTATTATTAAGAAATCTTTGAATCCCTAGAGGCTGTTTTGTGTTGGAAAACTTTGGGGCTTTCATGACCGTGACTTATGGGCCTTCTCGATCGTAGTTTTGATTACAGTAGAAGTTATTTTAAAAAGGCCATTAGGCCATTTCCTGTGTGGATATAGTAGTAATTTTGATGGAAAATGTTTAGGGTTTTAAATGTTGATTAAAAAAAATTAATAAGCTTTTAAGCTTATTGTTTTGTAACTTCTATATTCGGTAAAATATATACTGTGGTTTAAGAGAATGATGGAAGGCTGTAATATTTTTATCTGTTCTGGTTTATCTTCAATTCTTTTTAAATTAACCCCAACAGAGTTATTGTTACTACAATTGATATTTTTTTTGATTATGTTTAAAAGAGAAATGAATTATTCAGATAGTTGGTTTTTAGAACAAAATTGGATTTTTACTGTCAGTAACAATTACTTCAGTAAATAGATAGAAGAAAGGTTAATTATACAACCTAAGTCTTTACTGTATTTCCTGGGTTAGAATATTTTAAAGGTCTTGTACTTAATTTCTCTTAGTTTGTAATTACCGTACAGTTTTAATAATTTTTCTTGTAGAAAATTATCTTTTAGATAATTGTGGTTATACAAATGAATAAATGTATGCTTTAATTAGTTTATGGGTGAAACTAGATAATCCCTCTACTATTAAAAGAGGAGGTAATGATATTTATATTTTACAGTTTCTTCAAAATAGGTTTTATTTTTAAAACCTTAATTACTTTTAAATTATTACAGAGTTTAATATTTGAT
>LPNX011041124.1:34752-69446 GCA_001517045.1 Pseudotsuga menziesii | reverse complement strand
ATTAAGCATCAATATAAACAAAACATCTACCAAAATTAATATAAGCAAAACATAACAAAATAAAAATTCATAGGGTACGGATTTTCAACTTGTATTCTTTCATATCCGGACGGATCACAATCAACTCTCCACCTGCAAGCTCTACTGTACCAATAGCCATGGAAACTTCTGGGCATCCTCTCGTTCATGTCCTGCATATATACAAATCCAATATTTAATGCAAAGCTGTTGTATGCAGCAACAAAGCCACTGCAAGCAATAGCCATGGAAGCCCATGGGCATCCTCTCCTTCCTGTTCTGCACATATACAAATCCAATTATTGCAAACTGTTAATTGACTAATCTTTAAGAATAAGATCAAAATCATATACATGTAAACCTAGTGCATCCTCTGAAATCCAATAACAATAACAAACAGATCTGATAACACTAACAAACTTTTTCAAGAAACATGCAGTAAACCTAACGCACACTAACCCTCTAATCCCATTCCATTATAAAGGATTTTAAATTCGCGTTCGCTTTTCGAACAAGACTGCTGTTGAAATGCTTTTTAATTGACCGGTCACCCTTGGATACCATACCATACCATTCCGTTTAAAATTCTTTAAATTCACATTGGCTTTTTTATTATAAGTATGTTATGACCATACTCCCACTACTCAGGTTTCAAAATGTTTTTTTCACTACGCAGGCTTCAAAATGTTTTTTTCCGGTCACCCTGAGATCCGGTTCCATTCCATCAAAGGATTTTGATCAATTCAAATTTTAGCTTTTTGAACAAATGCCGTTACACAGGCTAATCATGATTCGAAATACTTTTTAATCTCCAGGTCACGATCAAATCCATTAAAGTATTTTGATAAGAATCCAGTTACCACTCAACGGCTACTCCGGGTTTGAAATGATTCTGACGTGGACAACGCTCTAGCCACATGTTTTGCAACGTGACGGTGGATGGTATAAACATGTAATGGTTTTGACTCATGGCTGCCACTTTAGATTAGCGTGGATGTTTAAAGTTAAATTTCGCCTTGTCGAGAGGTTTTTCTCTCGATGAAAGCAAGAGATATTTATTCATGCAAAACAAAGATGTCAAGAATGTAACGTGACGAAATGAATCAGTCAAGGTGGAGTTTCCTTTGAAATAAGGAGGAGTTTCTTTTTTGTTAGAGATTGTTTGTTATACCACGGGTTTATCCATTTTCAAAGTTTAATTTTAATTTTAACTTGGAAGTGAATATAAATCATTTTAAAATAAAAATGTAAAATTTTGTAAATGTTGCTTTTTTTTTTTGTTTTTTAAATTGAAATTGAATATAAATTTTTTTAAATTAAAAATATAAAATATTGTAAATGTGCTTTTTTTTTAAAACTATTTATATTCTACTTTTAATTAAAATATTAAGATAGTTAAATATAATTGTTATGATTATTATAATTTTGAATTTTTATGTAGTATTTAATAAGCATAAGCCTTTTTTGATATGAATTCACTTGTTCTAAAAGATAAAAGAGGACACTACATAAAATCCCAAAAGTTTAATGTCTTAGGGTTAGCTGCCAATTCCCCTTAAAAAAATTGTAATGTACTTAAGTTTGATTTATATTTTATTATTTTATATTATTATTATACTTTATTTTATTTTTATTTATATTGATTTTTTGAAATTTCACATCTACTATGAAGAAGATGGATTTTGATTATTTTTTATGCTTTTAAGGTATTTAAAAATTTATATTAAAATATAATAAAAAGATATTAAAATTTTAAAATAATTTTTTGAGGATATTAATTATATATATTTATATTTTATTTGTGAGGAATGTGGTTTTGTGGCTCTAGCTCTTTGGGAGTATGTTTTTCCTATGGAATAATTGAATGCATTGTGTAATGCTTTGATTTTTGGGAATAGTAGGTGTTGACATTTCTCATATTGGATGAAGCCCTTTAACACAAGGTCAACCACAATTAAAAAAAAAGTAACATTTAATTATATATGTATAAGATTAATATAAAATAATTTATTGTAGACAATTTTTTTTTTCAAATTTTGTGCTAGGATTTTAATTTCTTTCTAAATGGTTAGGATTTAGTTATGTAGTATTTATCAAGATAAAATTTTTTGTCTAACTAACCATGAGCCTATTACAAGTAGCTAAGATTTTTTTTGAAGAAGAAAACAACCATCCTTTTTTTTATTACCAAAAGGATTTATTACAGTCATATTTTCAAGAAACAATCCTCCCGAAAACACCATCCAAACATGTGCCTTACAACTATCTAAATCCTTACCCAAATAATCTTTCTGCTAAAAAAGATAAGTATCTATTCCTCCAAACATTCCAAAGTGCCGAGATATCTATTCCTCCAAACATTCCAAAGTGTCTAGAGAGTTCACATTTTTTCACACTAAAAGCCGGAGTTTAGAACATATGAACTCTCCATACATTCTTGAGCTATTAGTTTACCTTCATCTAATTCCATAGCTTCTTTAAATAATTTGTTTGCCACCCTATTATGTCTTTAATTCTTTGACACCAATGATCCAACGAGAGAACCTCCATAGTTGCCAAATCATTAACCAAGTCAACGATTGTCTTTGAATCCCCATAAACACTCAGCTCTGGTAAACACACTGCATGAGCTACAAATAACAATCCCACAAAGCTAAAAGCTCAGGCTGTGTAGCTAAGTAGCTAAGTTTATCTAACATGATGATTTAAATGGTAGTCAAAGTCTTCACATTATATTAATAATGTTAAAGTATGACTTTAATATTATGAAAAATTGTGAGAGAATAATGATTAATTGCTGAGTTATTTAGAAAGTAGGTTGTTCCAGATATGTGTCTGTTGAAATAGCTCATTCACTTTAAATGTTTTTGATTTCCATTAATAAAATGTAAGGTGTGTTGTGTGTACTCTTTGCAAGCTTTGCGTATTAATTTTTCCTATATTAGAGCCAGATCATTGCCTTGGAAAATTTTGTCAGCTGTGAGTGTTTGTTCTTTGACTCACCTGTGTAGAGGACAATTGTTGTTCACTATTTAGAAAGGTCACTCATGTTTTTGTGGCGCTCTGAGCTGGTTCGTGAGTCGATCCGTGAAGGATTTTTTCCAGAGTTGCCATCAATTTAGAGAATTTCTTCCATCATTACGCTTATTGTAGATCCATGGATACACTATGAAGTTTTCTAGTTTTTGTTGTGTGAAAGGACCAGTGATGGTTGTGAATTTCAATTAAAAGCTACTCTATAACACCGTGTGTTGGAACCACCTGTAGACTGCGTTGTTGTACTATAAGATCTGTTGTTTCTCTAAGATCGATATGTGAAGATCTAGTTGTGTGAACACTGTTTGCAAGAGAAAGGGTTGGATATCTTGCTGTAGATTATTGCATAATTCCAAAGGGGTCGACTGTCAACCACAAGGAGAGTATAGCAGACCTGTGCACCTGCGGACTTGTTAATCAATGAATCTTTTATGTGTTGTTGGGAGTTGCAAAACCGAGCAGTCTTTGGCAAAAGTCACTATCTTTCTTACTTCTATGTGAGGTAATAGTTTTAGATCAATTTTGTTTTAAAATAGAGCCACTAATGGTGGAAAATTTTAATAGATGGATCATAAATAGTACCTACAGATCCCACTAAATTAAGTGCTTGGGAGAAAAGGCTGGATAGAGATAAGTCCATCATTGTATTGATTCTTTTTATGTAATATTTTATGTGTGTAAGTTTGTGTAAAAGGTCACTTGTATGATTATCTTTTGGGTATGTTCGGTATCTAGAGTACTCTCCTAGATCCTGTTGGATTCAGGGAGCTATTTGTTCAACAAATGGAAGTGTCTCCATAGATTAGTCTAGTACTTGGTTACATCTTTGCAAACTTATCGAGCTATGTACTTTGGCATGGTTAAGTATTCAATATCTTTAGTCACTACAATTTCTTTATTGATGGTTAGAAGTTGCTGCATCTTAGATGAGTGAAGCGGGAAGCTCATAGTTGTGGATGAGAAAGAGCGTAACCCATAAGATTTTAGAGTGAATGCAATAGCTCATGAAGACAAGACATACAAAGATTAAAGTTATACGATGTTTATTATTTTGTGTTGTAGGAATCTCATTTATCCATTAAGGATGAATGTTAGAGAATAATGGTATCTCGTAGAGTTATTTAGAAAGTAGGTTGTTCTAGATCCGTTTATAATGGAGTATGTTGAAATAATTCATTCATTATAAATGTAAGGTGTGTTGTATCAATTTTTCTTCTTTAACATAATTTTTTTTAAAGGTTTAATTTTTCTTTAAAAATGTTTAAAAAATTCAATTTTTTAAAATAGATGTATATAAAAACAAATAATAAAATTTAAAGATTATTTAAATTTATTTATCTTATTAGATAAGAATTTTTAAGATAAAATAAATTAATTTGTTTATAAAATATACAAATTGATTAAAGCTAATTTAAATAAATTTAGATTATTTTTTAATTTATTTTATTTCTTTAATTAAAATTTTATTTTATTTTAAAGATCACTGTTTTATTTTGATTATTACCATCACTTTGTAATAAGAAAAAAATCATCCATACAAAAGTAATTAAAGAGGTTACATAGAATGGATATATTTGCTCAAGCTTAAATAATAAATTTTTATGTTGAAAAAAATTAAGATCTATTTTATTTTTTATTTAACAAAATTCAAGCCTCAAGAGTTTTAAAAATTATATAAAATAAAAAAAATGTTATTAAAAACTACATATACTCATATTACATAAAATATTTTTTAATACTTAAATTTATATTTCTTAAAAATTTAGAAAAAATAAAATTTAAAAAAATTATCTAAATTAATTTATCATTCATGTTATGTTATATTTATCCAAGCTTTATCTATGATTTAAAATATTATTTACAATAAATAAAAGTTTCAGCAAAAAATGGTGGTTGGTGTTGATTGCATGGGCAGACCCGGGTTTACTATAATTAATCAACAACACCCAAAACTCACTGGCCCTTTCGGCGACAGACCGCGAAGCGATCTGAAGTCTCACCCGAAGTGAATCTAATGGGTTTGCCAAGACTCAAGTGTCTTGGACCAGGTTCTGTTCATCCTACTTCTTCTCTTCCTTACTCCTGCGTGCCACTAGATCAACTAGCTCTGCGCACCGCACATCCCCTTCTGCTCGCAGGAATTTTTACCTGTGCGATGCTTAAACCCGCACAAGTCGCACGATTTCCTCTCGTGTCGCACAACTTCCACTTACTCACAATATTCCCAACCTTACCGCATCTCTGCGCACCGCGGAACACCCATCCTTTCCTCAACGCTAAGCCCTCAGCTCGCAGTATCGCGCACCGCAGCTCCTCTGCCAATGCGATACCGCCTCTCTGCGATATCTTACCACTACGACTTTGCGCTCTTAACGTTGACTGTGCCGATGTGCGAGACTCTACTTCTCAGAAGTATATTGTGAGTAACTGGTCATTAGAGACAAACGTAAAGGAGTCTTTAAACAACCTACTAAAATGCTTCAACTTATCTTTATCCTCTTGCATTATCATGAGCGGAACAATACATACATTCATCTACAGCAACTAACATTACATGCATAATAACCAGTAAGATTAAGCAAATACAATCACATTCATACAACACATAACACGCAGATTTAACGTGGTTCACCCCCGGGATGGGAGCTACGTCCACCAAACTGTGCTTCTATTATATATCTTGAGGGAAGTTAGCACAGTTTGATGCACTACATATGCAGCACGAGGTCTCTTCTAGACCCGTGTTCTATCTCTATGTTTCCTTTCCTTCAATATATCCTTCCCTCTCTGTTTTCTCTGTGAATGGTTACATACAGACTCAAATGACTCACAGACAACTAGGTGTCTGGATCGTTACAACGCAGTTTTTCTGACTGATTCCTGAATCTACAAAACTATCAACTAACCAACTATCTAACTGACTGATTAGCTAACCCTTTACAATACAAAAATGCAAGCTTTTATAGGCAGCCCGAAGGTCGTGCCATTACAACACTGTGGGCCTATCCCAACAGTAAACCCATACCCTAAATAGTGACAGTCGGTCCTCTCTGTCCTTGAGGTAGCCGCTTCCCGTCACACTGCAGCTCTCTGCAGTCTTCCATGCTTCTCGGCACTGACCATGGGTACTATGCACCGCTTCTCTTTCTGTCCTTCGCCTTCAATGCTTGAGCCTCGTTGCTCCTTCTTCTTTATGAGGGTCGCTGAGCCCTCCTGTCTTCTGTCGCTGCCTTCAATGCAGTGGTTGAGCTTTCTTCTCTCGGCCGCTCAGGTACCGTTGCCTTCTTGACCTTTCTATCCCAAAAGTCATGGTTTCCGGCTCTGCTCTCCAGCTGAAAATGTGCTACGCCGTCGTAGCTCTGCCCTGTCCTTTTTCCGCCAAAACTTCTCTCTTTCCACCAAAATTAGCAGCTTCTTTTGTAGCTGCGGGATCCTTCTCCAACAGTTGGTTAGACCTTTGTGATTGCTCTTAAAATAGTAAAATATAGCAAAAGTGAAATAAGTAGGTAAGTAGAGAACTAGGAAGCTCTTTAGTGCATCGTTAGCTCATTCATTGGTATTGGCGGGAAGCTCATTCATTGGTATTGGTATCCAAGGGGATCGCTCGGCCTTGTTTCCCTTAGATTGCTCTCACCTAGGAGGACACCACCATAGTTGGAATTTGACGAGCATTTGGACGTTTTAGGACATTTTTCCTGTAAAATAAGAGGAAAATTTGGGAAAAAATGTTTGGTCAGACGGTTGAATAATTTTATAAAACATTGTTTTGACGTTTAAGACTTTTTCCAAAACGTCATTATATTTGTAATATAAGAATAGGTAAGAGGATAGGACTCTAGGATTATCCATAATCTGACTATTTAAGTGGGGGTTGTTGTGTTGAGACTCTAAACTACATTGCCCAATGTCCACCTAGAATCATCCACATGAATGCGTAAATGTGATCAGTGAATGGTATAATGCCATTTAATGAAAAATTATAGGGATTATATTATCGATAAGATGTGTTGAGTTGTGGTGCGGATGGTAGTGGCACTTGGAAGTTGCACACCGCACAATTCTAGAGTCTAGACTTTAGAGATTGGTAAGTCATCGCCCACAGCCATAGACCTTCATTTTGAAAAATTGCAAGTATACTGGTTGTGGGGGTTCACAATTGCATATTCACAGCCAATGATACTGGGTTCTTAGGAAAGTTCACAGATATTTTCCTGTAAACACTAATATTCAAGATGGAGAACAATGGAAATATGTATCCCACCTTTCTTTTCACCAATCACAGCTTCTTCTTGGAAAGTGACTTCATCTTTAGAGACTTCAGTGGATAATAAAGCATCATCTCACCCAATAGATTCCAAGATCCTGGGAAAACTCATTTCACCATTGATAATGGGTTGTGTAATTTCTCTTGCTTTCCTTCCTACCGACAGGGCCTAGGTGACTACTTATTCCGAATAAGCATAGAATTATGTTTGTATTGGTGAACATCATGGAAGTATGCACAAAGAAATATCCTTGGAATTTTTTATCTGAAAAGAAGTTATAATTGGTGTTTCATGGTTTAAGGAGAAGCAAGATCTTTCAATTATCATTGATTCGCTATATATTACTCAATTGGTGCCCAATTTCCCATGATTCTTCCCAATGGTTTGAGAGTTTTGTTGTGAGAGCCATTTATGTGAGTTTTCGTTGAACAAGGCACAATGGATTGAATTCTTGAATTTTAATGATCCCATGGATAATTGAATTTCATCTTCGACTATAGGGATTCATAGGTTGTTGTCGCTGGAGTGGAGAAAGAAGTGGATTAATACATTTCTCTTCTTGGTAATATTACCCCATTTCTCACATTGTATTAGTAGTGATTTTATTGTGTTTTCAAAGAGCTAGGGTTTTTATTCTTTACTAAGATCATTTTTGGCTCACCATTTCTATCATGTGAATGCCTCAGGTTTTAAGGTCGCAACCTACAATGGGGTACAATGTTGCTAGTTCCAGTCTACAATTTGGGAGCTTGGAGGCTAGGACTCATAGAGGTAAGTAATGCATTATGCTACCATCATCCTTGTTTTAGAATAGGATAATGGTTGAATGAATAAGTGAGGATTCGTTTGAATAAATTCCCTTTCTATAATAACGAAGAAGCAGTCAAAAACCTATTTTGGTTTTGTCCTTTCATAACTGGATTAGAGAGGGATAGTATCATGGTAGTTCCTAGCTTCCTGTGTATTAACCTATCAAAGTGAGAACTCGTTTCTATAGGCTATATTAAAAATATGAAACTATTTGAAGGATAGATCCTAAAACTGTGACTGAAATATTGAACCTAGAACTATGGGAAAGATCGAGCATAGAATAGTGTGTGAAGAGATTGAACACATCAATGGTAAACGAACCTATAATTGTGTGAATAGTTGGGCGATTGGGCCTATGCAAAGGGTTGATTTCGAATAGACATGAAACATAATATGAAGAGTCAAACAAGCTACTAATCATATAAAGATAAAAGCCAAAGATTGTTTCTTATAAAATTATCAGAAGCAAATCATGAGCATGTCTAACAATGATCGTCTCTGATTGTTCAGTATTACATAATGCTCCTTTAATCCTGTCTCTGATGGCTAGTTCTCTTTAGGAATAAAAATTCATCATTTTAAGTGTGGAGATGAGTTTTATTCCAATACCTTATGAGGAGGAGCATGTTCAACCTTGCTTGTAATTGAAGATTCCCTCTCATTCTCTACATTTTCCTGTTACATGCTTGAAACAAGTGCCTAGGAGGTCTCAATAATGCTTTATTAAGTCGGGACCATTTAGTGAAAGACTCATATTCTAGATGGAGATTCATTTCCTCATGATTCCAAGCAAGAAACAAAAGGAAATGAAAGAACAACTACACAGCCTATGCTGTATAATCTATGTTTTTAAATGGAAATTGAACTTGGAGCTAAGACAATGGTTGTTTTACATAGAATTTGTTTTAGCACTTGAAGCATTTTTTTCGTTCTGGAACCAATAGACATTGATGGAGCTAGCTTGTATAGCCTAAAAGTGAAAATTAATGCATGTCTCACCTTCTAGATAAATACGAGAGGATGAAGATGGGAATGCCTAGATCTCCCTAGTGATGATATTTTACCTTTAAATTATTTTTTGTTTGGATAAAATATGATTTCCTCCACATGTTTTATTAATAAGTGCTTACAATTAATTAGGGTTTTAAGATGGATGGAAAACAAGTGCCTTAATCCAACTTGGGCTATGGAGTCAAAGAAGGCCTATGAAGAGTCAAGGCTAAAACTATGTGAAGGGATAGATAAATAATGTGGCAATAATAGTGATCTCCCTTTGGATATTTGACACTGTTCAAATCTTGGTGGTTCTTGTGTAAAGGTTGAACAAGGACTGTTAAGACATTGTATGCAGCCATTGAAGATAGTCTACATACCAATTTCCCTTATTTGCAAGAGAAAATCATCAATATTTGTGATAATGTTCAATCCATGCTTGTCCTACTCTTAGCTACCAAATCTTACTTCTTCTTTCTCCTATTGATTTTTGGAAACCTAAGATGTAATGTCTTTGGTTATAACTTGATTCCAGTGTTGTTTGGAAACCCTCCATACAATGTGGCAATGGAAAATCATTTTTCTTGGGTGATGGAAAAAATTGGTAAATTTATATACTCTAGTCATAAAAAAACATAAATTGAGGGTTAAAGAATACCATTAAAACATGAAAACATAGCTAGAAACCCCAAACATGTTATCTATCGATTACTTAAAGGTGCAATGTTTCTCTTATGTGTTTGAGAAATATACATCACTCCAACAATGGAACAAATGGTTGGTTTCTTATTGGGATGTCTCTAAACAAGTTGAACCCTTCAAAACATTGTGGACACAAAAAGGTATAGTGAGATACTAAATAAGTGGGTTGATAGTATGTAAGGAAAGAGAACTAAAGATGAGAAAACAACATATGATCTTAAAAATCCCCAACACTTGGTCTTCCAAGATAATTTAGGAGTTAGACTTGAAAAATAAATTATAAAAGCATACCAATCACTCATTTCATGATCCAATGGGTGAATCACTCCATTCATAAGCTAGACAACCATTAAAAGTGAGAAAATTTCCTTTTTGGGGAAAATCATTGCACAATCTTGATTTCAATGTGATTTTTTTATTTGACCTTTTATTTCAATTATACTATTGATGCAACATGTTAACCTTGAAAATTTTGGTATGTTGCATTACATGTGGCTTAACATTAACCTCTCGAAATGATTTTAAGTTTCACATTTTTGTTTGTGTCCTAATTTTATCACTTAATGAATTTTAGATACATAATGCTAGCAAATGTTACTATTAAGTTGTGTGTATCACTATTAGTAGGTTGTTTTGTTTCACCCTCCATTTTTAGAGTACATGATCAACCAAAAACATCAGTAAATAAGTCAATTGCCATGGTTTAATTGGAAAATAATCTTGTTGATAAAAAAAAACACATCCTTTAATTGAAAATTAAGATGTCATGTAATTTCAATTACACCATTGACACAACATATTAACCTTGCCAAATTTTCTATGTTGCATTACATGTGACCTAACATTAACCTTCAGAAAGGATTATAGGTTTCACATTTTGTTTGTTTTCCAGATTATAGGTTAATGTACTTTGAATGCATAATATTGGCATATGTTACTTTTAAGTTGTATGTGTTACTACCCTCATTTTTCAAAAACCATGATCAACTAAAAACACAAGTAAATGATTCTATTATTATCTTTAATTGGAAATTAATTCCTCAATAAAAACATATCTTTTAATTGAATATAAAATTCTTTAATAAATACATTATTATTGAAGGGTAATAGTTTTTTTAAACTTCATTGCTGAAGGGTTATTTTCTCAATTAAATGTTGTGTAACCGCCAAGACAAAAGTTCAAAACCTCAAAAAGATTTAGGTTGGAGGCGTATATAGGAAATGAAATTCCAACACTAGATACCACTATCCCCTTACCCTTTCCTTATATGTACTATTTTCATAAATGTGTAAATAATTACTATTTTCACTATTTACTATTTAATATGTTATTTTATATTTATATAAGTTTTATTTATGATCGGTTTTAGTTTATTAAATATATTAATTTGTTTAAATAAAATGATTTAAAATATATTTACACATAAGTATGTTTTACTATTGTTATGTTATATTTATACAAGTTTTATTTATGATTTGTTTCAGTTTATTAAATATATTAATTTATTTAAACAAATTGATATAAAAACATATTTACTATTTTCAATATAAATGTGTGAATTCATATTTTCATAATAGTTAAAAAAAATAAATTTAAATATTTATATTATAAATAAAAATCAAATTAATTTAGAAGTTTATACATTATAAATTTACAATTAAATTTGTATTACTAATAAATTATTAATTTTACTTAAATTTATGAGATACTAATAAAATTGTAATGAGTTGGTGTGGAAAAGGAGTGTATTTCTCCCTTTTATACTTGTTTATTCATTCAACGTGAATTACTTGAAACATTTTATTTTCATTAGAAGCAAAGTTAATGACCATATTATTCCTTTATTTTTAGATTATGTGAATTTTTTAACCTTGATTTGTTTAATTTTTATTGTAATAATGTATATTATCATTTATATAAAGAGAGAAAAAATAGATCACATTTATATCTAGTATGCTATATGCAATTTTAGCACTTTTTATTTTATATAAGAAAAAATATTTTTGAAGGGGTTTTTAGAGGAAATTTCTTTTGCCAAAAGAGTTTTTTTACAAGGTATTTTTTTTCTTATTTATTTCCAAGGGGTACATTCAAACAATTTTTTCCCAAGGCATTTTTTCCAAAGATTTTGTGTTCTAAAGTATTTTTGCAAAGGAGTTCTTTCTTTGCAAGAGGTATTTTCATAGAGTTTTTTTTCCAAGATATTTTTGCAAAGTAGGTTATTTATTTGCAATGGGTTTTTTTAAAGAGTTTTTTTTCCAAGGTATTTTTGCAAAGGAGTTATTTTTTTGCAAGGGGTTTTTTCAAAGAGTTTTTTTTCCAAGGTATTTTTGTAAAGTAGGTTATTTCTTTGCAATGAGGTTTTCCAAAGAGTTTTTTTGCAAGGTATTTTTGCAAAGGAGTTTTTTTTCCAAAATATTTATATAAGTTGTTTTTTCAAAGAAGCTTTTTTTTCAAAGAGGTTTTTTTTTCCAATTGTTTTACAAAGAAGATTTCTTTACAAGGTGTTCTTTTTTTTTCCAAGGGTTTTTCCAAATGAGATTAAACAATCATGGGAAATAAGAGAAACTGTAAAAGAAAATGATCATAAAAATGATGACGATGCTAATAGGGAAAAACAAAAGCTCAAAAATAGAGACAAAAGAGCAAGGGTTGCAGAAATGAAAGAGAGAACTGAAGATATAAGAACATATTTACATGACATTGTTGGTGAAATGGAAATTGAAAATAGGGTACAAGAAGAACAAATGGAAGTTGAAGAGACCATTGTTGAAGATGTAAATAGTGATTTACATGTTAATGTTGATGAATTCAATATTGAAGATCAAAACCAAAATCCAAAAAATGGACCTGGTATGTATATATCATGTATTTTCCAAATTCATTTTTTATAATGAATTGTATTTTTGGATATATGTCAAATTAAATTTAACTTGATGTATAGGTACTTTCACCATTGATGATGAAATATTAGAAGACATTGATTGCGACAAATATGGCGAAAAAATACCCATACACGTTGCACGATATCGTGCTACAAAAAATTATGATGATATTCTCAAGGATTGTTCAATAGTAGGACAAGCGCAAATTTTGAAATGTTTATTAGTGTCTAAGAAGTTAGAAGGTGCTACGTCATTATTGGGTATTCACAAGGCAACAAAAGAGTCAAAACTGAAACATAATGTGATAGAAAATATAGGCAATGCAATAAAAAAATTTGGAAAATCCAAAAAGAAAGATACCAGTGTTGCACGTAGAGCAATTCAGACAGCAATTGTTTCAGCTAGTACTAGAAAAAAATGTTTGACAACACAACTAGCATAAGCAATTAGAACCTCGAGAAAGACATTCTACAAACATAGAAAATTCAAAATGAAAATAGATGAAAATGATTAGCTTGCTTGCTCAAAAATTATTTGTAGACATCCTTACAAAGATAGAATGGGAGAAGGTGTTAAATATATTGTAAGAAATATTGGTTGGAACATGCTTGAGTTTCACCAAATTCAAGGGATGTGATACGACAAAGAGTATCACGAAATGTATAGGAAATCCATCCAAAACATATAATGGAAATGACACAAGTACAATTGTTCAATAAATTCAAGCAGGATCATCATGGAAGTAATATGTCAATCACTACATATTTGCAACAAAAACCATGGTATGTTAGACCTATTAATATACGTTACACATGTTGTTGTCGTTATCATGTGCAATTTCAATTATATTACGACATGTTTCTTGAATTTGGTAAAATGTTTTGGACAAATTCACCACCTCCACCCATAGTACGTGAATTCATATCTCAAACTCTATGTGAGATAAATCACGATGAAGTATTTTATAATAAAAAATGTGTCAATGAAAAACATTGTCATGGTTGTGGAAATCTTGTTTTATTCCACAATAAATACCCTATCGATAATGATCAGTCGCTCTCAAATGTAACCATTGATTGGAGAAGATATGAATACAACAATTATTCTACAAGTTCTAGTGAGGCATATTCCAAAAGAATTGATTTGCGAGAAGATAAAATATGTGTGACATATTTTCTCAAGAAATTTGAAAGTGAAATTTATAATTATGCCAAGCATTCACATAGATCATGATGGCAAGACCTTCAACTCAAACATTCCCGTGAAATTTTTCCAGCTGAAACGATTTTGTCTATGGTTGATTTTGTAGAAAACTACACATTTGCTACACAAAAAGAGATTCAAAGTGAATACTATCATTTTGACCAAGTTTCGATATTTGCCCATGTTCTATATAGAAATTCTTAGCAAGATGTTGATGGCATTGAAGCATGTACAGATGATCGTGACAATCAAGATGTGATTAAAGAATATCACTTTTATATCAGTGATGATCGTACACATGATACACATTTTGTTCAACATTGTATTGAAATTTTTTTCTATGATTCACTAAAAATTCATAAAGTTAAGTTCAATGAACATTGGATATGGTCAGATGGATGTGCGAGACAATTTAAATCTTCATGATCATTTTTTTGGTTATGTCGACTTCATAAAGCACTAAACATTGAACTTTGCTCAAATTTCTTTGAAACTGGACATGGAAAAGGTGAACATGATGGTGCCGGAGCATGCGTAAAAAGAGCACTTCAAAGATGAAAAATGAACCATTGTTCTAGGCGATTCCATTTACCTGCAGAGGTTGTCCAATGGTGTAAATCACATCTAAGCCATGATTGTAGTCAACAATCAAAAGATGTGCGCAGGTATGTACATGATATTTTTAGTTTATATCAATTGTCCATTTTAAAAAATGTATGTACTAACATTGAAGTATTTGTACACTAACATTAAAAGTTGTCAATTGTGATTTATCATTTATTGTGTAGGTTTTTGTGGCTGGTTGGGGTCCAATATATAGATAGATCAATACCATACGAGGCTATCACCATACATGGGACTAGAGAACTTCAATCTATTCAAACAAAAGTTTTCCAAAACGTGTTTGCATTTGACATTAGAAAGCAATCATGTTTTTTTCATATTTGCACTGAAAATGTTGAATCTAAATTCTTTTGTGAAAACATAACGAGCAACTATGAAAACATTGGAAACACACAAAGATTAATCCAAAAGGGAAAATTCTGCTAGAAAACATAGAAGATTTAGAATCAAAAGAAATAAAAATATCATCTCATGGCGATAGAATTTCAGATCTTGTTAGAGAAGGTAGTGATCTTATTGATTATTCATTGTTGTCCATCACCTTGTGTGTATATACTCAATTTAATTCACTTAGAAACTATAACACCAATTGTATAGGAGATGTTTTCACTATGATTGCACCTTTAAACAACAACGAAAATGTAAAATATTATTTGATGCGATGCACTAAAGGATAAATGAAGTTATTTGAGGACTACAATGACAACGGATTTACATATGAGAGAGGATCCATCATTTTAAAAGGCTATTTTTTGCAGCAGACCCATATGACTGAAAATTATGTCTACTTTCAGGATTATGAACTTGATGTTATATTTTGTTAGTATAGTCATTTAGTATGTGCATCTCAAATAAAATTGGTACAGGTTCCATCGAAAAAAACCTTAAAAAATAGAAAATGGAAATTGTCCAAATATGACCATGAACGGATAATTGAGGACAACATTTCATTGGGATGTTTTTAACTATGTCATTTATTGTTTTATGTTTAAGATTGACTATTATGCTCAAACATGTATTGATGTTTTAGAATTTAGAATAATTGTGTACTTAGTCATTTAGTATGTTACCTTATTAGAATTCAAAATTGAACTTTAATTTATTAGAATTCAGAATCAAGTTGCTAATGTTATCTTTGTAATAAAAAATTTTAAAATTTAAAATAATGCTGCTAATGTTACCTTAAAAGTCATGGATTGAACTTTAATTTATTAGAATTCAGAATCAAGTTGCTAATGTTACCTTATAAGTCATGGATTGAACTTTAATTTATTAGAATTCAGAATCAAGTTACTAATGTTACCTTAGAAGTCATGGACTGAACTTTAATTTATTAGAATTTAGAATGAAGTTGCTAATGTTACCTTAGAAAATTCATGGATTGAACTTTAATTTATTAGAATTCATAATCAAATTGCTAATGTTACCTTAGGAATAAAAAATATTAGAATTCAGAATCAAGTTGCTAATGTTACCTTAGAAACTTCATGGATTGAACTTTAATTTATTAGAATTCAGAATCAAGTTGCTAATGTTACCTTAGAAACTTCATGGATTGAGATTTAATTTATTATAATTTAGAATAAAGTTGTTAATTTTACCTTAGTATTAAAAAATATTCGGTATGAGGGAAAGGCATATTGCCAATGGCATGAAATAAATTAAAGTTCTATGATGCGAGATAATATTCTAGTTATGTATATGACCATTACCTAAACTTTGATTGTAAATACAAGATGTGAGTTAGGAATATTGCACCTATCAAAAATAGATTGATTCCTAACATTCCCCATATCCATTCTTAACATTAGATTGCACCTATCAAAACTTCCTAACATTCATAACATTCTCAACTTCTTAACACTGAAAATATTTTACATCTACAAACATACATAAATTTAATAATACATACATTCATATATACATAAATTTAATAATACATACATTCATATATTTGCACCTATCAAAACTTTCTAACATTCTTAACCTTTCCTAACATTCATTCATGCATTCATATATTTGCACCTATCAAAACTTCCTAACATTCCTAACCTTTCCTAACATTCATTTCTAATATTCCCCACATCGATTCCTAACATTCCCCATATTCATTATTAACATTATATTGCACTTATAAAAACTTCCTAACATTACTATCAAAACTTCTTAACACTCCTAACATTCCTAACTTCTCAACACTGAAAATACTTTCTACAAACATACATAAATTTAATAATACATACATTCATATATTTGCACCTATCAAAACTTCCTAACATTTTCTAACATTAACTCCTAACATTCATATATCTGCACCTATCAAAACTTCCTAACATTCATTCCTACATTCATATATTTGTACTTTTCAAAACTTTCTAACGTTCCTAACATTTCCTAACATTCATTTCTAACATTCCCCACATTGATTCCTAACATTAACCTTCTCCATATTCATTCTTAACATTAACATTTTCCATATGCATTCTTAACATTAGATTGCACCTATCAAAACTTCTTAACATTCCTATCATTCTCAACTTCTCAACCCTAAAAATATTTTACATCTACAAACATACATAAATTTAATAATACATACATTTATATGTTTTCACCTATCAAAACTTTCTAGCATTCCAAACCTTTACATATACATGTATATAATCCAAAAAACAATATATAAGGTGAATGTACATGTATATAATCCAAAAAAAAAATTATGCATACATTAGAGGAAATTTCAACTCAAAATGGGCCTCCTAAAAAAATAATAAAATAATAGTTAAAATAATAAAATAATATTTATAAATTTTGGAGGAAGAAAAGAAAAAAACTACTTTTTTTGTTTGTATTTGCGACATATCTCCCTGTGTTTTTACTCAAATTTTGTTTGGGAGAGATCATTGGATTTAGAATTAAATTATGCATCCAACGAGTACCCACTCGGTATACTTTTTGATGAACCTAGCTACCCCAAAAATAAGAAATACTTGAAAAAACGTGATGATGACATCATCATCACATTTTTTCAGGTATTTCTTGTTTTTGGTGTAGAGGGGTCCATCAAAAGTATTCCGAGTGGGTACTCATTGGATGCAGAATTTAATTCCGCATCCAACGAGCTCTCCTGATCGAAATTTGAGTAAAAACATGGGGAGATATGTCGAAAATACAAACAAAAAAGGTAATTTTTTTATGATACCTATCCCCAAATTTATATTATAAAGGTGTTAAAGACCTATACAATATTTCAAATTTAAAGCAATTTCATTGGCCAATACATGATTACATGGAATTTTAATTAGAGTTCAAAGGCCCATTTTGAGTTGAAATTTCCTCTAATGTAATCCAAAAAACAATATCTAAGGTCAATGTACATGTATATAATAAAAAAAACAATCATGAACATGTATATAATCCAAAAAAATAACCATGAACATGTGAGTTCAATGTACATATGTATAATCCAAAAATTAAGTTCCTGGATGTCCAAATCAACTACAATATATATATCAACAAAAAAGAACAATATAAATAATTATCTAAATGGAAGTGTACCACTATCTTCCACTAGGATCTTCCCTTGGACTGATAACAATCTGTAACATGTATAAAAATAGATTATGAATACCATAAATTATGTAAAGAATTTTAAACTAAAATACATTAAAATATTAAACTAATAAATCGAAGAACAATTCAATTATTAACAAAATTACCTGAAATTCTCTATCATCCAATGGAGTCTTCCCTTTGCCTCTAAAAGGTGGAGGAGATCCAAGCTGCAAAATATATAAAAAATTTTTTTATAAATATTACAAATTATTTAAACTATTTTAAACTAAATTCAAAAAATAAAATATTAAACTTTCAATTCCACCACTATCCTCGAGTAAAGTCCTCCCTTTTCCTCGAAAATATCGAAGAGACCCAAGCTTCAACATATATAAAAGCAATTTACAAATGTAAATTTAAACTATTTAAACTTATATATCAGAGAACAATTCAAGAACAATTCAATTATGAACAAAATTACCTCGGTGCCAATATCCACATCCATTAGAGAACCTATATCTTCACCGCCAATTTCAATATGTTATCTTCCCTTAAAATTTAAATTTTATTAATAAATAAATCATAGTAAAAGCAAAAAAAACTAAGCTTAAGCAATTAACTTAAAACCAAAAAAAAATAAAAATCATTAGCTCACAATAGATGGAAAATCATCTAAAAAGTTCGAATCTAATGAAACCTGCATGGATAAGTCAAATTAACAATAAGATAAATAGTTAAATTTAAAAACAAAAAGATAAAATATCTTTGAAACATAAATATAAATATGTAAGCAATAAATATACCTCTCCAAAATGCTTTTCTACATTTCCATCATTTTGACTAGTGGAGACTCTAAAATTATGTTCATTTAATAGTCGAGAAAAATGAAACCAATAAACATTTACCTAACGTATTTATTACTATACATCAAAAAATAATGTCATACATAGATATAATGTAACAAAAATATCAATTCAAAATAAATAAATAAAGTAAATAGATTGAAAGTACACAAACCTCTCCTATACTTGACATGTCATTAGATATTATATATGAAGCTATATCACGACAAACCTTTGCATAGGTCTTTATATCTTCAATTCCCATACAATATAACTCATCATTTGTTTTGTAAACAAAATTTTTCCGAATAGTAGGTCGAGCCCTCTTTCGACTCAATTCAACATCAACTCCGACAAAAGTCAAAGTCAAACCTTCGGCAACATTATGCCTTGCAGTTGTCCCAACTTGTGATGTGGGCTCCATCTCTGATTTGTAAGTCACAAGCCTAGGTGGACGAGATATCTGAGGTGGAGGTCGAAGAGTATTGGTATCTCTAAGAGCACATTTTCGATTGCATATCCTCCCCTTTCCAACTCCATAAAACTCAGAATGAATATCAGTATAGTCTGGTTTCATTCCTAAAAAAAATTTAGCATTAAAAAACCTAGCAAAATAATTAGAAACCTCATTGTTCCATGGCAACTGACCATAGGTTGTAAGGAACCAATCATATAAAAAATGTGCAAGTTCAGGGTGCTCAAAATATTGCACTTTCAATGCTTTACGCTTTAGGACCTCTTTGAAGTTAAACATTGAGTTGGCATGTTCTCTAGTCACTCTCTCCTTCACAATAACCCACTTGTTTGGACCCATCACCTGTGCCTTTTTTCTTTGCATTAAGGCAACAAAACCATCTGTTGTTGGTCCAAGATCCTCATATACCTCCATGAATTTTTGTAATGATTGCAAAACTATCTCTATACTTTGTTTGTTCTCTAAAAGTGAGATCCAAACTAGAAATGTCGTTTTGTAGCTTGTCATAGTGATCTCTACAACTTTCAAGGGTTGTTTGTTGAATACCACTTTCCCATGGAAGATCCTCTGGTAAATTTGATGGATAGGTCGTAATGGGTGTACAACCCTCAGCTAGTTGGACATATTGCATTCTAGCTTGACCTTCGCCACCCTATGTAGCATTTTGAGCCTCTTGTGAACCTTGCTTTGCATCCACGCTTGTCTCCTGTACAGAAGTTCAAGATCCGCGTTCACCCATAGAGGATAAGGGGGAATCATTTATACCACTATCACCACGTCAATGGTCAGATAAATGTGAACTATACAATAAGCTTGAATCCCAAGGTGAAGTCGACAATCTTTGATTATCATTTAGGATACCAACTCCCAAAGAATGTGATGACCTCTTATGCTTCTATCTCAAAGGCTTCTTTCTTTCCATTTGATACGATATCTACAAGTTTACACAAATATCAACTCATAACATATTCAAATTCTACATGTTAATTTGTCAACTTCAAAGACCTAGCTACTAAAAAAACTAAGTTTTTAATAAGGACCTAGATGTCCCTAATATTATCTAATAGTTCTTAAAATGAATATAGCTAATTTATTATGTATTTCCATTTGATATGATATCTACAAATTTACACAAATATCAACTCATAACATATTAAAATTCTACATGTTAATTCCTCAACTTCAAAGACCTAGCTACTGAAAAAACTAAGCTTTTAATACGGATCTAGATGTCCCTAATATTATCTAATAGTTCTTAAAATGAATATAGCTAATTTATTGTTGAATGTATGAGAAATTAATGTGCCAATCTTTGTGTTTTTTATTTTTTAAATGAAAGGAACCAATATCGTCAAATATTAAGCAAAAGTTACATATCTTTATGTCAAATAATCAATTCATGAACATAAATATTTATTTAAATCATAAATTAATTCATAAATTATATCTACAAATATTTTCATTATTCCATAGAATCATAAAAAATTGTTATCGGTTTGAATTATTACGATAGGTGGTTACAATGTAAGCACTTAAAAATAGAAACAATACTAGTCATCTTTATCTAGTAAGCCACCCAAATACAAACAAACCAGGAAGTAAGCAATGGTAATCATAGAGATAATCCTGGAGTAGTGGGATACAAATTTAGATTTATTTTGTATTAACTACATGGGACATTATAGGTACACTCATTAGAAATATACATACTTACCATAATGACAGACACGTTATAATAAAATAGAGTATAGGAAGAAATGGCAAAATTTAATTAAAAAAAAAGATGTTGCACTCTTTCAATATGGATAGAATTCATGCGCTCTATCCACATGGACAGAGTTCATGCACTCTGTCCATGTGGACAACATACATGAACTCTATCTATGTGGACAGAGTTTATGCACTCTGTCCACATTGACAGAGTTCATGCACTCTATCCAAACATTAACTATCAAATGATAAATTTGGGTAATAGTACATACCTTGAAGAAGAACCAAGTAAAATCATTACTACTTCTGCTTCCTCTAAATTTTATGTGTAGATATCAGTCGTGGAGTAATTCGAGTTATAGATTTGATTAATCATATCTATAACTCCAAATACTCTGTGACCCATATCTACAAATAAAGATAAATTACCCTTCTTTATATAAATGCCACTACGACCCATATCTACAAAAACTCGAACAACGGAGAAAGCAAAACAAACCAACCACCTAAAAACCGAACAATACCTGCCAACAATGTACAAAAAGTTATAGCATGAAAAGTATAATCATCAGCATTTGCATATTACTTCATATTAATATAGGTTGTAATAAGTTCATCTTAGAGCTTAGGTGTAAGTGGTTTACTTTATATATATTATTTATTTAACCCTTTGTATATGTTAAAGCTTAACCACAAACAGATCTTACTTTTATGAATGCAGAGTTGATCTATGGCTATTTATAGGCTTAATAATCAGATCAATCAATACAATGTCCTAATATAATGGTAAGTATAAACTGTAACTAATAAGCTCTATACAGGTTATTTGTGATTATTTTATAACATAGATTAATGGGAATGATATTAACCTCAGTGTAATAATAATAATAATTTGTAATATTTGGTATTTTATATTAGAAATACATAGATCAAATGGTTTGGTAATCATAACTACAATTTAAATGTCCTTGTTATTTGTATTATAATAATACATTCCATTGTTTTAATGATTATGGCTATCCTGTACTTGTGACATAACATGAAACACGTAAAACTATAAGTAGCTACACACACATAAACCAAATTAAACTAAGTTGTAATTATTTACTAACCCCTATACAACTCTAATGAATGAGCTTATGAATATCTCTTTTGATGTTATTTTACTATAGTAACTGAAGGCCTAGCTTGTGCATCCTCACAAAACGAGACTCCAATGGAAGACTACTAAGCTCATACAGGGACAGAGTTCATGAAGTATGCCAATGAGGAAGGTGATGATGTCACGCATCAACTCTGTCCACGTGGATAGAGTTCATGAAGTCTATCAATGAGGAAGGTGATGATGTCATGTATGTGTTGTTTGTTACCCTGAGTGACTCTTCATTTTGGTAAAAATATCAAAAGACCAAAATTGACACGGATATCTTTAAATGAACACCTATGCCTCCACTTTCCTTCATTCCAACTTAAACCTTGCCAAAATATAACTATAATTGTAAATTTGATATGCAAATACTAAAATATCATATTTTCACTTAATATCCAAATATTATAAAATTATTAGGTACATCAAATCTCAATACTTGGATTTTTTGTTTTGTTTATGATTTATATAAAAACAACTTAAAACCCTAATGCTAAGTAAAGCCAAAGTCAATATATAACTATAATTGTAACATTGGTATGCAAATAATAAAATTTCTTATTGTGACTTTGATATGCAAATATTATAATATTATTACATTCATATCTCAATACATAGAATTTTTTTTGTTTATGATTTATATAAAAACAACTAAAATCCCTTATGCTAAATAAAGTGATCACGGATAGAGTTGATGAAGTCTGCATGGATAGAGTTGATGAACTCTGCATGGACAAAGTTCATCAATTCTGTCCATGGAAAGAGTTCATCAACTCAGTCCATGTGGACAGAGTTGAATATCTTCCTCATAATACCTATGAACTAAAATTAAAATTAAAAGAAATCTACACTACTAATTAACATATGCAAACTTTAAAATAAAAAAAACTAGGACGAAAAATAAATTTAATCTATTGGCTACAACAAGCCATGAATCACTTGTTCAACGTTCAGATTATAAAAAAAATTGCAGAAACAAATACCTAGCAAGAAGAGATCAGAGCATGAACAAACCATGAAAAGAACCCCCAAGAATAGACCTCCATGAATACACCTCCACTAACAGACCTCCATGAACAGACCTCCATGCACAGACCTCCACGAACATACCTCCACGTTAAGAGGATGCCAGAAAGGTGGCGGGGTGGCAGACGTACACGGCAATGCACAGGCGGGGATGATGACGACGGGAGACGAATCAGGTTGCAGGAAAGGTACAACAGGCGACCAGGTAGGTGGCAGGACAAGCATGACGAAAAATGTTGTGGGTGGTAGAAGACAACAATCGACTACATGCGGAAACCATGAAAATGGGGCTGCAGCCGACCTTTTATGCAGAATAATTATTCGGCCAAAAACTTGTTTGGCCGAACAATTGTTCATTCGAAGAACTGTTCGGCCGAAAAATTGTTCATTCGAACAACTGTTTGGCCGAAAAATTGTTCGGCCGAAAACACATTGAACCGTCGGTAAAAATTACCAGCCAACTATGCGTTCCGTTAAATTAAATGGTTCACCATTAAAATGTATTCGACCGAATAAATGATCCGTTATTTGATCGAATAACTATAGTTATTCGGCTGAATAAAAACATTATTTGGCCAAATAAATATAGTCATTCAACCGAATAATGTCCACTATGTTTCTCAAGCACCGGATTCTCACGAAAGTGTTACGCAACATTGCATTTTCACCCATGCACATGCATCTATATGATTAATCTTGTATGCATACTAGTATATATATATTAGCTTGCTAGTTCTCACACACATATAAAAGCATGCATTTATATCTATATTAATGTTTATACCAAGTATATATATTGAAGAATATGTATATACTAGAATATAACCAAATCATAGGTTAGTGGTCTCTTATAGTGAATATATAAAAAAAATGGTTTTTGTGTTGTTTATAAATAGAATGATAAGATGCATTGAGCCTCTAAGAAGGAAAAGTCTCTCATAAAATATATATGCTTGGAAGGAGAAATGAGCAAGAGCTTTGAGTAATCACTGTAGACTTGTTTACTTGGAAGAGTCTTCAATCTCTTTAAGAAAGTGGAAGTTATGTTTATAGCCTTTTATGGTAGGGTAGTGAAAATGTTGTTAATGGATAGTTAATTCATAGATACATGAATATTGCTATTAGATAAGATGATGTATAAAAGTGAAACTTACAAGTGACATTTCAATAAAATAATAAAATATTAAGCAAATGTTTTTTCTACCATATCTTTATTCAACCATAATTTACATTGTAGGGCTTTAAGCACATATTAGAGATTTGCATATTAAAGAGTTAATATCTATTTTAATTCTAAATCTACAAAGTGCCAAGAGGAATTAATTCCATCCCAATGCTCGGTAAATATTTAGTTAATATCTATACTCCAATAAGATCTATATCAGGAAAAGTTGATTTAATGTGAATCTTTATTTTTTTACGAAATGAAAATCATATTAGCATATACTTTAAGAAAGACTTGAATTAGATTAAAAATGTATGTTGATAAAAAAAAAATATACAATTATGATAAGTAACATTAAAATTAATGCCAAATGAGAGACAATGTTTAAATATAAACATCCAATAATTTTAATTGTGGTTTATAATTGTTGTTTATGAAACTTTTCTTTAAATAAAAGTAATAATTAGATTTGGTGACCATCTCATTTTTTGTTCGTTTTTTTCTTTACAAGTAACTTTCATCCTGATTCTACTTACTTGTATCCATTCTTATAAAATATGATTTTGACTTTAAAAAAATAATTTAACTTTTTTTCCAACTTTTTATTTTCTAAATTTAAAAAAATATATATTTTATTGAAACTAATTTGAAATGGATCACGTTTAATATAACATTTACACATGTATAAAAACTAGTTAGAAATGCCACATAAAATTGTTCACTCGAAGATCAAGAACATGTTTCACTCCATAGAGAAAGTGTTTTCCAATCCCAACACAAACAAATGTTGCATGGGAACTTAGTCCCTACCTAAATTAAATAAAGAAGTTTTAAGTAACAATGTTAAATAATGAAATAAGTTACAAATCTAAATAAGCCTAAGTTACATTAAAAAAAAACTTATAAGTAACAATGTTAAAGAATGAACTAAGTAACCAATTTAACTAACGAATTAATACATCAATGTCATTGTGAAATGGTCAGCAAATTGTCAATCTACTTTAAGTAATAAAGCTAAGTAACAAAATATACAAACAAGTAACTGCTCTATATATTTTTCTTTTTTTCCATGGAAAAAATCGTAACTTTATTCAAATTACACTCTTCAGATGAAACACTATCTTATATAGATAAGTGTCTATTACCTCAAAAAAATATGCACATACAATGCGAAATCACCTAAGATAATAATTGATTGCGAAATCAAATTATATCTAATAACAAACCAAAGATCATTACAACTATAGCCAATGATAGGAATCATTTAAACATAGTAGTAAATCCATATGTATAACAACATATTACATCCTTAATAAAAAAACTATGTAAGATTTATATTTCATCTAAATAAGTCTTTTTAAAAAAAAAGCTTACACTCTTTAATAAACTTTCATAATTTTATCATTTATATATCATTCCATAGTTCCCTTAGTCAATCATACTATCATAAACATCAATCTATCCATCATAGCCAAAAAACTGCTCAATCATCCTGTTACAGCCATCATAACTGTCACTATCAAGTCTATCCATAAAACAATATTTTCCACAAACTGAAACATATTCATCCTATTCCAAAGAAACTCACAACATATTCATCCCATTCAAAAAACATAATCCTCCAAAGGCCCATGTTCCCCCCCTTCATTCATAAAAAGTCTAAAAAATATGAAAAGTCTCATATGTATCAGGTCCTCTGTACTCCAGGATTTTCCAATGGCCTTTGGACACATTTGAACATGTAGAACCTAAAGCATCAGCTTTTGAATTCGTTTCACGATATATATGTTTATATTTGACTTTTTCCAGTAAATTAGAAATTCTAATCACCTCATGAAGGATTTGAGTAAGATGAATATTATTTATTCTGAACTTACTTGAAACCCAATTTATCACCAATTGTGAATCACCAAATATTTGCAAAGTTTGAACACCCTACTTTAAAGCCAAAATTATCAGCAATTTTAAGGCTAAAAGCTCAGTATAATTGTTGGTGCCCAACCCCAAACCAGCAGAAAAAGAAAAGGAATGTTCCTCAGATCAATACAGGATTCCACCTGCCCCACAAATCTGAGGATCTCTCACAGCTGAGCCATCAAAATATCCCCAAGGAGAGTCTTTATCAATTTGCTTATTGACAATCCTTCTAATCTTTAATGGTCTATTATCCAAAGGATAAACACTCATTAAACCCAAAACTAAAGAGGTAACTAGATAGGTTTTTGGATGAATATCTTCAAAACAACATAGATTCCAGGCCTTCCAAATAAACCAAGACACAAGAACAGGTAAATATCTGTACCTGGGCTCAGCATGAACAACCCAATTATTCACACAATCTAAAACAGATATCCCATTCCATAAATTATTATATCTTAACTTAAACTCAATTTTTGACTAGACTCTCCTCATGAAAGAACAATCAAAACCAATATGAGAGTTTCTTTCAGCTTCCTTATTGCATAAATAGCATTTGCCTGGTCCTTCTCTGCCTTTCCTACAAAGTATATCCCATGTAAGTGCTTTCCCTGAAAATAAAAACCAACAGTAAATTTTTTATTTTAGTGGACAAGTAAGCTTCCATAACCACTTCCACCACCATGATTTTTCCATCTCATTTCTGTCAAGAATAAGATGAAAATAACCATCTTTTGGTGTGTACTTACCAGTTTTGGACAAACTCTAGATCAGCTTGTCATCCTCAGTTGTGATTTTAGCATGACAGGCTGTCAACAAAGTGATATAAGAATTCCAAATAGTAATTTCCTGGTCATCAAAACAAAAAAGATCAGCATTAAGCCAGTCGTGATCCTGTAGTAATACTGAACCAGAACATGCAATGTCCTTTAAAACATATATACCAATTGTATGAAGTTTATCAATCATGGCATCATGTAAAATATTCCTCCATTTTCACCCAAGCCAAGGATCAATGCCAATACGTACCTCAGTCCTAGCCCCAATTCTCCACACAAGTGACTGTCCTATAAGATCAAAGGACCAAAGGATTGATTTCCAGTATATGGATATACCTTTCTTTTTCTTTACATCAACCCTTATCCAATCTAATAAAGATAAAGGTGCAATGTATTTCTGAATTACTATCTGCACCCACAGTCCTGTACCATTTATCAAATTATATACACTTTTAGCAGCAAGAGATTTAGCAAATAAGACAAGTATTTTCAAGCCCGAACCTCCCAAGGATTTGGGACTGGCCAAGACATTCCAACAAGACTAGTGAAGTCTAAGAGTCTCATTTTTACCAGACCATAAAAAATTGAAACAAATCTTTCTGATTCCATCAAGTATACCCATAGGTATCCAAAAATGCATCCAGTACACTGGTACGGCCTCAAGTATTGACTTTACCAAGATGAGTTTTCCACCCTTAGATAACCATCTAAAACTCCAATTCTTGATTTTCCTCTCCACTTTTGATATGATCCAATCCCATTCTTTCATCGAATATCTTCATGGTTTTAAATGAAAACCAAGATATTTCATACCAGCTTCAATTTTATCAACATTAAAAGAAAAAATGTTCTGAATTGTAATCAACTCAGATTCATCCATTCTTGAATAATAAAAGGATGATTTGTGCTCATTTATAATCATACCAGAAGCATTACAAGAAACCTTCAAATCCTCATTTAAAGTTGATAAAGACGGCTCAGAGCCATCAGAAACCAAAATAATATCATCCACAAACAAAATATGAGAAAGAATAATATCATTACCAAAGGAGATACCCTAAAAAATCCCATTATGATGTGCATTAAGAATATACCTGCTCAGACCTTCAACCCCAATTAGTAAAAGTAAAGGAGCTAAGGGGCATCCTTGTCTGAGCCCCTGACCCGATCTAAAAAATGGGGATGCCACCCCATTAATGAGTACAACAAAAGAAACTGTAGAAATGCTGCTCATTACCCATGTAATAAAAGGAACCAAAAGTCCTAGTTTAGACATAATTACTCGTAAATATGTCCAATTAACACGGTCATATGCCTCAGATAAATCAATTTTTAGCACCACTAATTTCATGCCTTTTACATGGATGGTATGCAGGCCTTCCTAAAGAATTCCTACAACTTCATGAATCTGTTTGCCGGGAAAAAAACCAAACTTTTCTTTAGATATAATTCTTCCCAAAATATTTTTAATGCGGGTAGAGATGATTTTACCAATAATCTTATATATAAAGTTACATAAAGATACTGGTCGAAAATCATCAAAAGATTTGGGATCATCAATCTTGGGTATCAAAGCAATAAAGGTGGAATTAAAAATAGCAGGAACCTTTCCACTAATTCTTGAATCTTCAATAACTCTTAACAGATCACTACCCAATACATCAAAAAGTGCTCTATAAACCTCCACCAATAGCCCATCAGGTCCAGGACTCTTGTCATTTTTGATGATAGACAATATAGACTTAATTTCGTCAATAGTGACAGGATTCATAAGCTCTAAATTCTCACTAACAGAAATATCAGAAGGAAAATTTTCAGCAATATCCAGAATTTCAGGCAAATGTAGATTATCATATGCTTTAAACAAAGTTTTAAAGTGATGTACATCCTCCCCAACAATAGCCTCGAAACCCTCAACAATGTTACCCCTATCATCTGCTATCTTCCATATAGAGTTAACATATTTCCTGTGATTGACATATTTATGAAAAAAAGGGGTGTTCTCATCACCACAGAGAAGCTAAATAGCCTTACTCTTATGTCTGGCTTCATTTTCTCTATCTAACAAAATCTTTTTCCTTCTAGATTCTAATCCATATAGAAAAACCTTGTCCTCATTAGTAGAAAAACCAAACCCTGATTTAGTACAGGCAACTTCCAATAAAACCTCAATCTCAATTAAATCTTTAGTATCTTGTTCTTTTCTCTTTACAGACAAACAAATGGATACATTTTTAATTTGTTTAAGATTAGCCTGGAATTGAGCTGCCGAAGGTAAAATAGAATTCTCATCATAAACCTTCCAAGTGTTTTTCATTAAATGGACCAAATCCTCATTTTCCAACCAATATGGATTGAAATTAAAAGGAATATGCAATTTCTTATCATTACCCAAAACCTAAAGAAATACAGGATGATGATCTGAGTCCCCCCCACACCCCACCCATTGGCGAAAACAAATCTCATGGTCCAGAAGATCACTAGAAATGATCAATCTATCAAGGCGTTTACAAATATTATTGCTACCCACTCTCCTATTGGTTCAGGTAGGTAGGATCACATTAGGTGCAATATCCACAAGTCCATGATCATCTAGAATTTTTGAAAAAAAGTCCAACAGACCATCACTTCTAGCCCTAACACCCAAGATCTCAGATAATCCCAAGGAGAAATTCAAGTCTCCTCCTAAGATAAACTTAGTACAATTTGCACTAATAAAATCCAGGAGATTGTTCTAGAATCCTTCCCTCTCAGGATAAGGTCCATAGATATTAATAAAACTAATATCCATTTTAATTTTAGTATAGTAAAGTGCAACACGTAATCCCAACTCCATAGCCCAGAAGTTAAGGAAAAATAAAAACCGGTTTTTCCAACCCACAAGCAAGCCACCAGATTTTCCCTTAGCATCAACTAAACAGAAAGTCCAACCAAGTAGTAATAATTCCATATTACCAACAATTAGACCTCCATCACCCATTGTTTCTTGAAAAAACAAAACATCTACAGACTGATCAGCTATCAATCTGTAGATAGCTAGGTTTTTGGGTTTACTAGCTAAGCCCATAACATTAAGAGTCATAACAATCATAGTGTAACCTTACCACGAGCATCCACTGCTCTAAGTGTCCCAATAACATCAGATTGTTTAGTACCCAATTCAGACTCATTCAAATTGATAAAAGTCGATAAACCTTTCAACCCAGATGAACCCGTATTCATCATAAACTTAGAACTAGATCTGAGGAAATATCCAGTACCCGATCTTGTTGTAGCCTTAATAGGGGAAATAAACCCTAATTCCTTTAGGCTGGATTCTCCCACGGTAAATTTATGATTTAAATCCAATCCTACCTCAAAATAATCACTAAGTAGATCTTCATCAAAATCCACCAAAGTGGTCAGACTCAATGGTTTAAGTGTTGACTCACATATATCCTCAGCAAAAAAGGTTTCAAACTCAGGAGTAAGAGGCAGTAAAAAATTATCAACACCGTTAACATAGTTCAAAGGTGAAAGAACATCACGTTCTTTATGGGAAAAAACAAGTTCAACGGGATCTACAGATTTCTTAATTTGCCACACAAGATTGGACTTAGGAACAGTGACAGGCCGTTTAAAAAAAAAGGAAGATGACAATGGGCTAGTAAATGACCATAAAGGTGACGATGATTACATTGAAAGGGAAGACCTACATAATCAATGGGTTGAGAAAAAAAATTATCACCTTTCTGAATAACAATTTCATCAGCCAGACCATTTATCAAATCTAAAAGGACCAAAACTTTTCCTAAACAACATATACCATTGCTTAAGAAAGATAAGTCAGCTTCAAGAAAAGTCTCAAGTAAATTTCCAATCAACTTAAAAATATCCATTGACCAGAACTCGAAAGGAAAATTAGGTAATTTTACCCAAATAGGTAAAGAATCATACCTCTCAACCCAAGGGTCAAAAAGAGGCGTCCAACGTTTAAGAAATAAACCAAAATTTTTCCATTTCCAGACTCCTTTAAGAATATAGTCAACATCAACAGTATTCTGAAATTGAAATGCAATCCATCCTCTAGGTAGGATACAATTTTTTGGACAAATGCTGATCACCCCCAACCAAGTGTCAGAAGCCCAGCTATGAAGACCATCAGCACTGAACTTTCTCCCACCGAAATGTCCCACAAGTGTGAGAGAATTAGTTAGAACAATATTATTCAAAGGGACATCCTCACCCACAACTAGTAGCAGGGGTTTGTCTAATCTCTGCACACATTTACGGTTTTTCTTAAACGAAATCTTCTTTGAAAAAAAAATCTGTGGTGGCTCATCCCTATCACAAACCATCTGAACCTTAGCAACCCCACATGTTTCAAAATCCTCATGCGCCACTTCTTCCTCTATGTGGTTGTGTATATGAACATCCGCATGGTTCTCAGTAGAAATTTCCTTCCTAGATGTATACATCTGATCCATATATGTGGTATTCATAGGAGCGTGACCTACACTTATAGCTTTCCCATTCTACGATAACAAACCATCAAATGCCTCATCCTCTTGAAAACCCTAGTGCATAATTTTCTCACTAGAAAAACCATTGAAAGATTTTTCATCATGATTCTTCATTGTGACCATCCTCTCCGGCACTAGAAACGATGATGGTAAAACAACCTCAGAAACCCTATTGGGAATCACCTTTGAGGAATTTAAAACCCAATTGGGTTGAGGAGAGCTTGCCAGAGATTTTACCTCCCACAAAGACATCTTAGACCCTCACAATCAATTCCAAGGAAAAAATCAGGTTTGCAAACGTAAACAATCTAGAACCAAAACCACAATCGCAGTTTGAACCAGAAAGTCACAAATAAAAGGACCCCCAGAGGTTAAGCTAACAATCAGAAGCTAACAGCACACCCCCACATAAGCAACCCCACACCAAACCCACAGAAAAAGGACATGCTACAAACCAAATTAGTCTGTAAACACGAAAGCCCCAGGAAAAGGACCATCATATTTTAAACCAGCCCACAGTAAATAACGAACCTCCTCTCAGATTAGAACAAAACCCCACATCATAAAAAGAACAAGGAACAATGTACCCTCCAGTACAAAATTTGTTGAAACAATTTAAACATAGGAAATCCACAAAAAGCCTTTAATTGAGTAAAAACCCATCAAAAAATAGCTGAATAACTCCTGAAACACTTGTAACTGTAAATTACAGTCTGTACTTACCTCCAAGAACAGCACACACCGGCAAAGGCAGAAAAAAACAGATGCAACAGCTAAGCAATTCAGCCCAAAACGCATAAATCCCTAGCAACCAAACAAAGCAAATGCAACCCGCACAACTTTCTTTGTCAATGGAAATCAGGCGATCCCTAACACCAGCATCGAGAAACAAAATGCATGGTAAACCGATACAACTAACATAACCAGGAAAATACCAACAATCTCAGTGGACGCCTATCGAAACGCTTATCCCCTTAGATGAATGAGAATGAAACCAGCAGCAGGTTCATCCGCCATAGGAAAAAAAACATAAAAACCAAATGAATATCCCTAACACCAGCTCCGATGAGATAGAAACGTGGAATCTGCAGAAAAACCCAAATGTAATCCCTGTACCATGCATACGATCCGGCGCTAGATGAAAGGTACCCGAAATAAATAGTGAATAAAAACAAAATTATTACCGATGTACTGCAGAATATATCCATAGGATATGCATTTAAACATAAAGTCTCCTTATCATAGAGATCATAAATGTCAACCAGAGCCTCGATCCACTCGCCGGCTTGTCATCGCTCCAAAAAACCGCCGTCAAACGTAAAATATCCCTCCAAGAAACCTCCGTCAACGTAAAAATACCTCCAAAAGAACTCTATCAACCGAAAATCCCTCCAAGAAACTCTGTTAACCGTTAAAACCCTTCAAGAAATCTCCATCAACCGTCATCCCTCCGAGAAAAAACTCCCAAGATCAATTCCCTCAGCCAAAACTTCAATCCCTCTTTCTTTGCTATCAAGGTATCAAAAATATGGAGACAATGCCGATGGACCTTCTCTTTAAAGAAACCTTCAGTAACTGCTCTATATCTGCCTACCAGCAAGGCACCGAGGGATCCATTGAACAATTTATATGCAATGATAATAATCCAGAGATTGCACCGTGGACTAGCAGAGAAATCTTATGGATCTCACTCTTTCTTCATTAATAAAATAGAATGTTTGTGTCTCGAACATAAATCCGTATAAATTGAGGTATTGTCAATTTCAAGTTAATGTAATTAAATTTGTCCAGTTGGACTTGAAGAAACCACTCAGCGTGAGGAGGAAGTCAATATATATAATTGACTATATATATTAAGGAACTGGAAATCGCTTTAAAGAATAGTTTTCCATGAATATTAAAAGACTTTTGTCGATATATATAATTGTATAATTGTATATATAGTGACTGATCAATGTTGTATTGGATGCCTATATTTTTTCCTTTTAAGTACGAACAAACTAAATTATAATTTATACGATAAAATATGATAGCTTAATGCAACCCTTTAAATATTTTTTTTGGTTTAAGGTTTAGTCTCACGGAGGAGTGCTATAATTGAAATCGAAAGACAATAGGATAAAGGTATGTTCTAGATATTTTGGACAAAACAAATTAAACAAATTAAATAATTATAAAATTATGAGTTTTGTTAAGGTGGTAGCTCACTAAATTTTGGGTGAAACAAGATATATACATGCAATATGTAATTTAAATTTTATATGTCGTACATAGTAGAATCAAGCATTGTCCCAACATCTCGAGCACATATGCACTCTCAACATTATTCTATATATTGTACACATTGCATCTTAATATCTCCTAGTAGAAAAAAAAATTCAAGACCCACATGGTGATGATCAAGTGTTTTTCAATTATTGACAACAACTATGGATGAAAATTAAAGTAGATGTATTTTAATTTGAAATTTGCCAAATTTGTGTGGCCTAATGCCACAATTTTACGAAAATGATGTTGCAATATCTACACGCTTCTTTTATTAACGAGGATTTGGGATTGGGGTCAGATGGATTTAAGGGATGAGATAATGTATGATAAACATATGGAATCCGCATAACTATACAAGCAAGATGAAGAAAACATTGAGCAAGCAAGAAGGAATCCCTAGCATGGGAAAAAATCCTACGCTTTGTCTAGACCAAACCATCTCTTGCACCTCCAATTCTTTATGACTCTGCTAAAGTGAGAAGCTTCAGTATGTGATGTGATAGATTTGGATTCAACTCAAACCAAAGCCCATGAATATTTTCAATATGCAAATTCAGTAATACGAGGCCACGAGTCTCATTTTAAAACTTGACAGAATGGAAATTAAAAAAAGTCATCCAATACGCTAATGGTAATCCAATATAGAAATTGTGGTGTTGGAGTCCAATATGCAAGTTGTGGTGCAACTCCAACACAAGCCCAAGTTGGTTATAGATGCATGATATATTTTATGCTAAGATGAGAACGTCGATAGGAAGTACAACCATGGCTAAC
>LPNX011041124.1:2101-24490 GCA_001517045.1 Pseudotsuga menziesii | reverse complement strand
ATGAAGTATACATCAGCGCAGAACAGAACACTCGTAGAGGTCAGGACCGCAATGATTAAGGAATTTAAGAAACCCAAGTCTGAGTCACAATGTATCACAGAAATTAAAGACATTAAACAGTTACCCACAGATTCAGTATGGGATTTCGATCAGAAATTTAAAGCTCTTATAGACCAAGTTAGTTTTGAGTTTGCGCCGGAGCAACATAAGGAATGGTTCATCGCAGCACTGCTCCCTCATATCAGACTTCCACTAATGCAATAGAAAATCCATACGCGGGATGAAGCATTGGAGATGGCAATGAAACTAGAGGCTTCACCTTTAGCTGAGACTAGTGCAGGTATGACAAATTTATAGAATCAGTTAGCTAATATCACTTTACAGTTACATGAGATTAAGAAAGGAAAAGAGGTTGATCAAGAATTATGGTATACAAAGTGTAAAGGACATGGCCATACCAAAGATAAATGTCCAGTATTTGTTGAGTATATAGCAAGTGGGGCTCCTAACCCCTTAGTACAGAATCAAGGGCCATGGTGTGAAATCTGTAGAACAAGAGGACATAGACCACAGGAATTCCCTTTACTTCAAAAGTATATACAAAATCCTAGGAATTTATAATGTAACTTTTGTAAGTCAGTAGGACATGATGAAAATAATTGCAGAGCCTATGATCTCATGATAGAGAGAAAATATCACTTCTACAGAGTCTAGTCAAAGACATCAGGACCAGCAGCAGGTCCACAGCATGAACCGGCTCATGATGGCCGTGGTGGAGGATTCAGAGGAAGAGGTCGTGGTAGAGGCTTTGGCCGTGGCCGTGGACTGATTGTTTGTTACAACTGTGGAGCCATAGGATACTATTCTAGGGATTGTCAGAACCCTACTACAACATGTAAATATTGCAAGTCCTATGATCATACTATAGAAGAATGTCCTATTTTGATAGCCAAGATTAAGGACCCTAAGCTAGCAGTAAACCAGAATATTCAGCTTATCGCTGTTGAGCAGAAACAACCAGAACCAAGAGTCAATGTTGTGACTCGCAGTGGTGCTTCTACTAGTAGGACATCGCAGGATGCCGAAAAGAATACAGGTCTGAAGTGGGTGCGTAAAGCCACTGATAAATCTACACCACTTGACCTGCAGAAGAACAAAGAAACATTTCAACAAGCTAAAACTTTCTTTACTGACCCTACACTATCAGGATCGTAGATATTGCCTTGTAGGGGTGTATCGTAGCAAAAACCTTGTGGTGTTAGTCCTGTGTAGATATCACAGGCTACCACATCTGGAAGAGGCGAAGAGGATGAGTTGACAGGAAGTGTACAATCCTTCCTGTGGAGCTACTTGAAACTTGTAAGAAATGAGAAAGACATAGAAGAGCTTCAATGCATCATAGATCAGTATCAGCAGTCTTCTTCTGTGAGCAGTATGCAGCGTGCTGTTCATAATATTATGGGCCATACAAGAATAGGAAGAGAAATGAGACTCACAGCACAAATTGGAGAGCTTGAAATAGATGAGGTAATCCTAGATTTAGGATCAGAGGTAAATGTTCTCACTAAGCAGACATGGGAATAGATGGGTAACCCTAAGTTAGCCAGATCACCTATCCATCTGCGACTAGCCAATCAGTAGAGGGTATCGCCACTGGGTCGATTACCGCAAGTACCAGTTGATATTGATGGAGTTCGCAGCTTTGTGGATTTTGAAGTCATAGAAATTATTGGCGATAGCAAACCGTATCTAGATTTATTAGGTATTGATTGGGCATTTGATAACATGGCTGTTATCAATTTGAAGAAAAGACAAATGACCTTTGAGGATAAACAGATTCGAGTCATCGCACCGTTGGATCCTTTTCAGGGTCCTCGATACATTGAACTTATCAGAGAAGAGGAAGAGGTGCATAATATGGAGAGCCTCTATCAGATGACTGCTAACCAGAGTGGTTATATCAATCCCACTGCAGAAGGAAATATTAGTTGGCGATGTGATAGCTCATGCGCATCGGATTCGGATGTTGGTTTCGAAAATTGGCAGAATATACTTTATGAAGTTTCAGCTCGCAGATGTGCATTTATGACTAAGTCACTGCAATGGATTGGAACATAGATTAAGGATATTCCGTTGTTTGATGGCTTAGCAGACGTCAATGACTTTTTACAGCAGTTTGAGCAGGAAATCCCTCATGAGCATAGGATGGCAGCTATTGACCTTGCAGTAAGAGCCACACCTGCAAGATGGTGGCATGGACATAAAGAAAATATCGCATCATGGGATGATTTTAAGAGATTGATGGTGATCAGATTCTCTAATGACAAGGATATTTTGCAGTAGAAATATATAGGAGAAAGTGACCCCAAGTCACATATTAAGATTTGTGAACAGAATTGGTCGAACATTCCAGAGGATGAATGGGTTCACCTATTCATTCACACTTTAGACAAATTCCCAAGGAACTAGTACACTGAGACGGAGTTGCGCAGAGGAACCATCACATGGCCAGTTATGATAGATAGCTTTGTACTCACTTTCACTTTTGAATCTGAGTATCCAAGCATTGATCAAGCTCTAGAGACTATAAAGACTAAGATATTTGATGACTATACCCTACCAGTGTATGCTCAGCCTGATTGGGCCATCCAGTTAGAACACGTTCTAGAGTGTTACAACTTCACATAAGAGCCAGGTGATGAGGATGAGAATCCTCGCAGTATCAACATTCCAGAATCAGAAGGGACTCGCGAAGGTGATGGACCAAAGCTAGAGATTCCGGCCGTCGTGGAGCCTATTAAGATTAAAAAGATCAATATTGGCATAGAAACAGAACCAAAATTTGCCTCTATTGGAGACTATTGGGATGATGAAACGGTAGGACACATCGCAGATTTGTTACATGAATATCAGGACTTATTTCCCACTAAGTTTATAGAGATGAAAGGAATAGTAGGAGATTTGGGATCCATGAGGATACCTTTGAAAGTGGATGCTAGGCCAGTTAAGCAGTTTCCATACAGATTAAATCCTCATTATAAAAAAAAAATTAAGGATGAGATTGATAAGATGCTAGCAGCGGGCATCATTGAACCAGTAGAAGAGAGCGAATGGGCTAGTCCCATGGTTGTGCAGGAAAAGAAAACTAAAAGAGAAATCAGGATTTGTGTCGATTTGCGCAAACTCAACGATGCATCACTTCATGACCCATTTCCAACACCTTTTACTAATGAAGTTTTGGACAATGTGGGACGACAGGAGATTTACTCATTCATTGATGGATTTTCAGGCTATCACCAGATAAGAATCCATCCAGAGGATTGACATAAGACCACCTTTGCGATAGAATGGAGCTCATTCCAGTATACAGTAATGCCCTTTGGTCTTAAAAATGCACCAACTATTTTTGCTAGAGTAGTAGTTGCTGTCTTTAAGGAATACATCCATAAATTCATAGAATTCTATTTTGATGATTGCAATGTATTTAGATTAATCAAAAACCATATAGGAGATTTAAGGCTCATGTTAGAGAAATGTAGGCAATATCAGATTTCTCTTAACTTGAAGAAATGTATATTCTGTGCACCATTTGGTATTTTGGTATTATGTATATTCAAAATGCAGATATTGGACCAGTCCGCCCTGAAGGGAACCCTCGCATGTTTGTTCATCCTGTCGTGGGTGAGGATCCAGGATTGATTAGGGTACTAGAGGGAAATCTGGCCAGGCTGACCCAACGAGTACCTACTATATAGATAGAGCATATCCCTATAGCCATGCAGGAGTTCATAGTGGGAGTTCCACCAGTTTGGCTATGTATTTTTAGACGAGTGGTTAGAGAAGTGCTCGTGTATATAGAGGCGGTGGAGGCTGCCAAAGCCGAGGAGGATAAGGAAGCCAGAGTGCAGAGGGACCATGGGGACCAAGGAGGTCCTAGTGACTAGGGTGGTCCTGCATAGATCTAGGACATTTTGATGGAATATGATCCACATTTTTGTACATTTTGTATATGACGGGATCTGAGGATCAAACTTGACCTATCTATGGACAATATTTTTACACACACACACACACACACACATATATATATATATATATATTGGTGTTTGTTGTCAGTTTATTTACAAGTGTTTTTCATATGTTTGCTGTATATTTTTATAAAATGTGTGTGAGATGCCAATCCAAAATGTAATTAGCATATGCATCAGTCAATGAATTTTGGTTTCGTGGAATATGATTGAAAGTAATAACTTCAAAATGTCTTTCCAATAAACAAATTTGCATGAACTGATGTAATAAGATAGGATTTCGTACCTGATAAGCTCGATTGAACTAGGAAACCACCGACTGAGAATCCAAATGGACCTCAAGCTGGGTGATGCCACATGACAAAGCATCCCATAGGAGCTCAATTACAGCCCTATACTCAGCAACATTATTAGAAGTAGGACCTAGACAAGCGCCTCCCACGGAAACAAGCTGTCCTGAGGGAGAGTAAATAACCCATACTGCCGAAGCTAGGTTACAAGTATGACAGCTGGTGCCATCAGTGAACCCTATATACCATTCAGAAGACATCTGCAACAACCAACAGATAGTATAAAAAAAAAAACTGACAACCTAATGTACATAAAAAAATACATACACTAATAATACAAGAAAAATTGCTAAGCCTAAGCGTAGTACTTCTTTAGGTAGAGCCCATTTCTAGGCTCAGGCAGCTTATTCCTGTCAAAATCAACTAAATCATATGTGCATTTACTCAATACCTTTGACATGACATAGGGACCTAACCACATAGCCTTGAATTTTCCTGCCCCTAGAGGTTCTTTATCTTGGTCCCAAAGCAAGACAAGTTCCCCTTCAGAGAAAGCCCTAGATTTGACCGATTTATCATATTGAGTTTTAACCCTATTTTTATGATCCTGATTAGCAGTCAGCCCATCTCTACGCTGTTCATCAAGGTGTTCTAAATGTACCAGACGTTCCTCAAGCTTAGTCGTATCAGGTAACACCATGCATGAATGGCTATCTTCAAAGACGGGATTTCACATTCAATCGGAGTAACTGCTTCCACCCCATGATTGAGTTGGAAAGGGGAGAAACCCGTAGCAGTCTTTACGTTGGTTTGTTAGGCCCAAAGAGTAGGATATAACATGATGTTCCAGTTAGAGCGGGCTGCATCAATTGTCCATTTAAGGATAGTTTTTAAAGTTTTGTTGACAGCCTCAACCTGACCATTTGCTTATGGATAGTATGGAGAAGAATTTTCTTGTCTAAATCCGAGAATGGTAGTCAGTTCCGTCATCATGTCATTTTGAAAATGACTGCCATGGTCAGTGACAATCACTTTGGGTATACCAAACCGTGCAATAATCTGATTGAATACAAAGAAAGCTATTGTTTCCCCATCGGCTTTGAAAGTAGGCATTGCCTCTGCCCATTTCGTAAAATAGTTAACAGCAACAATGATGTATTTATGCCCCCCAGCCGAGGCTAGGTTACATGTCACATAATAAATCCCCCATTTCATGAAGGGGCCTACCAAGACAACGAAAAATAACGGAGTAGGATGTGACCGCATTTTCCTGGTGTAAAGCTGATACAGATGACAGCGCTTCATAGCTTCCACACAATCTTTAAAGATCGTGGGCTAGAAATAATCGGCATGTAATATCTTCTGGGCCATTGCTAACCCAGATAAATGACCCCCACACACTCTACTATGAGAATCATTTAGGACAATTTATGCTTCCTCATGTGTAAGACAACGACGTAAAATGTAATCTACCCCTTGTCGATATAATGTATCTCCTATAATGAGGTAGTTCTTACCATGAAGGTGTAATTTACGTTGTTCCTCCCTTGAGGAAGCTGCAGGGTACTTCAAAGTCTAGAGATATATAAGAATATATCCATATCAAGGATCAGAGGTGGATATAAGGAAGATGTGCTCATCTGGGAATGAGTCATCTTCAACCACTACATCTTCTTCAGTAGGAAATTATGCTATAAGTTCAGTAAAAACTAAGGACTTCTTAGACTTAGCGGACTGGAAATCCAAGTCAAACTCTTGGAGAATGACTATCCACTTGTTAAATTTTCCCCCAACAATCCATCGGGATAAAACATATTGGAACGGATTTACATCCACCACTACCATGGTGGTCCTTAGTAAAATGTAGTGACGTAACCTCTGTAAAGCATAAACAACTGCTAAGGCTAATTTCTTGACATGGGAGTATCTAAGTTCAGGTCCGTCCAAGGCACGGCTAAGATAGTAAACGACATGCTCAACAAGCTTATCATACTCCTGGACTAGTACTACCCCAATGGTCGACTGCGACGTGGCAAGATATAATATAAAATCCCTAGAATAATCTCGTGGACGTAATAAAGGTGCTGACAGCAGAGGTAATAAAGGTGCTGAATGCAAGTTGTGCGGTTTCATCCCATACAAATGGGGTGTCCTGTTTGAGCAGGCACGTGAAATCCTTAGTGATCTTGGCATAATTAACAATAAAACGTCGAAGAAAATTAGACTTTCTTTGTAGGATTTGAAGTTACGTGAGAGAATGAGGAGGAGGAAGATTTACAATGGCCTCAACTTTCAATGGATCCACCTGGATGCCTCTACTAGAGACAATGAATCCGTGTAATCTTCCTGACTCGACGCAGAATACACACTTGTGGGGATTCAAGGGGATTTTATAATATCTGCATCTTCCAAATATCAACCGTAAATGATCTGGATGTTGGATCCTCTTACAAGAATGTGTTGGAAGATCATCAAGGTATGGTTCGACAATGGATTTAATGTCATGGAAAGAAAATTTCATAGCCCGTTGAAAGGTTTCCCCAGAATTTTTCATTCCAAAGTGCATTTTCTTATACGAAAATGTACCCCAAGGGAAAATGAAAGCAGTTTTATGTTGGTCTTCTGGTTTGATTTGAATTTGGTTGTATCCGGAGAAGCCATCCATAAACAAAAACACCTCACTTCCTGCACATGCATCTATGATCTGGTCTATAAATGGTGTGGGGTAGTTGTACTTAGGACAGGCTTTATTGAGGTCTCTAAAGTTTGTACAAACATGAATAGTCCCTTGTTTTTTATCAACAGGAACAGGATTGGACACCCATTCAGTCAAAGTGATGGGATATATAAAACTATCCTTCAACAGCTTTTCAACTTCATCTTTCACAGTCGCCGCTTTGCGCGGGTTCACGGGTCTTAATTTTTGTTGAACTGGTTTGGCATCAGTATATGTTTGGATTTCATGTTCAACAATCGATGGATCTATGCCTAGAATCTCCTCATATGACCAAGAAAAGACATCGCATAATTCCTTAAAAAGGGCAGTATAGATGGAAATCTCCTCAGAAGAGAATTTTGCACCTATATATATGTTTTCCATGACATCGGGGTTTACAGAGATGTTAATAGGTATAGTGGCAGAAATATTTGCCATATTCCCCTCGGCAAAGATTCCTTCCCTAGGCAAGGGATTGATAGGTATATCAACATCTTCTGACAGTCTCACGCAAAACTCTTGGTTTTCTATTCTGCTTAGTTCTGGAAGAAAATAGGAGCGATGATGAAGATCCTCACAAATCTTATCACGTCCACTCATGGCTTCTAGAATAGCTTCATCGGAAGGTAAAACCATGTCTAAACAATCTATAGAATGCGAAGGATTTTCCGCCCATACAGGCAAATAGACTTCTTCCAGATCTTCCGAGACTGTTAGAGGATCTAGAATGAGATCAACAGTGGCTTGAGTGATAGCTTGATAAGCCACCTCCACTACCGATAAGGGCACTTCTGGTTCATGGGGAGTTGGGAGGACCCAAGGATTAGTCCTATCGACAACTATAGCTATGGAATTCCTGTTGTAATCTCACAGGTCACATAAGGTTACCAATAATACATACTAAAACATAACCCTAAATAAGAGACAAGAGACAAGAACAGATAGGAAAATAGATTATATTAATGTAGTGAGTTCATACAAGGCATAGAACTGAGCTGAGTTCTTGCTTGGCTCAACAGCCTAATATATACAGGTTACAAAACAGTTACAGATAAATACCTGTCGGTTCAGTGAACTGACACGACTGTTAGTTAAGTCGACTAATATTTTAGTTTAGTCGGCCGACCGACTTAGTCAGCTGACCGACTAGTCGGCCCATTGACTTAGTCGGCTGACTAAGTCGGGCTTCGTTCAAATCGACTTATGTCAACTTTCTCCTTCTACATCTCCCCCGTGAACAAAAAGTTTCTTCGTCCCGAAGAAACAGGGAGGTACAAAAACGAACTCTTGCGGATGCAGTTAGACTTTCTCATGCTGGGGACTGTGCAGCCGGATGGTTGGTCTCCTTTGGACACAGACTTCGATGATAGCTGGAGCTGTGATGGCCAGATGATGTTGAAAGTCGGTCCAACTCTGTAATGCCTTCTCGATATCGATCGTTAAGGTTGTAAGACTTGAAAGGATCAACATCTTTTCGGACATGGTCATTTCTGCTATGTTTTCCAGGTTGGGACTGAACAGTTGGTTTTTTTCTTCTGCAGCAGTGATGAGTCATTTCATCTGAGGATAGATGATGTCGACTCACTCTAAATTGGGAAGGGCCTGTTGAACCCACTGATGTGCCTCTCGTTCCAGCTTCTACAGTTTGTTGGTATCCATCACAATTTGTTCTTCAATGGTCTGCCTCAGTTCTACTTCTATCGACTTTCGACCTTCCAATGCCTGAATGCCCTGCCTTGCTTGCCTGGTCTGCTGATAGACTTTCCCATAGTGATTAGGCCAGTCTCGTAATACTTCCTCAGTGACCACTGATTCTTCCATATGATCCTGGAGAACTTTGTAATCTTCCGAGAATGCAGTGTGTTGGGCCAGGAGCAGTCGAACAGTCTCCTCCTTTTGTCCTTCTTTAGTCTCGTGCAGTTAGGTTTGGATGGTAGATATCATTGTCTCAAAGAGATGATATGCTCTTTCAAGTGGTTGATCTGTGTCGACGTTGATAGGGCCTGGTATCATGGTCTATACTAGAGCTCTGCATCGGCTGAGAAACTCGACTTCTTCTACATTTTTGGCAACCGGCTCTTTAGTTTTCTGATCTGTCCTTTTCTTGGACTCTTTGGCCACTGTTTTCAAGAGTTGGCTGACCTCTGTGTCGTCCAAGGAAATTGCATCCCTTAGGGTAATGCAGAGTCCGGATGGTCTATGCTACTCTTTCTTTTTCTACTGTTTGTCTAGCTATTGTTCTTGCTCCTGGGTACCTGCAATAGTGGAACTTGGGTCTGTTGTTGGTGGATTGGAGGTCGAGGGTTGTTCTGGTTGGTTAGGTGGTATAGAAGATGGCTGTGTTTCTTTTTGAGGAGGGGGTATGGGGGACGGGGGTTTTTCTATTTGAGGAGGTGAGATGTCTGCTTCTGGTTGTGAAGATAACGGTGGCTGTGATGGGTTTGGCTGTAATTCTGGTGGTGGGGATTTCGATGTTGGAGGTGGTGGGGAAGGAGGTTGGGATGATGGTGGTGTTGGGGACGGAGTGGGGGTATGGATAGGGGTTCCGAGAGTGGCTTGAATATGTTCGAGACTGCCGTCGAAAGAGATCGCTGCTTCGGCGGACGGTGACGTGGGTGGTTCGTTCTGTGTCTCGAAATTGACCTGCTCGATGATAGACTGACTGTGTCCTATGATGTCGCCCTCTTCATTGATCCTGGTAAATGTTGTCATTTCCTGGGCATAAATATGTTTGTGTATTTTGAGAGGAGCCATTGTCTTTATTTTCTGGGCCGACTTAAATAGTGAAAGTAGTGTTGCAAAGAAATCTTTAAGCTCAGCGTCCTGGCTGACCCTGGCTCTGAGTGCCTTCGGGATTGCACATTCATATTCTTCACTGGGGCTGCCCAACTGTTCTGCTGGTGCTTGTTCTTAGACTACGGGCGTCGGAGATGGGGGTGGGGGGGTCGACACAAGGTCAACGACATTTTCAGGCGTCGTTTGTGTTTTGGCTTTCTTGGGCCGACCCTCTGGAGCTCCTGCTTCTAGATACCATTGAAACTGAACTTCAATGGATACTTTATTGGCATGGGCATCCTTGATAATGTCGACGGCTGCGGCTGCTAGTTCCTCCTCATCGTCGGACGAGTCAGCCAGAATAATCTTACGCTTACCCCTCCCTTGGTGTTATTTTTGGGTTTTTATTTTGTTCCGGGCAATAGCTATCTCATTAGCCAACTTTTTTATGATGCTTCGGGATAAATCATATTTTGGGTCATCGGCTTCGACTTCTCCTATCGGTTCTTGAGTGGGGTCGATGATTACTGGAGCCGTAGGAGTTGTCTTTTGCTGTGGTTCTACTGTTGTTTGTTGTTGTTCTGTCGGCCGAGGGTCGACTACTTTTACAGTCGGGGTTTTAACAGTGATGTGTACCCGACTAGTGGGAACGGTCGGGGTATCCTCCTACACAAATGTGCTGATGTATAGATTAAGTTTGTAGTCCTCCTCCTTCTCCTGGTCGGTAAGCGGCTTGATGATGGAGAAGTTGACCTATTTGGTAGCCTCTGGGATGGGTATCTTTGTCTGTGCTTTTCTGGTCAACTCTTGAAAAATATGCTCAACCATTGGATAGTAGTCGAGGTCCTGTGCTTTGGGGTCTTGACCGCGCATATACCATACTGAGGTATGATCCAGTTCCAACTGGATGTGAGACTCAGCAGGGAGGTTTCGTCGGATGTTCTGGGGCAGCCTCCACCTCATCGTGCGGACCTTCAGTTGCTGGAACCATTTTTCTAGGAAGACTTTCCCCTGGGCCAGCTCATGGAGGGTGCCTTTTTGTGAAAAGGGTTTAAATCTATGCATTTGGAACCTGGTCGACTCCCGAAAGACTGGACTGCTTTCAAGACAAATGTGATACATAACAATCCAGATAATGAGAGAGGGGAACTTGATCATACCTCCCGTCTCCTGGCAGCATTCACAGATGGTTTTGATCATGTCCGCAACATAATATCCCCATCGGTAGATACGTCCGTCGGTTGCGATTGTGTCGACCGCTTCTAACATCTCCAGCTTAAGGTCGCTGCCTTGACCTGCCAAGGTAAGGGTGATTGCTATAATTTTAGCCACGATTTGTGGCATCCTTGTCACAATATTGCCGATCATTAATCCCTTGGAGTTCTTTCCTGACGGTGAGCCCGTAAGCTCTTGGACTAACCCTTCCTTGATCCCAACAGGAATAGGGCTGCCCTGGTTGGACAGACCCATAAGTTTGGAGATAACATCTCTGGTGATATCAATTGGCTGGTCGAAGTAGAATCGACCGTTATGGTAGCGACTGATAATGAATTTAACTGTTGCTTCCTTCGTCCCACCAAAGCTTTCCATCAGTGGTGCGTTAGGGTATTGGAGGATAGAGCTCTTCCAAATTTTCTCAGCGGCCGGTGTCATTCTATTGTTGATATAGGCCCACTCTTGGATCTCTTGCCATAGTTTCTAAAATGGGCCCTCCTGGACCTTTGCATTTTTGATGTTCTTGAGACGGTTGAGCAAGGGGGTGTCCTCGGCTTGCAACTCCTTTTCCTTGGCCGCAGCTCTGGTTAATTTCGGTGACATTGTGTCAGACTGGTCGGTGTTTTGACAGTGTTTGTGCTTTGGTCGACTGAGATTGCAGGTGTTCTAATGCAAATGGGTGTGGTGACTGAATCTTTGACGGTCCATTATTTATAGGTGTGGATGGGGTTGAGTGTCGAAATGGGTGTATTAATGGCAGACTTGACAGTCCAGCTGCAATACTCGAGTGTGACTTAATGGAGGATTTGTTTCGGTGCTCGAGGCCATCAATGTGTGATGGGACTTTCGAAGTCGATGGTCGGTGTCGTGGGTGGAAACGGTCGGCTTGACTGGTCGATGAAGATGGTCGATGGTGGTGATGTCGGTGGTCGAGGTAGTGAGTTGCTGTCATGGCTTGTTGTCAGATGTATTATTTTGTTTTGGAATTTTTCTATCTTTTTATGGGTTTTGGTTGACGGTTAAGGTCGTTATTTTCTTTCTTTTTTTTTCTTTTTTTTTTTAGCGTTTGAGTTGGGTTCCATTAACGAGCTTCCCAAATACTAGGCCCTGTAACGTTTTCAGTCGGACTGAACCATTGGTATGTATTTCGTTGACAACATAAGGTCCCATCCATTCTGTGTGTAATTTCTTGGGTTTTCCCTTGACTCGACTATCATACAGTAAAGCAAGGTCGCCGATCGAGAGGTTTTTGTTTTTGATGTTACGGTCGTGCCAGGATTTCTGTTGTTGTTTGTGAATTTCCTGATGCTGAATAGCCATGATTCGATGTTCTTCTAGCTTACTGAGTTGAAATATTTGGTCCTTTCTTGCCTGTTCGACATCGACATGCAGTATTTGTGCAATAATAGGTGTCTGCTGTCGGGAATGTAGGGGGACGTCTGCTTCCTTCCCGTAGACTAGTCGAAAGGGTGTTTGATCGGTCGACCGTTTATATGCTGTCCTATATTCCCAGAGAACTACAGGGATTTTCTCATCCCAGTCGTCTTTGTCGGTGCTGCATATTTTGGTTAGCCCTTTGGTTAGTGTTTTGTTAAAAGCTTCAATGGCACCGTTCGACTGAGGATGATATGTAGTGCTTCATCGGTGGTCGATGTGAAATTGGTCGTTCAAGTTTTTGATGGTTTTATTGATAAAGTGTGATCCTTGGTCGCTGATCAATGTGAGTGGGCATCCAAATCGGGTGATAATGTTTTTGTAGATAAACTTAGCAACTAATTCACTTGAACATGTATCGACGGGTTCAACTTCTTCCCATTTAGTGACATATTCCACTGCCATGATAATATATCTGGCACCTGATCATTTGGCTGGGATAGGAAAAGGTCCTATGAAGTCTATAGCCCATAGTTCAAATGTGAGACTAGGGTTTATATATATCAAGAGCATTTATGTGCTCGGCAGAGGTCGACCAAGTCATTGACATCTATCGCATTGACTAACAATTTTTTTGTAATCCTTGTGGATGGTTGGCCACCATAAGCCCGACTGTTGGATTTTTCTTGCAGTTGTATCTGCTTGAAAATGTCCTCCGATAGATCCATAGTGTGCTTCATGCATGATTTCTTCTCTCTCATGGTCGAGTACACAACGTCTTAGAATGTTGTCTAACCCCATTTTATACAAAAATCCATTGATGAGGCTGTAGGGTGCAACCTTCATAGCTAATATTTGTTTCTTCTTGGTGTTCATACCTTCGGGTGCCTGACCTGTCTCTAAGAACTGAGCTATTTCTTCTAGTTCTTCGGGTACTGCTTCTATGTGAAATAGATGTGCATATGGCAAATCGTCGTCGATTCCGGTCAGTTCCTCCCCTATGTCGATACGTGATAGGTGGTCGGGGCCGACATTTAGCTTTCCTAGTCAGACCACTACTTCAAACTCAAATTCTTGAAAAATAAGTAACCATCGACAGATTATTCCATGATGAAGGGGTTTATTAACAAGGTATCTCAAAGCTTGATGATCGGTAAAAAATATAAAAGGGTTGGCCAATAGGTAATGTCGATACTTCTAGAGAGCAAAGACCATACCTAGGGCTTCTCGTTCAGTGGTCGAGTAGTTTCTTTCAGCTTTATTTAGTTTTTGACTGCTGTATACGATAGGGTAATCCATCCCATCATCCCCTGGTTGAGTATGGATGGCTCCAATTGCAATGCCTGATGCATTAATATGTACATGAAATTTAGTCGACCAGTTTGGAAATTTAAGTATGGGCACTTCGACCAGTTTTCTTTTCAATTTGTCGAAGGATATTTAGCATTCCTCCATCCATATAAACTCCTGATCATCTTTTAGCAGTTCCTCCAGAGGGTAAGTCATATCTGAATAATGTCTGATGAATTTCCTGTAGTGTCCTGTATGGCCCAATAACACCCAGACCTGTTTAGGGTTTATTGGGGGTTTTAGGTCAAGGATGATTTTTATTTTGGCAAAGTCGACCTTTATACCGTCTTTGCAGATAATATGCCCTAAGAGTATGCCAATGGGAGTCATAAAAGTACATTTATTAATATTTAAGGAGAGTTGTATCTGTTGACATCTCTCCAGCATAAGTCGGAGCCATGTGTAGTGATCCTTTAGGGTGGAATATATGGTCCAGTTGTCGAATTATACTTCCATGGTCTTATAGATATACTCTTGGAATGTTTTGACAACAATTCATGAGAATACTGCAGGTGCATTCTTCAACCCAAAAGGCATAACTCTGTATGCAAAGGACCCAAATTCACATACAAATGTTGTTTTATTTTGATCCTCTTTTGCTATGGGTACCTGGTTATATCCTGAAAATCCATCTGTAAATGAATAACATTCATGGCCTACAAATTCATTCAGGATTTCATCAGCGTAGGGGGTGGGGAATGGATCTGTGAGTGTGACTTTGTTGAGCTCCCTAAAGTCGACACAAATTCTTAACCTGGTCGGGTCATGTTTCTTGGGTTGTACGACCATGGGACTTGCCCATTCCGACTGGTCAATGGGGTAAATAATTCCTGCTACTAACATGTTGTCTATTTCCTTCTTAACTATCTCCTTATACTTATGAGCTAGTTTGAAAGGTCGTTTCTTGACAAGTCGGACATCAGGTTTAGTATCTATTTTAATTTCTCCCATTTCTTGTACTAACCCTTTTAAGTATTTGTAATCCCTTGCAAAGACATCTTGGAATTCTTTCAGTAAGTTGATGATTTCGGTGGTTTGGTGTTCATTCCAGTAGTCTCCAATCTTAGCTATTTTTGTACGGTCGTCGTTTGAAATGTCGACCTCAGTTTTTACTTTAGCGTCCAGCCACTCTAGTGCTTTAGCTTCATTAATCGGCCAACTTGATTCTTTAAACTGTGAGAATGTCACCGAAAATTCGGCTGCAGTCATTCTGTCTAGGTCTGGTTTGTCGGTGGTCTCGAATTTCAGGATTGAGTATATCGGTTTGGTTGTTTTAATGTGGTCAGTCTTCCACCTAAAGCTCTTACCTTTTGTGTCTTCATTTTCCAAGTGTAATTGTGTCGAATATGATTTTGATTCAGCTTGTATCTTGTTACAGTCCTTGATTTGTCAATGGTCGTGGTTGAATTGTTTATCTGTCGGTTGAAGAAACTTTTTGATTTGGTGTGCTGTCTCAGCCAAATTTTCATTTTGAGGTATGAACTGGAAGTCCTTAATAAAATTGTCTTTAAGTTCAGGCCAAAAGAAGGTTTCTCCTCTAGCCTCCTCCATTTTATACCATTTAGTAGGCAAGTCGGCTAGGGTTGAAGGGAACAAATGTGGCCAGGCTTGCTCATCTTTGTGTCCAAGCTGTCTCCACTCCTTTTCACAAAGCTTGATGTGTTCTTCTGGGTCTTGGCCTTGGACAAAGATAGGGATTTGAGCTTCCTGAGTTAGCTTTTTTCCACCAAATCGTTCGACAAAGAAAGTTGAAGCAGTTGTCCAGGTCTGCAATTTTGTCTGATGGGTGTTCCACCATCTAGCTGCTTGACCTGTAAATGTTTCCACTAAGCTTTGAAGTCTGCCATGTTCTCCAATATTTTTAGATACTTGTTCAAGGTGCATTATTGGGGATTCTCTTTCCTTATACCTGGGTAGTTGGGTATTATGTAAATTGGTCGGTTGTAATGTAGGTCGTTCCCTGATTTTGTTTTCAAATACTTTGGGGATAATCGATACAGTGAATCACTGTCGGGTGGGGTTTTTCTGTACCTTTTGTACAGTCCAGCACCCTCTTGCTTGTGTTTCATAAGTTTCCATCTCCCAGTCATATAATTCAGCATCTGAATTGTAACCAATTGAGTCTTGGTTACCTAAGTGAAGTTCCCCATAAATGTTTGGCTCGGTATAGTCCGTATTATTATGAATCTGGTAAATTTGTCGGACATCGACTTCCTCATCAATCGGTTCAGTCCAAGGTGCTCCTTGTGAAGGATGAATGGGTACGATGAATTTTTGACCATTTCCTTTTAACTTAATTCGTTCTTTTTCTAGGGATATGGAGGCTTTCATCTTTCGTCCCCAAGGTCGACCAACTAGTGTGGGGAAGGAGCTAGATCCTTCTTTTGGGTCGATGATTTCAAAATCAACCTTAGTCGAGATTCCTTTGATGGTCGTGTCAACATCTTTCCAAACCCCAATGGGTTCAATAAGGCCTTGGTCGATGAGTTTTAGGTAAATGCTTGACTCATAGAGTCAAGGTCGGCCCATCTTTTCCCATGTATGTCTGGTCATGATATTTACCTGAGACCCGAAATCGAGCACCACTTGTCGGACGTGATAACCTTCGATTTCCAGGTCGACCAGTGGGTCGACATCATTTTTGTCTTTTTGATTGAGGATACAAATGTTCTTAGTTTGTTTTCCATAGTTAGTGCTTTTTATTTCATGTAATAAATCAATAAACTGGGCTATGGATTTGTCGGTTTGGATGAGATGTGTTAATTGCTATGTCGTGCTAAGTCGACTGGTAATAATATCTTCTTGCTGTGCAATGTCTTGAAATATGTGTGTGGCTTCTTTATAAGTTTGTTTTTCCTTCAGAGGATCCGGATAACCATTTGTGTTTTTAATCTTACTAATGTGTGGGTTATCAGGGCCTGTTTTTGTGCCTTGACGAGTGACAATATGCAGATTTTTAGTGGTTAATATATCATTCTTTTGTACACAAGACAAGACATTAACATTCTTCTTATTATTTATTTTTTCTAACATGGTAGGACAATCCTCCAGAGAGTGATCGCCTACCCCACAATGCGTACAGAATTTAAGGTCAGTTCTGTCCTTGTAAGGACAGTCTACACATCTGTGTCCTTCTTTATAGCAGATGAAGCACTGGCTAGATCGACGTGGTCGGATGTCGCGATTCCCGATGAATCGAACTCTTCCTCCAAACCCTTGTCGTCGATTGTCGTACCGTCGCTCCTATCGTCGGCCTTCGTATTGTTGCCCGTTCTGGTCATTGGTATTATTTTGCTCATTTCTCTACGCCACTACATTATTCTGGTAGACCGCCTGATAGTTCTGTCTATTTTTTAGGTTTAGTTGACAGTCGGCCGTATTGTGACTTTTTGTCTCACAGATGGCACACCAGGAAGATTTTTCATTCTTCATGTTAAATGCACATTCCTTCGTAGAATGATCCCTGGTCTCTTGGAAAATATCGCAAAAGACTTTATTTTGCACAAATCGGACATCTTGTCGGCTGTATTCATGTCGACAATTATCTTTCATGTGTCCGGTCGTCGAACATTTTGTACACCAGATTTCTTGATTTTTGAGGGACAATTATTTCAAGGACTTCTGGACACTTTCCAGCTATTCTTCTATCCTGTGGTCCGTCGGATAGGCAGGTATATCTTTGTCCATTTCCACCTGCAGAGCTTTGGTCATCGCATCTTCATATGTCTTGAAGGTTTCTAGACTGATGTGTCCACGGATTTTTTGTGATAAGCCTGCAAGAAACCATTGAATTAGCAATTGTTCATCAATAACATAATCTAATTGACTCAACAGGTCCTTCCAGCATTTGTCGTAATCACGGACAGTCTCCCCTGGCTTTTGCTGCATTGTCTTGAGCTTTTTAGCGGCAAGGTGCTTAGCATCTGGGGTCTTGAAAAAGGATAAGAAATGTGCTTTAATTTCATCTTTCATTGCTCTGGGTTGCCATTCTGAAAAGGTCATATACCAGGTTAGAGCCCTTTTCCATAAGGCTCCTTCGAATTGAGCCATCTGTTGGTCTTCATCCTTCACCTGGTTTGCGTCCCAGATGGACTCGCAGACGAACCAAAGTCATCTGGGGTCTTCATCCCCCTCGTATAGAGGAATGTGGGTAGTTCCATGACCCATGTCTGAGTCGATGTCACTGCTATTTGACGGCGGCGGAGGTGGGGGTGTGGGTGGTGGTGAAAGAGGTGGGGTCGTTGATATAGTCGAGCCTAAGGAGTTTTGGTTGACGGAACTTGTGCCTCCGTCGGTGGTTGATTTTGCGTCGTACAGTGGATTGTTGTGGATTTGTATTGTCGATGGTCCACTGGAACTTTACGTGCTCAGGTCTGACTCTTGGATTTCTTCAAAAGCTGTATGTGGCAGGGGGGGGTGCTCCTTCATGTATCGGTAAGAACAAGTGGATACTCCGAAAGGATGGTGCCTTTTGAAAGGTCACCCAATTCCCTTCGAGCAGTCGGTGTATAACAAGATGTCGTCCCAGGAATGGTTCGTCACCTAGTCGGCTCCAGATAGTAATGTCACCAGCTCGCAGTTGGAGGTCTTCTTCAATAATAGTCTATATTGTGGTACACGGATTTACTAGGGAAAGGGTTACTCCTTGGTTGGGGATAGTTATTTGGAGAGCTTCAGGCTACTCTATCCACACTTCTTCTTCCTTAGGGGCCGCCTCCTCTTCTACGCCCTCTCCATGTCAGTCATGACCCGACTCTGGCGGAATCTCCTCACGGTCGGTCTCCCTAAGGTTTTGTCTTTGATGCAGCTCTGCTACTCTTTCTCTTCTGGCTTCCCTTCACCGCTGTCTTTCGTCCCTTTAGATTTTCTTAATGTCCAACATACTTTCCTACAATACTATACCTTCGATTTCCCTTCGGTCGACTTTTCATTACTGGTGAAAGCTATCCTCTTTAGGTCGACTAGGATCCACTATACTCTACCTCCGACACATGACCAGCTCCCCCCCCATAGCCTTCCCGACGCTTTTAGAAATCCTGGATAGTTTGAATCACTTGCTCAGGAAGTATTTCCACTCCCTTTCTGCAATAAATTTCTCCCACTTCCTCTGTTTTTTTGCCCAGTTGGTGTTTGGTGGCTGTTCACACAGGGGTGGTCTAGGTTCGACGATGTGGCCTGCTCTGTTCTCTATCAAGAATTTGAACAGAAAGGTCGGTAGGGAGCACAAGAATTTTTCGGTGAAATCTGTGTAGAATTTTGATTTGATAGTTTCCACTGACATCCTGTCTTCGACCGCTTGCTCCTCACAAAAGTCGGTGGCGATTTTCTCAAACCACTATGACAGATTTGTACGTCCCCCTCGAAACAGTTTATCTAGCAACTGCTGTTCTTTAGTCGGGTTCAGTCTTCTCATCCAGAAACTGCTTCAACAGTTGTGGTACAGACTCGACAAATTTTTCATGTGTCTCTGTGAAAAATCTGGCTCTAGCTTCAGCGACTGTTAATCTGTTTCGTCGGGCGTAATTTTGCAAGTAGTTCGCAACTTTACGGTTCCACCATTCCTTGATCTCCTGCTCTGTTATCATATGTGAGCATATATTTTAGACATGTACTACTGGAAATGGAACCAATGTTGTAATCTCACAGGTCACATAAGGTTACCAATAATACATACTAAAACATAACCCTAAATAAGAGACAAGAGACAAGAACAGATAGGAAAATAGATTATATTAATGTAGTGAGTTCATACAAGGCACAGAACTGAACTGAGTTCTTTCTTGGCTCAACAACCTAATATATACATGTTACAAAACAGTTAAAGATAACTACCTGTCGGTTCGGTGAACCGACACGACTGTTAGTTAAGTCGACTAATCTTCTAGTTTAGTCGGCCGACCGACTTAGTCGGCTGACCGACTAGTCAGCCCATCGACTTAGTCGGCTGACTAAGTCGGGCTTCGTTCAAATCAACTTATGTTGACTTGCTCCTTCTACACTTCCCCACACTAGTAGAACCAATATAATTAACCGGGTCTGGAAGATCAAATGTGTCCATCAGTGATGTGCACATTCCAGCCCCCAAGCTCTGTGCAGCAGGTTTGACCTAATCAACCAATGGCACATCAGACTCATTAGACTCTAAACGAACTTTTCGGGTAAAATCAAGTTGGTCAATTGTAATCAACTTGCCCTCATGTGGAAAAACCACTACACGAAAAATGGCTGACACAATAGCGGACATCGCATAAGTCCAATTCCTTCCCGAAAGCAGATTGTAGTCCAAAGGAGCATCAATCACTTCTACTTCAACAGACACTGCTTTTCCTGCCAACTTAATCTCAAAAGCCGGCAGGATACCATGTGGATGGAAGGATCTTCCATCAAAAGCAATAACTAAAGTGTTTGATGGGACCAGCTCCGGGGATCCAAGAGCTTTCCAATAGGCTAGGGACATAACACATGTAGAGGGCCCCTCATCAACAACTACCCTTCCAATGGTCTTACCACCATGGATGAAATCTATTGATAGGGCTACATGGTAAGGCAGACAAATTTTAACATCAAATAAATTAAATTTTGCCATAATACTCGAAGAGTCCATGCTACCTAAAGCTGAAACATAAACATTTATCAAACCACAATACATGAGATAAATGAAATTTCGCCATAAGACTCGAAGATTCTATGCTACCTAAAGCTGATGAGTCTATCATGGCACCACTTACGCGATGATGGAGAGATCTATAAGACCACCTCTGGTTTTACCCCATTCCCTTTAAACCATAGTGTGGAATGGGTTCTTTCCGTAAAATACTAGATTCTGTCATCCCACCTTACCAATGACCTTCGTCTCAGCAAGGGGGCATACCTCTTTGCTGACTCAGAAAGTTGACTCTTGAAGAAGCCGCGCAATGAGATCCACCTCAAGAGGACCTATGCCTAATACCACCACTATGAGTCCCTTATAGCGTAGTTTTCTCCCTTTTTATTTTGTAACATTTTTACCACAAATCAAAAACCCCATCATTTAGGGGAAACACCATTAGCTACTAGTTCAGAGTCACCCGAATCCTTTTTGAGACACCTCTCACACCTCTAGGATCAAATATCCTAATGAGACCATCATCTCATGTTTAAAAAGTAATTTTCAGGACCACTTCCCAAAAGTTACCTCAATTTAAGAGCCACAACATTGTGATGCAAGTGTCTTCGGACCTGTGCTTGCATCACACTTTCCTACCACCACTCATGCGGGTTCTCCGGCCACCGCTTGTCAAGGAACATCATTTTTGCTTTTAACAGATAGTTGTCTACTTTGTCCACCACACCTTTTGAGGATATCCAGACCATTTTCCAGAAGACAGATCATTTCCTTTTCATACATTTGGCATATAAATGCCTCTGGACTTGCACTCACTTCACATGTAGTCAATTCCATCTACAACAATTCACACAGGACTCTCATGACCTCTGTTCACGAGCCACCTCAGTTTGCATGCCTTTTCCATGATCTATCTCGTGCATGTATTGGTATGTTTAAGAGCCACCTGCTCCGTCCATACTGCATGGATGACCTTTGGACCACTTTCCACCATCCTGACATGGGGCACCTCCTATGCCACCACAATCGGTTGACCATACTAGAGTTTCTTTTAAGCTCTTTTATGACTCCTAAAAGAATGAAAATATTTCCAAGCACAGCTGCTTCCTTTCCTGCTTGTTAAAGTAAAGGAAATGGCATCTACATCATCTCATTTATCTCCTTTTGCGGAATATGTAGACCATCAAATGAAAAGGACCACCTTGGCACATTCAATACAAGACCATTCCCCTCTGCATACGTTTATGATTTCTCAAGAAGAGGGACCGAACTTTATGAAAAAGCCCACCACCGGTTGTCGTTCAGCTCTTTTCCATCCTTCTCAACAAGAAAACATTGTCAAGCAAACTTGGTTTTGTTCATGCTCGTAAAAGTATCTGAATGACAATCCAGTCAGGATACTATTTAACGTTTTTCGAACTGACTGCACTACCAATTTTAAAGAAGTCTCCCATCCCCTAAAAGGATGGGAAAGCTATCCTATGTATACCATTATCCTTTTTGGGGTCTCCTTTGTTTAGATTACTCTACCATGTGTCTTCCTTGGATTCCATCAATACTAGAAGTATCTACCTCCCCCAAGTATTTCCCATCTGCAGTGACATTCCCGGTATTACAACAATGATCCCATTCCCATGAGTCTGTTTCATTTGCTACCTGGTCTACCCTACCATCATACTCTGAACAAAAGAAGTTTAATTCTATTACACTCCCTCTACCCTTCTTCAACTCTTTCCCTGCCCGCCCCCACCCATTCGATGGGTCAGTCCTCAGATTGCCTCACATCTTTCGGTTATCTCCCTTGCACTTCTGGTCAAGGAAACACCATTGTCTTAACCAGGGGCATGTCTCCCTCTGTCGACAACAACACATATATTCCAAAGGATAGACCTAGAGGTCCATGTATCTTGGTTTCATTAACCTGATTGATGAATTCCTTGGACCACTTGAGAGGAGTCCTTAGTGCCTCTCGGGAGAGTTTTTTCTCACGTGCTCGACTCCAACTACATCATCGCACCATTGTGATTCATACATGGT
>LPNX011041102.1:11051-25356 GCA_001517045.1 Pseudotsuga menziesii | reverse complement strand
GACAACCGAATATTCTGAGATGGCTGAAGTTTGGTTTCTTGCCGGAGAAGACTTCTTCAGGAGTCTTGTTCTCTAGTACTCTATGTGGAGTACGATTCCGTACATACACCACTGTTCTGGTAGCTTTCGCCCAAAGATGCATAGGAAGATCTTGATCATGAAGCATTGCTTTTGCAGCTTCCATGATAGTTATGTTCTTCCGTTTCACAATCCCATTCTGCTGTGGATTATAAGGAGTAGACAACTCCCTTTGAATCCCTAATTCTTTACATAGCTCTTTGAATTCATTTCAAGTGAATTCTCTGCCATTATTTGATCGAAAAGTCTTGATCTTCTTTTCAGTGTGATTCTTGATCAAGGCTTTGAATTCCTTGAATTTATTGAATACTTCGTCTTTATTCTTCATGAAGTAAACCCATGTCTTCCTAGAAAAATCATCAATAAAACAAACATAATATGCATACCATCTTAGTGAGCTTGATGACATAGGACCGCATACATCGGAGTGGATGATTTCCAAGATTCCTTTTGCTTTGCTTTCGCTACTTGGAAATGTCTTCTTTGTGTTCTTTCCTTTCGCACATCCCTTGCAGACCTCGTCATGTTTTGCTTGCATTTCTGGAAGACCTTCAACAACTTTGCTTGCAAGAGGTAGTGCTCTGTAATGCACATGTGCAAGCCTTCTATGCCAAAGTTCACTTGTCTCTATTTTGTCATGGACCAAGGCTTGTTCTCGATGGCCCTTAAATTTGTACAAAACTCCTTCTTGTTCACCAATCACTACTGCATCATCGATAGTCTTTCCTCTTGGCCACATGATGACTTGACCATCTATGAATGCAACCCTCATTCCTTTTGCATCCAATGCTGATATGGAGAGAAGGTTCTTCTTGAGTCCTGGCACAAACAATACTTCCTTCATTGTTAGAGACTTACCAGAGTCTAGTTTATAGGAGGACTCCCCACTACCTTTTATTGGATATTGGTAGTCATCTCCTAGCTTCACCTTGTGAGGTGATTCATGTTCTGAAAGTCTCACAAAGGATTCTTTGAATCCAGTCATATGTTTGGAGGCCCCACTATCAATAAGCCAATCATTAATTCCATGAGTAATGTTTCCCGTGAGAGTGGAGATCAAAACATATTCATCCTCGCTTGAAGAATCTTCACTTTCATATCTGGATCTCTTCTTGGATGGTTCATCATCCTCTGCAGCATGAGCATGATGTATTCTCTTTCTTCCCTTCTTCTTGTGAGGGCTACCCCTGTTCTTAGGACAATCTCTAGCAAAGTGTCCTTTTTCATCACATGTATAGCAAATGAACTTAGACCTATCTCTAGGCTTTCTAGAGTTATTCCTGTGATGAGAGTACTTACTTCTGTGATGGCTAGATCTGGATTTCTTGGATTCTACTGTGAGAGCTTGATCTTCACTTCCCGTCTTCTCTTCTTGAGCTGCTATCCAAGCTTATTCTTGAGAACATTCTTCCCACAGTCTGCTGAACTTGACTAACTTATTTCTAGCACATATCCCTTGAATGAAAGAGTCCCATGTCCTAGGGAGACCATTCAAGGTGGTCATCACAATTTCTGCATTCTCCACTTCTTCATCTACTGCTTCCAATTGTTCCTTGATCTGAGAAACCCTTGTGAAGTAAGACTAGATGGTCTTTGCATTATGGATCTTCACATTCTTCAGTTGATTTCTCAAATTCATCTTCCAGTTTATGTTCTTCCCTTCAAACAATTTGGTTAGAGCATCAAACATAGCTTTAGGTGTCTTGAGAGAGGACACCTGTGGGATAAGGTGATCTTTGATAGAATCAGAAATGATCCTATTTTCCATAACCATATTCTTCTTATGTAAGTCCTTTTCCTCATCTCCCTCTGGAACTGGAACCTCCTCACAGATGGAGGAGTCTAACTCATTTTCGTCCAAGACCAGGGAGATCCTATACTTCTAGACTCGGAAGTTATCAGCTCCCTCGAGCTTTTCATCAAGCTTGGTATGATGAGACATCTTAACTAAGAACCTCAAATGGAGATACAATAGATTTTAGATCTTACTAGGTTCAAGATGTTGAATCTGAAACTTGAGCTGAAATCATGTAGTACTAGATTAGGAGCAAATTAGGGTTTTCCTTTTCCAGAGTTCTGTCAACCCAAATTCCTTGAAATTTGTCCCTAACTTCAATTTTTGGGAGGAGATCAATCCAGGCCTGGGCTCACTGAAAAATTCCTCTTCTGTGAAAAGCCCTAATTTCCGGCAACAATGTAGGGTCCAAAACTGAAAAACCTCAGAATTGGATTTTGCTTCGACAGAAAGATGTACCCTAAGGAGGAGATTTATTCCACCTTACTTTTGCTAAAAATCTGTGGAGGAAGATCCACAAACTAGGAAGCCCTAGTTCCTGCAGCTGCACAATGTCTTCTTCTCAGGTTAGCTCTAATACCATGTTAGTTTTTCAACATTAAACTAGCATTATTATGATATTTCATTGAGAGGATAACAAGCACAACAATCAAACACAAGAGATAGTGAACACATTGGTTTTCCTTGGGGAAACCATAAAGGAGAAAACCCCGCAAATTCCTTAGAGATAGAATCACCACCAAAATAGAAAATCCCAAAATAGTAAGTGATGTCCCGACAACAGTAATCTTCTCCTTGTCTAGCGCCAGTGTCTTCTCCTTCCTCAACTATGCGCTACACTTGAGTGTGGATGAGTTGTGTGATAAATAGAGACTCCAGTTCTCTATTTATACTAATCCCAACATTACTAAAACCCTACTAGGGCCGACCTCTAGTAGGAGAGTCTAATAACCCTAGTGCCCCGAAACTGCGGGGACTTTAACCCTTAGACAATCGGAGGGATACTCACTATGACTTGACATGACTTGTTTACATAATAGATCCTCTCGATCGGAACATCGAGGCATGACAATATGAATCAATTACATTATAGATACATCCTGGAATAAAAATTGGGTTACAAGACATAAGATACATAGATGAATACATTCCGAAGTTACAAATACATCAACATTAGAGACATTTAGCACCTTACACACTCATTTTGTTCAATTTGGCCTAGTTACACTGCTATCCTAAGTATTATTGGCTTAATTAACATCGGTGGAGAATTAAATGTCATCAGTTAGATCACATCCATGCCTACCTTCAGTCAAGGAGGCTAACTTAGCCTTCTCCTACATTCGAGGAGGCTAACTGGAGCACTCTAGGGGTGATCTGAGTGATATTAATGCACCTAATTTCTAACTGATGGTTACAATCAGTTAAACAAGGCAGTGAAGGCGCTTCCCTTCATTAAATTGATTATTTAATGATTATTTAATGAACTAGAGTCAACAGGGGCGCCTCCAACCACTTCTGATGTTCAGTTTCACTTCAGTTAACGTCATCGGGGTTTATTGGAGTCATTGAATCACTAGCACTTGATGGTTGGCTTGCTATGACATGTGTCTGATCTCTTTCAGTTGAGACTCAAACATTTATTGCACTCCAACTTCAGTTAGGGCTCAGTGGAGTCAATTAGGGTTTTGATCAGTGGTTAACTTGAGTGTTGATTGTGGCTTACATTCAGTTAAGCTAGAATCACTCGTTCAATTCAAATGACCTCCTTAGGAATTCAAATTGCTTCTCATTCATTCTTGTAGCATGACATTGTAATGTAATTTCTCATTCTTTGTGTAAATATACAGAGCGACTACTCATTCCGTATCCCATCTATACTATTTCATGAGTTATTTATTGATTAATATTTGATGAGACTAATGTTTAGTCCCTAAATCATTGTGCAAGATTAATATGGTATTAGAGTTCACGGCGGGANTTCCGTATCCCATCTATACTATTTCATGAGTTATTTATTGATTAATATTTGATGAGACTAATGTTTAGTCCCTAAATCATTGTGCAAGATTAATATGGTATTAGAGCTCACGGCGGGACGAAGCTCTATCTCTCAAAAACAAGCTTTTTGACAGATTTCTGCATGAGCAATAGCTCAAAAATTCAGCACTGCACCAGAAGCCAAGGCTTACCACTTAATACCCCAAGTAAAGAACTTGTTGATCAAGCTTGCTTGATTGACTATGCTGGGTGTGATGAAAGCCTAAAATGTGCAGGCTGTCTGACCTTAAATTGCCCTTTCTGTTGTGATTTTCAGGTTTTCTACCAGTGAAGCATTTGCTACAGCAGATCCAGATGACCTCCTTAGTAGATCTTTTGACCCCATACAATTTCCACTCATGGAAAGGTGACATGGAGATTTAGCTGCACTCCAAAGGACTCTAAAGAGTCACCATGGACATTGAATATGAGCCTGATTTTGCCACAGAAAAATCAAGATTCTTGAACAAGAAGGATGAAGCATTTAGTTTCTTGTGCCTCTCTATTTCCCGGGATCTTCTTTTCCATATTGCGGGATTGAAGACTCCAAAAGAAATATGGGACAAATTGGAAACTCTATATGGAAAGCAAGATGACTTGAGAGTTTACCAACTCAAAAATGAATTGATGTCTCTCCATCCCTCCAATTTCAAGTCTCTGAATGATTTTTTCTCAAAGTTCAAGCACACTGTTTTACTCTTGAAGCAATGCAAAGTGGAGAAGGCGGATGATTAGCTCATCCTCGCCATACTCTCCAAACTTGGGGCTAATTATTCAGTTCTAGCTTCTACATTATGTGTGGGGAAGCTCACAACCCATGGATGGAAGATGCCTACACTCAATGCCTTCATTGAGTCCCTAACAAGTGAACATGACAAGCTTGTCCATATGGGGATCATCAAATATTCCCGTGATCAAGCCCTCCATGTATTGAGGCCCAAAGATCTGAAGGGTAAAGGAAAGCAGCAGAAGAACCCAAAAACTAAATTTGATGCTCCTAATCCAAGAGTTGAAAACCAGCAGCATGATGAGTCTTTTGGCTAAAGGAAGAACAAAGGAAAAGGGCACCATGGCAAGGAAAAATTCAAGTGTTCATACTGCAGGAAGGGATTCCACCTTGAACATGCCTACATGAAGAAGAAGCTTGATGAAACTACCTATCTCCTTAAGAGAAATCACATCAATCTTCCAGAATGATTTCAGAGGAGAGATCAACAAGATCGGGAACCACATCATGAAAAAGGTCATGCCCTCATGGAAAGCACTTCGAAGTCCAAAGCACTCTTGATTGATTCTGGAGCTTCAAACAACATGATGGATGAAAGAGACTCCTTTTAATCCTTGGAGACTGAAAAATCCATCCCCATCCACATGGGAGATGACTCCACCATCATTTCAGAAGGACAAGGTACGGTTGATCTTAAGAATGGCTATTTTTCAAATGTTTTGTATGTACCGTCTCTGGCGTCAAATATCCTTAGTGTCTATAAGATGACACATACTATAGTGCCTAAGAGAGTTTCTTTCATCCCAAATTATGTTGAGATAACGGAGCTTGCATCTGGGAAACTCATTGCTAAAGGTCTTGCAAACCATCATACAAGATCCTATGAGTTCTCCCACTTTGTGCCAGATGCAAAGGCCACCGCTCTGCTAACTCATGGAAATGAGGTTAGTAGGTTGTGGCATGAAAGGTTTGGCCATCTTAATTTCAAATATCTACAACAATTACAGAAAAACTCCATGGTTGAAGGCCTCCTGGTCATCAAGGCAACCACCAGAAATTGCAAGGGATGTGTGATTGGAAAACACACTGAGCACAAGTTCGATTGGGGGAAGGCAAACCGAGCTACATGCATATTGGGGCTGATACATTCTGATATCAATGGTCCGATTCTTGTCAAATCCATGAATGGATCAAGGTATCTTTTGACTTTTATTGATGATTTTTCAAGGTATACATGGGTCTTTTTTCTCAAAAAGAAGTCTGAAGTATGTGAAAATTTTTCTGAATTGAAGGCCTTGATAAAAAATGCCTCTGGGATTAAGATTGAGATCTTGATATCTGAAAATGGAGGGGAGTATGTCAGTAATGAGTTTCTGCACATATGCTCCCAAAGTGGTATTCAATTCCAACATTCAATTCCCTACACTCCCCAGCAGAACGGAGTATTGGAAAGGAAGAATCGGTCTCTCAAGGAGATGACCACCTGTATGTTGGAATCCAAGAAGCTTGCTGCAAATTTGTGGGTTGAGGCCATGCATGGTACATGGTGCCACACTCATCCATTAAAGGGAATGCCTCTTTTGAAGAATACTTTGGACACAAGCCGGATGTGTCGAACCTACGGGTGTTTGGGTCCACTGCATGGGCCCGGATTTCGCTTGATAAAAGAAGGGCTTTGCAACCACAAAGCATAGAATTTCTGTTTATTGGGTATCCTAATGAATCTAAAGGTTTCAATCTGTTGGATATCAAAACCAAACAGATCATTATCAAGAGAAGTGTCAAGTTTGATGAGCCTCTTCAGGAGGTGGAACTAGTGAAGGAGAAAACTGCTGAATTTCCTTCCTATTCTACTAAATATTTGGATGATGAAATTGGGGGTGATGACCCTGATTTGGATCCTATGATTTCTGATATCAGTGTGCAGAAATCATCAAATTCTGAATCAAAATATTAATTGTAAAATCATCTTCCCACATGGGCTTGCCAGACACTCTCCTCCGCAAGAGATAACATTGGAAATCCGGATGATCTAAGAAGAACTCGATTTAATTTCCAAAGAGCAGGTATTGCGCTCTCTTGTCCTGATAATTTGTTGTCCGAAACTTTCTAATAGACTATTAGTTCATACCCAAAATCCTACTACCATGCTCGGAAGGATCCGAGATGGCAAGTTGCCATGGATGAAGAGATGAATTCTCTTCAGAAAAATACTACCTGGGAGCTAGTTTCTATTCCTCCGGAAATGAAATTGGTTCAATGCAAGTGGGTGTTTCGGACCAAGTTTTCACCTGAAAATATAAGGCATCACCTGATGGTATCACCTACAAATATAAGGAAAGGCTGGTGGCAAAAGGTTTCTCTCAGTTCCAAGGAGTAGACTACCATGAGACCTTTGCATCGGTTGCAAAAATGGACTCCATCTGCCTAGTTTTTGGCAATTTCAGCATCTAAGCACTGGGAAGTGCATCATATGGATGTTAAGTCAGCCTTTCTACATGGAGATCTTCATGAGGAGATATACATGAAGCAGCTTGAGGGATACATCATTTATCGATCTTTGTTTTGCAAGCTAAAGAAGTCACTATACGGGCTAAAATAGGCCCCAAGAGAGTGGTATTTCAAGATGGATGCCTTCCTTCTCTCGCAAAACTTCCAAAGGTGTAGATCAGATCCAAATGTGTATTTATAGCAGTCTGATGGTCATATAATTATTATTGTTTTATATGTTGATGACTTACTGATCACAGGTAGCATATTTGCCTCCATTTCAGCCATCAAAACTGCTCTCCACAATGCCTTTGAAATGAGTGATTTGGGGCTCCTAAAACAATTTTTGGGGCTCGAATTTGAGCAAAATTCTGATGGGATTATGGTAACTTAGTCCAAATAAATTTCATACCTATTAGTCAAGTTTAACATGGCTGATTGTAGGCCTACACCATTCCCTTTCCTTTCAGGGATCAACCTTGAAGAAGGAAAAAGCACACCTCCCATGGACTGCACTATCTATCGACAGCTGATTGGGAGCTTGTTGTACTTGACACATTGTCGGCCTGATATCTGTTATGCTGTGAATGCTATATCAAGATATATGCAGCAGCCTCATGATCTTCATTGGAAGGAAACCAAGAGGATCCTACAGTATATTCAGGGAACCAGGACCTACGACATTCACTATGATGCAAACTCCGAGCTAGAGCTAGTTGGATACACAGATTTCGATTGGGCGGGTGATTCTATTAATCAGAAGTCTACTTCCAGATATTTATTCATGTTTGGTGGTGGCCCCATTTTCTGGTCTAGCAAAAAGCAGGTTTCCATAGCACTATCTTTATTTCGATTGGGCGGGTGATTCTATTAATCAGAAGTCTACTTCCAGATATTTATTCATGTTTGGTGGTGGCCCCATTTTCTGGTCTAGCAAAAAGCAGGTTGCCATAGCACTATCTTTAGTAGAGGCCAAGTATCGAGGAGCGGTGAATGCTTGCATCCAAGCAGTTTGGTTGCAAGGCATTCTTTCAGATTTTGATCTTGGTAGTACTTTTTCCACTGTCCTCTTTTGTGACAATCAAAGTGCTATTAAAATTTCCACATATCTAGTTACCAGGCAGAGGACCAAGCATGTAGACATCCACATGCACTATATCAGGGAGCTAGTGCATGACAGGACCATCATTCTGGAATACTGCCCGACTGATGAGCAGATTNTAGTTACCAGGCAGAGGACCAAGCATGTAGACATCCACATGCACTATATCAGGGAGCTAGTGCATGACAGGACCATCATTCTGGAATACTGCCCGACTGATGAGCAAATTGCAGACATCTTTACCAAGATCTTTTCAAAAAAGAAGTTCACTTACCTCCGTTCACTATTGGGGGTGAGTTCGTCAGGGTGATTCAGACTACTTTTAGTGTTTAGCTTGAGGGGGGGTTTTTCCCATTGTGTTTTCCGTCTTTTCCTCAATTAGTTTATTTTTGAGCATTGTATAGGGTGACCTATGGCCTTATTTGCCATGGCCATGGCATTTTTATGCATTTATGTTTTCTACCTCCTCTTGAGTATAGCTTAAGGGGGGGGGCAATAATACTTAGGATAGTATAGCTATACTATCCTAAGTATTATTGGTAGATTTGGCCTAGTTACACCACTATCCTAAGTATTATTGGCTTAATTAACATCAGCGGAGCATTAAATGTCATCAGCTATATCACATCCACACCTACCTTCAGTCAAGGAAGCTAACTTAGCCTTCTCCTACATTTGGGGAGGCTAACTAGAGCACTTCAAGGGTGATTTGAGTGATATTAATGCACCTAATTGCTAACTGATGGTTACNAGTCAAGGAAGCTAACTTAGCCTTCTCCTACATTTGGGGAGGCTAACTAGAGCACTTCAAGGGTGATTTGAGTGATATTAATGCACCTAATTGCTAACTAATGGTTACAATCAGTTAAACATGGTAGTGAAGGTTCCTCCCTTCATTAAATTGATTATTTAATGAACTAGAGTCAACAGGGGTGCCTCCAACCACTTATGATGTTCAATTTCACTTCAGTTAACCTCATCGGGGTTCATTGGAGTCATTGAAGTGCGAGCACTTGATGGTTGGCTTGCTATAACATGTGTCTGATCTCTTTCAATTGAGACTCAGTCATTTATTACACTCCAACTTCAGTTAGGGCTCAGTGGAGTCAATTAGTGTTTTGATCAGTGGTTAACTTGAGTGTTGACTGTGGCTTACATTCAGTTAAGCTAGACTCACTCATTCAATTCGAATGACCTCCTTAGGAATTCGAATTGCTTCTCATTCATGTTTGTAGCATGACATTGTAATGTAATTTCTCATTCTTTGTGTGAATATAGAGAGTGACTACTCATTCCGTAGCCCATTTATACCATTTCATGAGTTATTTGTTGATTAATCTTTAATGAGACTGATGTTTAGTCCCTAGATCACTGTGCAAGATCAATAGGTTGCTCTGCGGGTTAAATATGGCATTTATCTTTGTTAATGGGCTATGCATAAATGGTTTATTTAGTTCTTGGCTGTAATAGAGGCCAACACATGGTTTGAGGCCATGCCATGTATGGCATGAGCCCTCCCACGATTGATGTGATAGCTTGATTTGTTCAATCCTTTACTGTGTATTACGTTTGTATTTTAATGGGGACTTGGCTGCAGTGATGACAACGTATGGCTTGGACCATGCCTTAGATTCCTTAGACGCTTGCCATGGAAGCTACGAAATCATTTGCAGTGCTATTTGTTGTTTATATATTCACTGTGTATTTTAATTTTATAAGCCATAGCTTAGCTTATGTAGATGCTGTACATAGTTTCAGATGGTTGTTTTATTTGTTATTATTTTGTTAATTAGTATGTAAGGTAAATTGGGACAGAGCCATGGGTATAAACCCATAATGGCTTCTGTCGATGTAGACTTCCTTTTATATGGACTATATTTGATTAATAATAGTGGTCAAGGCTGTGTTATAGCGTTGGGCATAACTAAGGTATTACGACCTCCTTGTAGCGAATGTATTTGATTTATTATTTTAAGTTGGCGTAAATCCTGTGAAAAGTGTGGCCGGGATTATTGTAACCAATTACTCTGCTGGGATTGAATCATGTTCGTAGTTGATGTAATGATTTGTAATTTTGATGTGGATGCAAATTGGGGCTTGAATGTCCACATGATTCGATTCTTGTCCACCTTTGTAATTACTTTGGATTGTAATGAGAATTTGATATGGTTTATAAATGAAACGATTCCTATATGTGAAATTATATGGTATTTAATTCATTATATGGGATGACCGTTGAATTATGTAATTGGTTAATGTTTATGTATATATGTTGTGGTTGTTGTATTGAGGCCCACGACTTGTGTTAGTGAACGCACACAAGTCGATATCGTGACCTTTGTTTAAAATTACAGAGTTCTTTAATTTGTTTTAAATGTTTACTTGGTTAATTTATAAATATTAGTTAGGAGTGATATTAGATGGGGCCTTTGAAAGACTTATGCATGTACTTATGATGTTATTTATTTTAAATACTAGGAATGTGGATTTAGTGTAGGAACAGAGATGTGAATCTTGGACCAAAAGAATGGTCACGATACTTCTTGTTCATTTATTTATGATGATGTTAATTAATGGAATGATTTAGTAGTTTAGCAGGTATTTAAAGTGTAGACCTGGAAATGTCTTTAATGGTTTATTTATCTTAGATTTTAATGTAGAATACTTATAGATAGTATTTTGATTTGTTTATGTTTGATGTTTATATATGTTTATATATATATATATATATATATTCATAGTAGTTCAGTTTGTGGATAGTACCTTAGGTTATCCAGATTGTAAGTTTATACATATATGTATCCACAACTTACTTCTAAGATTAATCTATTTGAATCTACAACATGTCTCTACTGACAACTGAAATATGACAGTATAGTATATAAAGATTAAATGAACAACAAAAACAGGTCTGAAATAAGCTAGTTTTATCAATAATACTACTATAGGAATTAAACTAGGGTGTAGAACCGTTGATGAAAATTAGTAAATAAATTGAACTTGCAGAAATAAACCAATAATTAAACCTTGGATAAACCTGGTATAAAAAAATCACTTACAACCTAGGGTTAATATTTTAAGATGCAAACCCTAGTAGTTTTAAATAGAGAAACATATACATTGGGTTAGGAAATGCAAAGTAATAATTTACCTCACATAGATNTTACAACCTAGGGTTAATATTTTAAGATGCAAACCCTAGTAGTTTTAAATAGAGAAACATATACATTGGGTTAGGAAATGCAAAGTAATAATTTACCTCACATAGCTAGCATTTATTCTAGGAAATTAGAATAGAAAGTCTTGGGTTTCATACTTGTAACTTGAAGCTTTGTTAATGGCTGAACCTGCACACTCAAATTACCAGCATTAACAATTCAAGGCAGATATGACCTCTGTTTTTTATGACCAAATTACTTGGGAACTGCTACGTTCCACCCAACCATGATCCATAATTGTTCATGGTTTAAATCGGGATCCCCATGAGTTGGACTCCAACATGCAAGTAGGTTAGAGCTCCTAAGGTAGGGTTTCCTAACTGGTTTATCAAATCTGGATCAGTTCTCCTTTTTCCTTCCAAGAAAATGTTCTCCAAGAATTACTTGAGAGTAAAAAAGTAAAAAAATGACTCCTCTAATGATAGATCAGAACCCCAAGCCTTTCCTTGGCTTGAGTTTTTATAGACAGACTTTTCAGTCAAAGGGACAGTTAATCAAGAAACCTTGGTTTCTTGATTTAACCATTTTCAATTACTTTGGGTAATTATTAATATTTTAACTTAGGAACTTTCTACTAGTTCCAAATTATAGTTTTTAAGGTTTTGGACTATTTATTATCTTTACACAATAAATAATAATGGATGGAGCTTTTCTTTCATCACTAATATTATAAATATATTTGACTCTTTATACATACCAAATATAAAGTACATAATCATATAACACTTGTTAACATTTGTCTTTGGGCATCATATACCATGATCCTTAGACTTAATGACACTTCTTCATGAAGGTCAAGTAGGTAGATGGATAAAGTACATAATCATATAACACTTGTTAACATTTGTCTTTGGGCATCATATACCATGATCCTTAGACTTAATGACACTTCTTGATGAAGGTCAAGTAGGTAGATGGTTTAGGTCTACTAGGATAGGAAACTCTAAACATCCTTGCATGTTGGATTTCCTGTTGATGTAATTGTAACTTAGGACTGTATTCACTTGTATTTCTTATGTATTGTACCATGATGTTTATTCCAGGAAGTGTTTGTAATGTAATTAATTCATGTCCATTGTCATACCCTGATGTTCTGATCGGGAGTTTCTATAATGTAAACAAGTCATGTCAAGTCAATGTGGGTAACCCTCCTATTGTTCAAGGGTTAAAGTCCTTGTAGTTCTAGGGCCATGGGGTTGTTAGACTCACCTAGTGAAGTCATCCCTAGTGAGTCATTGTCAAGTCAGGAATTAGTATAAATAGAGAGTGAGTCTCTCTAATTATCACACACTCAGTTGTAACGGATAGCTGATGGAGAAGAAGTTGCTGGGGCTAGAAAGAAAAAAGCTATTGTTGTTGGGAGATCATCTTACTGTTTTGGGGTTTTACTTTTGGTGTTGATTCTATCTCTGAGGAAGTTGTAGGGTTTTCTCCATTTATGCTTTCTCCAAGGAAAAACAATGTGTTCATTATCTCTTGTGTTTGATTGCTGTTTTTGTTATTCTCTCAGTTAAAGATCCTAATATAAATCTAGCTTAAATGTTAAAAATCTAACATGGTATCAGAGCTAACCTGAGAAGAAGACACTGTGCAGCTGCGGGAACTAGGGCTTCCTACTTTTTGATCTCTCTCCACATATTTTCACCAAAATAAGGTTGGGATGACTCTCCTCCCTAGGGTGAATCTTTCTGTCGAAACAAAATCTAATTCTAAGCTTTTTCAGTTTTGAACCCGACATTGCTGACAGAAATTAGGGATTTCCACAGAAGTGGAATTTTTCAGAGAGCCCAGGCCCAGATTGATCTCCTCCTCAAAATCAAAGTTTAGAGATAACTATCAACGCATTTGGTTGGATAGAACTTCAGGAAAGTCAAACCGTAATTTGCTCCTGAACAAGCACTGTAGAAATTCAACTCCAAATCCAGATCCGACATCTTGATCTAGTAAGATCTAAATATTTTGTATTTCCATTTGATGTTCTCAGTTAAGATGTCTCATCATACCAAGCTTGATGAAAAGCTTGAGGGAGCTGATAACTTCCAAGCCTGGAAGTATAGGATCTCCTTGGTCTTGGAAGAAAATGAGTTGGACTCCTACATCAATGAGGAGGTTCCAGTTCCATAGGAAGATGAGGCTAAGGCCTTAGATAAGAAGAAGTTGGTTATGGAGAAGAGGATTATTGCTGATTCAATCAAGGATCACCTCATACCATAGGTGTCCTCCCTCAAGACACCTAAATCTATGTTTGATGCCCTAACCAAACTATTTGAAGGGAAGAACATAAACCGAAAGATGAATCGAAGGAACCAGTTGAAGAATGTAAAGATCCAGAATGAGGAGACCATCCAGTCATACTTCACAAGGGTCTTCCAGATCAAAGAACAACTTGAAGCAGTAGATGAAGAAGTGGAGAATGCAGAAATTGTGATGACAACCTTGAATGGTCTCCCTAGGTCATGGGATTCTTTCATCCAAGGAATCTGTGCTAGGAAGAAGATAATCAAGTTCAGTAGACCGTGGGAAGAATGTTCATAGGAAGAAGCTTGAATAGCGGCTCGAGAAGAAAAGATGGGAAGTGAAGATCAAGCTCTCATAGTACACTCCAAGAAAGGAAAAAGGGAAAATCATCATCACCAAGGTAAGCATTCTCATCAGAAAGATAATTTTGTAAAAAGGGATCCATCCAAACTCAGATGTTATACATGTGATGAAAGAGGACACTTTGCTAGAAATTGTCCCATGAATAAGTGTGGATCCAAGAAGAAGAAGAACTCCAAAAGAAGACATCATGCTCACACTGCTGAGGATGATGATCCTCCCAGGAAGAAAGTAAAACAAGAAAGTTAAGACTCTTC
>LPNX011041100.1:69954-174872 GCA_001517045.1 Pseudotsuga menziesii | reverse complement strand
ATAGAGCAAGTTGTTGTGACTACTTCTAAATAAATATATTAAAAAGAATAATAACGATTATTTTTTGGCATTTATATATATTATTCTTTAATAAAAGAATAAGTATTTATTTCATTTTAATGTTTTCAATAATTAAAATTTTGTTTATTTTGTATCTATATTTATTTAGCTAATTATTAAGAGACTAACATATTTGTTGACTACAGCTGCCACACACCCAAGCTATATTTATTAATTTTTCTTTATCTAATAAAATAATAAAATATTTAATTTATTTATACACATAATCACCTAAGAATATGAGTGGAACTGGTGTCTCTAATAAAATAAATATTTTGCATTTACATATGTAAACAATTTTCATGTACTTTGTGCATACAAATTTTAAAGGTAAATTTTGCATACAAATTTTAAATAACATCTTATTTTACATATATATATAATTTTTAAATATTTAATAATTTCTCACTAATACAAGAATTATATATTAAAAAAAACAAAATAATAATAAAATATTTAATTATTTTATTACTATATCACATTTATACAATGTATTTAATCTTGGCTTAGTATAATTTTTTAAATTTCAATTGCAAAGATTTTAAAAAGAAATAAAGCAACCACCCATACTTAATATACATAAGCTTTCATTTTTTTTATAATAAAAATTCTTTCATAATATAGGTCAGAGATTGTAAGAACCTTTACATCAATATCCAATACAACACTATTTAAGCTAACAAGCATGTTATCCTTAAATATGTGACTTGGTTTAATTCATTTTCAATTAAAATTTAAACACTATTTTCAATTAAAATTTAAATACCATTGCTAAGTGTGTGATATAGTAAAAAAACATCAAATATTGAAATTAATCTTATTTAGAAATTCTAAATAGATACAAAAGTTATTTTATTGTCATAAATTTTACAAGAAATTTCTCTTAAAATATTTCAAATCGCAATTTTTAATATTTTTCATTTTTTACATGAAGCTTGGTTTCTTAAATTTTTTTTTTTTTAATGTTTACTAAAATTGAGGAACTCTTTAAATCATGTGTTTTTTGGATCTTTTATAAGATCATTTTTAAAGTACCTATGGCCAAATGAAAACTTTTATAATTATTTTCTCATTCCCAGTGCCCACAAAGGACCTAGTTTTAATATAAGTATTCTCAATAATTTTCTAATTTTAAAGGTTTTTGATAATTTTCTCATTCAAACCAAACAACCATCTACACTTAATTGACACATACATATTATATTTCATCATAATAATTTTCTTCATCATCAAACAACTAACTTTGCATTAGCAAAATGGCATTCTATTTATTACATCAAATAAACAAGCTAAGCTATAAAATAGCATTAGAAGAATTAGTTAAGCTATTTAATCCAGATTTTATATCTTTTGATATGTTTGTTAATAAATTTTGTTTGTGACATGTTTTTAACCTTAAGCTCTTCGGAATTTGGGGAATTGTATTTTTTCAATGGGATCCGTAACTTTTATTGACTACTTGTAGTGCAACACATATTTATGCTCACTAACCCAACTTTTAAATTATATAATTTTGTGCAAACTCAATGGTTGTTTTATTAGGCCTCCAATTGAAGTATATGTAAAAACTCAAACTATTTTAAAGAGTATGAAGTCATCCATCTAACATTGGTGGTGGTTTCATAGAACATCTTTTTGCTACATCTATTGTTACTTTTTTTTTTATATATTCAACCTATTGCTATTTTCTTGAAACTTTTCTTAAGAGGTAGGTACTTAGCAACTATGTTGCTATTTCCACTTGTTTCTTTTGATATTAGCATAGATTATTGCACATTTTTATTATAATCATGGGGTATTACTTGTTGACGTGAATAACCATTTACTTCACTTAAATAATACATGTTTTTTTATTATAATAGCTCATACATAGCTTATTAAATTCTAAAATTGTTCCAAGAAATTTGACTCTATTTGATTAGAAAAATTTTCTAATCAACTTTAGCATGAGGCCAAATTGGTTAAGTAAAACACAATCTTAATCGGATGTTCTTTCATGTTTAGCATGCAATTTTCTTTTTAGTTCAATGTCACAATTTAAAGGGGTTCCGTGGAGTACATAGTGGTTGATACCATTCATCTCTAATTTTCCTATACTTAGATTATATTAGATGTATCTGCATTGCATTAGTGGTGGAAACATACCTTTTATGGAAGACTTATCGAGTTGTTAAGCACGCTCTTTGTAGATTATATGTTATTTCAGAAGATGATGTTACTCCATGCATCTATGTCTTACGTAGTGTTAGGCTAACTGGGCAGACCCGGGATTCACCTTTAACTCCGCACCAACAAAAGACCCACAGTGTTGGCCCTTTCGGCAGCAGCCTGCGAACAGGCTACAATCTCACCTGAAACAGCTATGGGGTGCCGCAGAATCAGGTTTCTACAAGCAGAAGAGAGAATCTTACTGTACCCTTAGTCTTTAACTATTAATACTTACTTAACACAGTGCTTGTATTATCAAATATTCAGCTTCGCGATTAGATAAATAAACAGTTACTTGCACAACCCTTATCTGGGAATTCACAGCGAGCTAGTTATTAGAAGCAATCTTACTTTATCAGTTATTTACTTCACAGTGCATAAAATATAATAACAAATCACACAAATGAACCACAACACCAGATGTCACGTGGTTCACCCCCAGTGTAGGGGTTACGTCCACAGAACTGTGCTTTATTTAACTCTTTACAACTAAAACGACAGTTCTGATCTGCCCACTCAGCTGCAGATCCCTTCAGTCCTCAAAGCCACACACACAGCAGCAGGCCTCTGTGCACACAGGTACAGATCTTCCCTTTCACCAACAAAACCCCTCTGCACACACAGTTGCAGAGGTCGTCCACGCACTCAGTTGGGACTTAACCTTCTTACAAAAACCCTTATACAATCTCTTATCTTCCCATTACATTAGCTTCATAAGATAATCATTCAAGACCTAACCCTACTTCTTTACATAAGTGCCTATTTATATAGCGTACTGTTACAAAACCATGGATTTACACCATGGGCGCCCAAAACCCTAACCCTGGATTTAACCCAAGAGTTAGTTACAAAAAGAGCCTGGGTTTCGACCCACCCGCGACACCCCTAAGACTATTTTAGGTTGTAACTCCGCTTACACTTCCTCAAAAACTGCGGAGTTACCAAAACTAAGGACCTTTAGGGTCGGAGCCCCAACAGGCCCCTAAGACTCACTTGTGGCCCGTCCCGGGGCACTCTGCGACTCTTCTGGTGGGAGGATCTTCTTTGTAAGGATATGGAAACGGCTGTTGAGGTTGTATATAATGTCATCAGCTGCTTTCTCTTTTTCCACCAATTCCTGTAACACTTAGGATGATACTTCATTAGCCTTTTCCTGCGCAAAAGTATCGTAGTTCTTCAAAATTTTGAGGTGACTCTCCGCAGCATTACTCAATTCCAATGCTTCATCGACAAGTGGCTGTAGTGAATTTTCCAGTAGTGTTACCTTCATCCTGCAGGAGTCGATTTCCTGCTAGAGCTCCTTGCTTCGCTTCACCTTAGCCATTTTCTGCATAGGAGGCAGCGTCTTAATTTCTGCTTTGACTGCATCTAATTCTGCCTGTCATAGATTGATGGTTTCTTGTACCTTACCTATATCTGGGTGGTCCTGTAGGTTCGCCCATGCTTCGATACTATCTTCCAGCAGCTTTGCTGCGCTGCCCACAATATCTGATATTTTCGCTGCTGAGGCCTAGATGTCTCTGTGGCGCTGTTCTTGGACCTCAGGCAGAGTTTCTGGAGGGATGCGAAGTTGAAGCTCCGCAATCTGATTTTGGTGTTCTGTTTTTAACTTTTCAATTTCACTGCGAGACTGTTGGGTGTAGTCTCTCAGCTTGGTAATTCTTTGCTCTGGTTCCTCTTCGTCTTGTATGTCGAAGTCAGGAAGACTCCAGCATGCCTCATCTAGCGCTCGCGCTAGTGTAGCTCTTGTATGTTCAGCCTCTTTCTTCTTTTGTGCCACTTCTTCCAGCCTTGCTGCAAGATTCTGGCTTTGCTTCACGGTGTCTTGCAACTGTATTTGAGAGTATCTATCTCGTGCGTGGATCTCCTTCGTGATGGCTAACTGGCAGAGGTGTAATTCTGTCATAGACAGCTTGGTATAATCGATTCCAACTATCATACCCATCTGCGGTCGGGAATCTGCATCAGCCAGTATTAGAGCTGAGCTTGAAACTTGGCCCCTGTTATCTCTGGTTGGCCATTGTCTCATATCCTGCTGCGTGGATGCTGGGGTACTACTTGTCGCTGTATTAGTCGCTGATTTTGTTGCTAGCTCTTTCAGCTCCGACACCCTGTTTGCGACACCCATGAGCACAGCAAGATGCACATCCGCGAACTGTGACCACTTTTGAGTTAGTGTTTCAGTAGACCTGTCGAGAGCTTGCTCAAGCTCTTCCAGTGACACACTGACTCCTTCGTCTAGATATTTGTCCTTCGACGCCTTTGTCTTCTTGCAGAACTGAGGCTCGCTTACCTCCTGCACCTCTGGTGATTTGCGCTTAGGCGATCGATGAAGATCGGATAGAGTTTTGGCCGACTCTTCATCCTCTTCTTCGTGGTTACCATCTCCACCTTGGTCGTTTCCCTCTTGCTGCGAGTCGCTTAGGTCTTTGCTGTCTTCTAGTGGACTTTGCTGCTGCGCCTAACTGGTACCTGCGCCTGTCTAGGTAACAGGGGGAACTGGAATAGTGGGTTTCTTTCCTACATCTTTCAACCAGTCAGCTAGCCACTGTTGAACTATGCCTAGGATGTCTGTCTTGGTTACTACATATGGTAACTTAAAACACTAATGTGTTGGATCTACACGGGCTTGAATGAAAACATGATGCATGTCGGCACTGAAGTTCGCGGCACCTTCATATTGAGAGAACAACTCATGGGTAAGTCGTGGTATTCACAAGATCTCGTAGTGTATACTCATGCCATAAAAGGCGAACACAGTGTTCGTCATCTATTGAGATGTTCTGTCGAACGACAGCCAGAGGGATGCGTATCTTACTGCACCCGGCATGCCTGGGGGTGCCTCCATGAACTGAGCCTCAGTGGGTTCTTTCCACCCAATTAATGCAATAAGTATTAATAGCCAGGAATAATGAAAAGGTCTACCTTTTTCGTGCACATCACGGGCATCTTCCAGGAATTCCCTCACAAGATATGCGGACCAGTTGTAAGTGTAACCCTCAGCGTAGGTTATGGCAATTCTGATAACCGGGGCAGGCACTTCACTAGGCCTGCACTTTCGCAGGAGTTTGCACGCTAAGAGCTCAGCTGCGAAGCGGATGTTCTTGTCCTCAATTGTGGAAGTGTGATACCCTCGTTTCCCCTTGGTCAGGCCAAAACGGTCCTTCATGCTCTACGCGAGCTTCGTATCCTCGTGTTTTGATGGAAATTCAGTGCTCAGATCAGGCCCTGCTATCGGTAAGCCTGTGATCTGATGAATAAGCTCGACATTGATAGGAATTTACTGGTCTCCTATCCACAGGTGGCCGTCATGTACTAATGCTAACAGCTGCTTAACCACGACGGTCACCTGTGTGCTGTGCCCAAAATGAGGAATATCAAGCATTTTTAACAGGCCAGCTGTGTCCAATCTGGCAGCCCACTGTCACACTTCCAATAGTTTCACGTTATTTTCTGGGTATTTGACGCGATGCAAGTATTGAGAAGGTGCAAACTGTGGAAACTTGCTATGATCATTTGTGTCATGGTCGGCATACTTGAGCCGGTCTATTTTTTCTGTCATGGTTCCGACCAGCTGTACACCCGGTGGCAGCGAGGGCGTGCTTAATGTAAACTGCTTTGTCCGCCGGGGTGGCTGGACACCTGGCCGGATGGGCTGGAGATACGGTGGCCTTTGTGGTTCAATGTGCTCTTCTTCTCCAGTCGGGACCTGTGCTGAACTAGGCAGGTCCATTGGTGAGTCCCCGATGTTTTCCCTGATTGCCTGTGTCGGTCTTCGTTCCGCTTAGAACGAACTTCAGGTTTAAACTTTTTCCTGGCGGACCGTGTCTGCATTGGCCGTGGCGGGGCTGGGTGAGCTTCTTCACGGGGCACAGAGATATGTGGGGGGTCAGAACAACTCTGGAGACCCCTCTGCTCAAACTCTCTTACAAGATCCTGAAGCTCTCGCTCGTCTGTCATGGGTTCACTCGTAAGTGTCAAGGGAATGCATAATGTGATTTTTTCCAACTTAGGAATCTTCTTATACACTTTATCAATCAAATATATTAGGACGATGCATTTAAGGCACCAAATCCAATAAAAATCTTGTCCGACCGGTACTGTATTTTCCATGATCTCATTAGTACAGATAATTAAGGTAATTAAAGTGCCCATGCTGCCAATTCGGCTGTTTTCCAACGGCTGGATTTTAAGCTTTGCCGTGTTTTTGTGCTCCGGTAAAATCACTATCTTAGCTTCGTCACAACTGGCAGCCTTGGTACAACATTACTCCGCGGTCTGTCCTGGTAAGATCTGTGACGGGGCTGTTATGTTTGGTGCACTAACTTCTTGGTTCTGCTCCTTAGTTTGGTACTCAGTTCTTTCTTGATCATCACCTACCTTGTCATGGATCAGTCTGACATCTGCATCTAAAGTAGGGAAAACTTCGTTAACAGAAAATGTAAGTATAAAACTATCAACAAGATCATCCCAACTTACAGTACTGTGTCGAAGCTCAACCTCCGTATACCAGTTTTTTTCTATAGGTTCCAAAGTGTGCACAAACTTATGCACCCATTCCTCGCGAGGTACATGTTCCCATGCTGCATAACATTGCTTCAAATGTTCCTGAGGACTATTCTGCCCATTGAACTTGCTTCGCACCTCTTGAGGTTGGTCTATGAATCTGAGGCATAGGAATTTCTGGCAAGCTTCCCAACTGTGAATATACTTCTTGTGGCCTTTCCACCATCTCGCTGCTGTAGCTCTTAATGCTGCTTCCAGAGTCTGCATTCTCTGTGATTCTGGCACTTGTTCTGAGAACTGCGTAATGAATTTTCTTGGATCTGTCAACCCATCATATGTAGGCAAGTCTCTGGCCTGTGCACTAAGGCATTTAAGATATTTGATAATTCGTGCGCACCGATGGCCATGTAGCTTGTATAATCGATTCTGCCAACTCTCTAGACCATCATCTGAGTCAGACATGCAGGAGCTATCACATTGCCAATCCATTACACTTTCGACATTAGGATCGACATAATCTTATTCTTTTGCTGTGATATTATAGATGTGGTCCAGAATATCCTGATCTTCCTCTCTAACTCGCTCCGTATATATTTCTCCTTGAGAAGGATCCAATGGTAGTATAGCTCTCAATCCCTTCCCTTCAAAAGTCATTTGTCTCTTTTTAATATTGATAACTGCATCACTATCTATTTCCCACTCAATTCCTAGCAAAGCTGGATAGGGGTTACTGTCATCAATGATCTCAATAACTTCAAAATCTGCTACAGTACTGACTCCATCTATATCCTCTGGTACCCGAGGAAATCTTCCTAAGGGTACAATCCTCTGTTGATTGGCTAGTGTCAACTGTATAGGTGACCAATCAAGGGTAGGTTTTCCCATTTGTTCCTATGTTTGCTTAGTTAAAATATTGACTTCAGAACCCAGATCTAAAATAATATTCTTCATGTCATACTCTCCTACCTGAGCATGTAGTCTCATCTCTCTTCCAGTTCTTCTAACTCTACTAACAGCTCTTTCACTATCAGGACTTTGCTGAGGTTCACAAGACTGTATAAATTTTTGTAATTCATTTAAGGCATTCTGATTTCTTAACAATTTGATGCAACTCTGTAAAAACGATGACAGAGTACTTACTTGGCCTTGTGAGTCTTCCTGGGATTGCAGCTGCTGATGCTGCTTGTTTGGTGCTGGTAAATCTGAATCAACAAAGTCTTGTCTGGCCTCCAAAAAAGTTTCTTTTTCTTGTCGAACATAAAATGTTGGAGTTTTCTCTACGACCTTGTGAACCCAAGCTTCGTCAGGCTGCTTTGCCTGACACTGCGCCTCTGTCGTAGCTCCACTTCTTGTAACAACATTAACAGTTGGGATCGGTCGTGGCTTGACAGCAATCAACTGGACACTTGGACTAGGTTTTCTATTTCTTTCTTGGATTTTAGCTAGTAACTATGGGCACTGTTGGATGACATGATCAACTGCTCTACAGTATAGGCATGTCGTGGTTGGGTTTTGATAGTCTCGAGCTAGATGTCCTGCCTGATTGCAGTTATAGCAAATAACTTGACCTCGACCTCCTCCAGGCATACCACGACCACGGCCTCTAAAACTGCCTCGACCACCTCGGTAACCATATTCATCATTGCCTTGTGCATTTGGGTAGATCCTATAAGTTTCGTAGGTCCGCTCCCTCATAAGGTCGAAACTGCGACATTCATTTTCATTGTGGCCAACGGACTTACAGAATTTACAGTAAGGGTTCTTCGGGACTTGAACATACCGCTGTAACAGATAGTAGTCTTCCAGTCGATGCTGGCTAGTAGTTCGACAGATCTCACAGTACAGAACACTAGGATTCAGCGGGTTTGGTGCGCCAGTATTCAAATAGTTTCTTAGTGATGGGCACTGATCCTTGTTGTGGCCTTCTGTTCGACAACGTATGCACCACACCTCTTCTTGGGTGGCTTTCCCTTTTTTCATGTCGTGAAGTTCTAAAGCCATCTCCATGAGCTGCGCTTGAATTTGAGCTATGCCAGAGTTATCTTCGACAGGTGCAGTTTCAAGCTTTATGGCAATCTCTAAGGCCTCTTGCTGATCAGCAACCTTCTGTTGCATGAGTGGAGCTCTGATGTGAGGTAATAATGCTGCAATAAACCACTCCTTATGTTGTGTTGGTCCAATCATGAAGCTAACTTGGTCAAGCAGAACTTTGAATCTCTGATCAAAGTCCCACACAGATTCGCCTCGCCACTGCTGAATCTCTTTTAACTCAGTGATGCACTGCGACTCTGATTTAGGTTTCTTAAATTCTCGGATCAGTGCTGCTTTGATGTCAGCCAAGACAGGATTCTACGTTCTATTAAACTTCATAAACCAATTTAGGGCTCGGTCTATGAAAGAAGTGATCAGCTGTGCTCGTCGAACATCTATGTCCATAATATTCTTCACGGTCCACACAGCTTCGCACAGAAACCAGAACTGTTCTAGATCTTCTGACCCAGTTCCTTTAAAAACCGGTAGTTTGATGTCATCATGAACATGGGCCATCTGGGATCTAGGGGGGGAAGAAGGGTTTGAACTAGCTGGGGACGACTGACCTGTGACAGGGATATTCGGGCTAGGGTTACTTTCAGACTGCGACAGGTTCTCAGGGATAATAGGTCTCTGCTGCGGGGTTATCAGAGGGTTTCTAACAGAGGGGACCTCGGTGGACTCAGAGGTTTCAGAGCTTAAAGGGCTATACTCAGTGGAGGAGCCGAGATCTCTCTTATATCTTTTGCCATTTCGCAGCAAACCACTTTACTCGTCGCAGTCCCAGTCACTTCCAATCATAGGTTAGCAATACTAGATCTAACAATCTGATTCGATAAGCAAGATTCCTTTTTCAGCCAATAGTATTTTAATATTCAAACTAAATAGGTTCAAGTACTTACCCCTTGGTCCTTTGAAAAAATTTCGTTCAGCTTCGCTAAAGGAGGTACTTGTGTCGACGGCGAACTCCGTCACAAATGCTTCGAGAGTTCGCGCAGTCCAAAAATCCACGGCTCGCGAAATCGCGTTGTTCACTCTTTTCAAGATAGCGATTATTGCGGGGGTCCAGGGAGGAAACTAGTTTTCTTGAAAGTTCATCCTCCTTTCTGCTAACCTGGATAACCACTGGTGCAACTCTATGTGTATAGAACCAAAGAAAATTTCATGAACATAAAAAAAAAACGTACCTTTGCAAAAAAAATTCCGCGCTACGATGGGGATCTTTATTTTCCTGTTCTGCAAACTTCAAATAGGTCGCTTCGACCCAATCACCAATTTATTTTATAGAGGGTCGCCAAAACATATCCCTCGAGGTACGACGTAGATCTCTCTTCAACAGATACTGAGTTCAATCGACAACGGAACCAATTTGTTGGGATAACTGGGAAGACCCAGGATTCACCTTTAACTTTGCACCAACAAAAGACCCAGAGTGTTGGCCCTTTCAGGAGCAACCTACGAACAGGCTACAGTCTCACCCGAAACAGCTATGGGGTGCCGCAGAATCAGGTTTCTGCAAGTAGAAGAGAGAATCTTACTGTACCCTTAGTATTTAACTATTAATACTTACTTAACACAATGCTTGTATTATCAACTATTCAGCTTCGTGATTAGATAAATAAACAGTTACTTGCACAACCCTTATCTGGGAATTCACAATGAGCTAGTTATTAGCAGCAATCTTACTTTATCAGTTATTTACTTCATAGTGCATAAAATATAATAACAAATCACACAAATGAACCACAACACCAGATGTCACGTGGTTCACCCCCAGTGTAGGGGTTACGTCCACAGAATTGCGCTTTATTTAACTCTTTACAACTAAAACGACAGTTCTGATCTGCGCACTCAGCTGCAGATCCCTTCAGTCCTCAAATCCACGCACACAGCAGCAGGCCTCTGCGCACACAGCTGCAGAGGCTGTCCACGCACTCAGCTGGGACTTAACCTTCTTACAAAAACCCTTATACAATCTCTTATCTTCGCATTACATTAGCTTCATAAGATAATCATTCAAGACCTAACCCTACTTCTTTACATAAGTGCCAATTTATATAGCGCACTGTTACAAAACCATGGATTTACACCATGGGTGCCCAAAACCCTAACCCTGGATTTAACCCAAGAGTTAGTTACAAAAAGAGGGGTTTCGACCCACCCGCGACACCCCTAAGACTATTTTAGGTTGTAACTCCACTTACACTTCCTCAAAAACTGCGGAGTTACCAAAACTAAGGACCTTTAGGGTCAGAGCCCCAACACGTAGTTTGATGAAGAAGAGATTTGTGTATGGAATCTCATGGCAAATGGACAATATGGTTAAGAGATTTTAATAAAAAATTTGAGTCGTTATTTTTTATTCGTCGAAAAAAAAGTTGGTGGTTGATTGTTGTCTTATCTTGTAGTCACTTATGCTTGAAGCCTCTGATGACATGATATTGGCTTGATGGCCTCTGATGATATTGGTAATTGAGAAGGTATCAGAAAGGTAAAAAAGGATCAAAGATGGCTCAACAATAGTTCAAAGATTCCTCAGAAGAGGCTCTGATTCAAAATAGTTCAGAGAGGCTCTGACATGACATGGGCTATGACCTCTGATGACATGACATTGCTATGACCTCTGATGACATGATATTGGCTTGATGACCTCTGATGATATTGGTAATTGAGAAGGTTTTAAAAAGGTAAAAAAGTATCAGTTGCAATGTAAGCAAATTCACTCCAGTTATATCCACATTCCATTTTTCACTTTAGATCTAAGGATTACATGGGATAAAGTCACTATTTAACATTCTAAACATACTCATGTCATTAACTTACATAACTTAGAATTATATCTAATTATTGGCAATCCATTGCTTTCATCCAATTTTCACTTTCACATATTAAGGGTTTAAGCAATTTTTTTATTTCAGTATGCTATTTTAGATTTGGAAGTTCATGAACTCTTAATACATATTACTTTACCTTGCACTTCCAAAACACCATAAATCATAAACCTGGGTTAGTGTTTGGGATTCATTACTTTACATTTATGCTCACATTATTGGGTTAAAATCATTTACAGTGTAATAAATCTAAGGATTTACTTTTATTTGGTTATTATATCTCTCTATAAAAAACAAGAACCAATGAGAAACATTCTCAAGAGCATGTCTTAAATTTCCTAAATTTCCTTAATATAATTTGCATGATTTTTTAAAATCCCAACATTTGTCAATCAACTACAAGCACATTTCACATCCTTCATAGTTGATGTTTTGCAATCTAAGTACCTACAAGATGTATGAAGCTACTTTACTTAATTATTGGTCAAATATTTTAACAGGAAAAATTATATCATAAGTGTCAACTTAGACCAAAAGAGTACATGTATTTACAAATTCATGCAGTATCTCAACAAAATCTCTAGCTTTGCGATGAATCTAAGATACCTTGGTGAATATTTAGGGAATAATTTTAACGGTGGATAAAACCCCCTAACATGAAGGGATAGGATCATCCCATTTGAATGAAGGAAAAAAATCTCCATTGTCGATGCATGACTACTACATATTTCTTCTGTCATACCATATTAGCATGAGTAGTCCATATTTCCCAAAGAAAATATGTATAATTAATCATGGTCATCTGCAGAAGGAATTACTTTTCCACCCCTTGTAAAACTCTGTTGGCATGAATGGATCATATCACTCATGGGGAAAGTACATGATCTACCCTAGATGTTTTTGTAATTTCCCTCCTTTTATATTTACATGAAACTCTTCTAGTGTGAATGGTCTAGATCAAGGTGCAGGATCAATCTTAGCCATTCATGCAAGGACACCCTCTTAAACTTGTTGGCAATTTTTGTGAGCGTATGCGTCCTAGATCCTTTGCTGAAAGAAGAAATATCTAATCCTAGCCATTCATGCATTTTTTCATATTAAGAGTTGTTTTGATCCATGAGGGGATGAAATGGGGGCTAGAACCATCCTTTATCCTCTTTGAGGTTGTATGAATGAATTTGTGAAGAGCCTTCTATTACCAGAAAATATCAATCAAAGTGGCCAAAGATTGTTTCCCTAGTCTACATGGGGAATATCTAGAACAAAATCCTCACAACAATGCATTCTCTCCCTAGTCTGTTAAACTACTTGAATGCCAAGCTTTATTACCTCATTGAGAAGGTGATCCTTGCCTTTTAATTTTCTTATGATCATTTGTACCTGTAAAAGAATGTAAGGAACACGATACAATAGTGAAAGAAACAAGATAATTCAACGACCTATACTAATGATCAAGGATAAAAGTAATGAATAACTGATATTAACACAAATCATTCTTGGGAAAGGGGAACACATTTGTATTAAAAGAATAAGAGAAGAAAACTACCACTAAATCCTTGATGTCGAAGCTTTATTCACATGATCTCTTTGAATCACAACCACAAGCTCTAGAAACTCTACAAATCTCACTCACAACCACAATATTTTCCTCCTATACCAGCAATGATTTCAATAGCATAAAGGTGCTCTCTTGGTTCTCTCCTATCATGTTCCATGAAGCTTGTATATATATTCCAAAGAGTTCCCAAAGGGGTTGAGATTCTTAGAGAGGAAGGCGAGGGATCATCCCTAGAGTCTAGGGGTATGAATTCCACTTATTCCAAGTAGTTGGGATAAGCCTCCATGAGGAATTTCTATTTTTTTCCATTTTTACAGTGCTGACACTCCTTGTGCACTAGCAGGAGGCGTTGGTGCTCCTTGTGCTCAGGAAAAAAGTGTCACTGCCACACCTTGTCACTATGAATACATCGTTAGGTTATGTTGATGCTCTATGTCAAAAGGAAAAGGGAGTCATGCCTTCTAGGAATGAGAAAAAATCTCATCCAAAGGGTAGTTTGTCTAGGAAGAATTGGGGGATTTAGCATGAGGACAAGTTTTAGGTGTAAAAAAATGCCCCCCAAAGTATGAAGCTAGAGGGATGTGATAGGTGAAATAGTTTGCTAGATATGATATGGAATCATAGGAAAAAGAGTGGCAAGTGAAGACTTGACATAAATAATACTTACAAACTATATATCTCAAATCATGGCTGTTGACCAATACACTACAGATCCATGTATAATGACTAAGTGATGGCTACCAAAAATACACTATGGATCCATGATAAACAAAACTCAAATCAGTACATATCTATGGAATATACAATGTAGACATGTCATCCTGACTCAAACTTGAACATAGACACTAGACATACAATGTGGATCCATGCAATGAATAAAAAATTAATCCATTACAGCATGAGGATAGACACATATTCAAGTGAATACCTAACCACTCAGGTCCTTCATTCCAATCCCAAATAGTACCATTCTATCCATGTGAATAGATGTCTTGATGTTGAACATGGTAGAAACCACTTTATTAGTAGTCATTGATGGCGTATACCGTTAAAAAATGAGAGGGAAATCATCATTGATGTCAATTATTCCCAAGGTACCCTTGTACATTCCTCCAAATGTGGATAGATAATTTGAAGTCGAACAATTGATGGAATCTTCCAATCAGAGGCCAATGATGAAATCCTAGTGTTGAAAGTGAGGAAAGCTCCCATTGAGACATGCAGGACTCAAGGTACTTGACTGGTTTCTAATACCAATTCCTGGATAATGTGTTGATGTCAACATGAATAGAATCATTGAAGGAGTGCCATGATGTTTTCCCCATCATTAACATGAAACTTGGAACAAAAGTGATTTTTTGGAAGTGATCCTTAATAATGGAACAACCATGGGACTGACTCAGATATGACCGACTTGAAGGAAAGTAGAAGTAACTGGGTAAACCTTGATGAAGACTCCCCTTGAAAATTTGATGGCACAACAAGTGACTTGGAAACATTGACTCAATCGAGGCAAAAACTAGACATAATGCAAAGACATGACGATGCATTCTTCGAATTGTCTGAAAGGAGTGAAATGACTCATGAAAGTGGATCGAATCGATGACAAGATAAATACTAAACTATTTGAATGATAATGAATACAACTGCCATGTTCAAAGGGGACTAGGATCTTCCATTAGTACAAATGAAAAATGTCTCCCTTATTCCCTTAATTTCCCCATCAAAACAAATGAGTACCTGTGTGCTTTTAAAAAAGTTTGAAAAGGGTAAGAAACACTCAATATAGCTCATCAAGTGATGAGTCCTGTTAGTGCTAGAAATTGTTCTCAGACTACGAAAGAACAAGCCAACACAATCTCAATAAACACAATTAAGTAAAATAGGTTTTTCTAGGGTTTTGGTTGTACAGTTTGTAGACAAGAGGACAGAAACTTCATGAAACCAAAGCAAACACTAAATCATGAGCATTTGAAGGACTGAGATGCATAACATATAAACTATAAACCAAACGCAATAATCAAAGCATTGAATTTCACCCACAGTCAACAAGCATTTCATGTATAATAACCTTAAACAAGAAATAAATATATTAACTAAGTGATTAACACAAAAAAAATGAAACTAGTCAAAAGTATAAATAGGGCTTATAGTTGCATATATTTCATAATTCAGTCATCAAAAACACATAAGAGTTTTTACACTTAGCTCATAAACCACAGCTTGATAGCCTCCCCTTGCAACAAAAATCGAACCCTTGGTCCTTTCCCAGACTTACATTTATCTTGTTCCTTCAAAAACAGTTACATAACTAAACCAAAACTACTTTTAGGTCATCTATCGAATTATTCAATATAAACTATTATTATACAAAAATGAAATAACTTTTTCAAACTAACTAATAACTGCTTTTCTTAAAGTACTTTTACAAGTCTTTTGTTGCCTCTGCTAAAAAGCAATTCCTTCTAAAGCATGTCCCCTTCCTTCTAGCTTTTTGGTGATCTGCTTCCAAATCTGCAACTCTTTTTGTCAGCTCCTCATTCTGCTGTGTTAGCTCTTGAATGGTTTGGTTTAATTCTGTAAATAGGCTCTTTGTCTGTCTTTTTCTTTTAAAGCCTATTTAGAAATTGAAATCAATTCCTGATAGTGACTATTTACTTCTTCCAAATATTTTCTCAATGTTTTATTTGCAGTCACTAATCCTTCATTGGTTTCATGCAGGTACTCAATTTGATGTTCGTATTGCTTGATACTCCTCTGCAAATTTTCATTTTCAGAATCAATGCATTTTCCTTCTAATACTGGCTGCATTGCTTCAAGTATCCAAGGGATTTTCAGCTTCCTAAAAATTTCTTCATCTTCTTCCATATGCTCTGTCAAGGTCATAGGAATTCCTGAATACTCTTCAGCTTCAATATTGCATTGAGATAATTTCTTAGCCACCTCTCCTTTCTCTATAAAAGAGCTCTTTAAATCATTTTGATGATGTTCTAGAATCATCTTCTTTCGAACCTCCATAAATATTTCTGAGATCTTGGTATTAGTGAAAACTGGTTTATTTTCTGAAACTATTTGTTTTTTACCCTTCATAACATTTTTATTTTCATCTTCATTGTCTTCTAATTTCTCCTGAGATGAATAATCTTCAATTACTGTAATATTCTTTTTAGTTAGTTTAGGGTTTAACAGCTTCTTCATATTTAATCTGAGTTTGTTCTTTGGCCTTGTCTTGGGCCTCCAAACTGTTCCATCCTCTCCTAACATTTTTAAAACTTTCCCTTGATGTGTAATAGAATCTAGTTCAACAACTTTCATTTTCTTCCTTCGTGACATTGTCTCTTCTTTAGCATGTGTATGTATATCTTGTTTTATATGAACCCTAGTTTCATCAGATAATGACATTTACTCTTCTTCAAATATTACTATAATAGGAACATGTTTCTGCTCTTTTACATCTTCCTTTACACCTTGATTCAATTCTACAGGAAAATCATCTTCTACAGGCTCGATTTCCTTCACTTCTGACTTTGAAACTTTGTTTTCTTCGATATTAATTTGCTGTTCAATTTCAAAGTTTTCATCTTCTTGGTTCAAATATTTTCCTGGTTCACTACCTTCTTCATTCTTGACTGTGACTTTCTTTTCAAGTTTCTTCATAAAATTATAACCTTCATCTAACTATCTCTTCTGAGACTGCTCTTCCTTCTCAGTTTGGAAACCAGACCAAAATAGGTAATATTCCCATGTCTTCTCTCTTTTCTGAAGTACAGTGCTTATGACTAGTTTTATAATCCCATGATGAAACATTGATTGTTTGGTTGATCCTGATGTTCTTTCACCCTGCTAGACATCTTCTGTAAACTTTTCAAGAAGAAGAATGGGAGATTCGTTTTGGATTCATGGCTGAGATGTTGCAAGAATCTAAAATGATACTTAAAAACAAAAACAAATCTCCCTTCACAAGTGATATAACTTTGCAGGATTTTGATGGGCTCTATCCATTCTGGTTTAATTTTTTGAATAGGCACTCCCTTTCCCCAATCTACTACTACATCTGGAAGTAAATATTTCTAAGCATCAAAAGTGAAAGGCACTTTTTAAAACCAGTATTCACCCTCATCTAAGATCCCTGTAGCTTCTGCTAACAATTCCCTGGTCAGCTTAAACTTCAAAGTATCAAAAGTCACCATATCCTTATCCAAACATTGAGCAAATTTATAAGAGACTTATGAGTGATATCCTTCAATTCTTTCAAAAAACACTAACCACCCTGCCTCTAAAAACAGTTTTGCACAATCTGGAAAAGTTTGAACCCAACTCATGTCTGAAGGTTCTGCTCTATTGGTCTTACCACTTCTTTTCATTTTGAACAATTGTCAAATTTCTTCTGTCAATAAAACAAACTCTAAATCTCTTCAAGTCTTGACAATTTGACAGATAATGCTATATTGGGAAACCTAAAACCCCAAATTGAACTCTCTCGTTTAAACTGATAAATGCCTTAATTCCATTGATATTGAATTCATCATTTAGTATGAATTAGGTTTATATACTAATAATCTTCATTCAATTCCGTCATTAAACCTTTGATTAGTAAAAACACAAATGCATAGACTTTGATATCAATTCGCAGCCTACCTGTCAAAGTGATGAATCCAGGTGCTGAAATCGTGCTTTCTTGAGTGTCAGGTGTCCAATTGCATTCCTCAATCTTCTTTGACTACTACGAAAACTCCGAACGATCTCCCTTCAAAAGCCCTAATTTTCCGAACTATTTCAATATTTTAATTAGACCCTGCTAACACTTTGCCATGAACTCATTTGCTTTGCATGCACTTCAGGGGATACTAGATTCAAGGTGCATTTGTCTCATCGTGTTCAACCATCATTATTCCATCACTCTGCAATAGACCACCACAACTCGCCCTCATGATGATTTACTTGACATATTCACACCTGTCACAATGATCATTCTGGAGGAAACACGTATCAAATCCATCAACTAAATATGAATGACCTCTCATGTGTGAGAATTTTAAAAATTTGAACCAAAAATGATGATTTTTGAACTGCGCGACTTTCTTGTAGCGCATGTGTGTAATTTTTTCAGGCTTGCGCTACAAGAAAGTTTGCTTTAATGATTTAAAAAAAAATATAACGACTAGCAATGATTTAAGTTTGGTAACATGATCTAGGTCAAAACTTTATGATATTTTAGGACCTTTTTAACTCATATAAACATTCTATAAGCCCCCTAACTGTGAATTTCGATCAAAATTTGAAAAAAAAAACTAAGAAATCATACAAACAAGAAAATTAAAGGAAAAAGATTCAAACTATCCTAAGAAACAAAATTTTCTAGGAGAAATGAACAAAAACTAGTTTCAAAACATAAACAAATGCATTAAAAAATGGAAAACAAAAACATGCTCTAACATTTGGCTCATACTACGGGATAAAGTCCTCCCTGTGAGGCTTCGAGAACCTGTAGACCAGTGCCTTCTGTGCTGCTTCCTGCTATTCTGCAAAATTTCCATTGGGTCATGGAGTCTTAATTCTATTATTCACACTGGTATATACAATGAAAGTCCAGTATCCATCTCAAAAACTTTAAAAATGCTTGAGGAATCATCCATTAATTGGATTAGACAATTCCTCACCATCCAAAGTCTATAGCACAAAAGTATTGTTTCTAAAATCTTTGATACTATTAAAGGACCAAACCAAAGATTATCAAACTTGCCATGCTTTCCTTTCTGCTCCTTTCTAGCATCCCACCTCAAGACCATATCTCCATTTGAAAATGTATTCTCCTTGATTTTTCTATCAAACCTTTCTTTAACCTTTGTCCTGTAAAGATGAGCTTTTTCCTCTGTCGTTTCACGTTTCTACTGTAACTCTATCAATGCATAAATTCTTCTTTGCATATCATTAGGTTCTTCCTGAAAATCTTGAAAAAATTTCATCACTGGAATACCTAGTTGGACAAGAAATACTGCATCAGTACCATATACAAATTGGAAAGGAGAAGTTCCAATTGCCTTTTTAATTGTTATTTTGTCTTCCCACAATGCATATTTTAACATTGAATCCCATGATCGTTTATTCTGCTTCAATGACTTCTTGATACTCTGAATAATATTCTTATTAGTTGAATCAGCTAACCCATTTTCCTGAGGATAATAAGGCATTGAGTATTTCAGAATAATCCCATTCTTTTCACAGAATGCCACCATAGCTTTAGATTTAAAAGATTGAGCATTATTAGTCAATAATTTTCTAGGACATCCACACCTGCTAAGAATATTTTCTTGAATAAACTCTATGATCACCTTATCTGTTGCATTTCTCATGGGAATGGCTTCTACCCATTTGGTAAAGAAATCTGTAGCAATCAAAATCCATTTATGCTACCCTGAAGAGGAAGGATTTATCTCTCCTATGAAGTCCAAACCCCACTGCTGAAATGGGGCATTTGCTGCAATTGACTTTAATGGTAATGACAACAACTTTTGCTTACCAACAAACTTCTGACAAGGGACACATGCTCTTACCTGCTGATATACATCCGAGAATAAGGAGGGCCAATAGTATCCAGCTCTTATAATTTTATAAGTTGTTTCCTTCCAATAATTATGTCCCTAACAAGCACCTTCATGTGATTCATATATTACTTCTTCAATTTCTGGCTTATCCAAACATCTAAGTAAAAAACCTCCTGGATCTTTCCAAAACAGCTAATGTTCTATCAAACAATATTTAGTAGTTTTCAACTTTAATGACCTAGCATATTTCTTGTCTAGATGTTCTAGACATTGTAAATAAAAAAGAAAATGTAAAATATCTGCATACCATGTGGATTCTGCATAGTGGTCCATAATCTTTTCTTTCTCCTACTCTGCTTGAAATTATTCCTGTGCTAGTTGTTTTGCCATGAGATGTAGACCTAAAGCTTGGCAATTTGAATCAGCTAACAATTTAGCCAAACCTTGTCCCTTTACTAACTTTGTACGTCTAATGTCCACATCATATTCCATTATTTTTGTAATCTGCTTCCCTATTTTTCCCTCACTGTCAGGTTGAGTCAAAACATCCTTAATGGCAACATTAGGAACATAAGCAATAACCTTGGAATGCAAAACATAAATTTTGAAAAACTTCAATGCTTTTACCAATGAGTAAGCATGCTTCTCTAAAGTGATGTATTTTAGCTCTGAGTATCTGAGAGTCTTGCTGAAAAATGCAATTGGTTGTTCAAGACCATCCTTATTCTTCTGTAATAAAACAATAGCCAATGTATCCTTAGATGCAAAATAAAAGGTTAAAAATTCCTTTGTAAAATCAGGACATACTAATATTGGTGCTTCCGTAAGAGCCATCTTGATCTTTTCAAATGAGTTTTTTGCTTCTGTAGTCCACTTGACCTCCTAATCCTTCTTCAACATAGCTATAATCTATTTAATGGTTTCAGCAAAATTTGGTATGAACCAACGCAAAAAATTTATCTTTCCAATAAAAGACTATACATCCTTCTTACTCCTTGGTAGGATTATTTTCAGAATTGCTTTCACCCTTTCTGGATCAATCCTTATGCCATCAGCTGAAACTAAATGACCCAATAACTTGCCTTCTTGTACAGCAAAATGTGATTTTTTTGGATTGAGAGATAAACCATATTTTCTGCAGTTCAGAAAAGTTTGTTTTAAGTGTTTAAGATGCTCATCATCAAATTGTGAAAAGACTGTAATATCATCTAAGTAAATCACCACAAACTTGTCTCTTTCCCCTACAAAGGCTATGTCCATAGCTCTTTGAAAAGTAGCTCCAGCATTCATTGATCCAAAAGGCATTTTATCGTACATGAAATTACCCCAAGGCGTAGTAAAAGCTGTCTTTTCTCTGTCATCAGGGTGCATGGCAAGTTGATTATATCCTAAAAAACCTTCAACCATAGAAATTATTTGTGCACCAACTACCTTCTACAATATTTGTTCTATTTTTGGCAAAGGGTAATTATCCTTCAATGAAGACCTATTCAGATTTCGAAAATCAACACACAGTCTGATTTCACCATTCTTTTTCCTGACAAGAACTAAATTGGCTACCCATGAAGAATATCTGAGGGGAACAATAATCTTAGCATCTAATAATTTTTTCACCTCCTTTTCTATAATAGGAAACAAATCTGGATTTATCCTCCTTAATTTTTGTCTGAAAGGTTTAAGATTTGGTTTTAAAGGCACTTTATGCTGTATAATTCCAGTATCATATGTCTTCAAATATTCATATGACCAAGCAAAAACATCAACATACTCTTTTAACAACTTGATGTACCTGCTTTTCTGCTCTGCTGTGAGTGCCTTTGAAATCTTCACCATTATGGGATGTTCAAGGGTGCCAATATTACAGTCCACTACATTTTCTTCTGAAGACTATACAACTAATTTTAAAGTTGTATCATCCTTTGAAAATATCCTCTCTAAAGGCACCGGACCCTTAGGAATTAAATTACTTTTAAGTTCAATAATCTTGTGACCCGCAATCTCATTTTCTGCAATACCTTCAAAATATTCAACTTCATCATCTTGTTCTTGATCAATTAAGGAACTGGAAAACTCACCTTTCAGCTATAAAAACCTTTTTATTTCAATATCATCTTCAAAAACTTTCCATTGCTTTACATTATCAGGCACAGAAGGGCTGTACCTAACCTCGATAGGATACTTCAGCTGTGTTGTTTTAGGAATCCTAAAATGTGTGGTTGCTAGGGCAAGAGAATCAACAGTTTGATTATGATCCCTAGGAATATAAGTGATATTAAAATCCACAAAGTAATTCTCTATCATATCCAATACTTCATTGTGGTACACTGTCAGCAAATCTTGTTTTACTTGATAGTTGTTCCTCACTTGCTGAACAACCAACTCGGAGTCGCCATACACAAAAAATTGTTGAATACCTAAATCTTTTGCAGCTTTCAAACCTAACAACAAAGCTTCATATTTTGCAGTATTATTGGTGGTAATAAATTCCAATTTATACATTAACCTTACTGCTTCACCACCAGGAGATATTAGAAGAACCCCTGCTCCATCACCCTCCTTGCATGATGATCCATCAAAATATATTTGCCAAAGTTTATCTTCTTGTTCCCTAGTGTATTTGAATGGTTTTTCTTTTTCAACCTATAATAAACCAGCAACATCATTATCATCACTAAATTGCAACATACAAGTTCCCAAATCCTTTTCAACAGCATACAAGGGATGATTTGTAGGATTCTTGTCATCAGTCACAATATAAGCAAATTGTAACTCTCTATACAACCTTCTGTTTTCACCTCCAAAGACAGGAATGGTTGCATATGTTAAGTCCATCTGTAGAGTTCCACCAACATTCTTGGCCCAAGATCTAGAGAGGAGCAACTCAAACTTAGGTGTAATGTCTGCTACTACTACATCCATAATCACACTCTTCATTGGTAGCTGAGCTAAACTAACCACCATATCCTTTATCACTCCTAAACATTTTACAGCTCGTGAATCAAAAGCATACAAGTCATGATAAGGTTTTGTTATGCTCAAACCTAATGTCTCCATGACAACTTTTGGCATTAGGTTATGAGATGCTCCTAAATCCAAAAGGCAATTATGTATCATTTGCTCATGAATCGTTAGTGTGATGTAAAAAGGAGGTGATGCACATGCCTCATTTTCAGTTTTTTCTGCCAAAGCAGGCCCAATAAAAAATTTAGGACTTTCCTCTTGTAAATTCACTGTGTTAGAGGGAAGTTGACTGTTTACTGAACCAATCATTTTTAGAACTGAATTTTTGTAAGAAGGATTCTTCATCAACTTAGTGAAAGGCATAGGGATCTTGATTTTGCATAATTAATTTTCAAGGTTGAAATTATGCATACTTTTATTCACCTCTTCAACTTCAACAATCTTCTTCTATTTATCCTGATTCTTCTTTTTCTCTAATACTAGATCAGACTATTGTTTAGGAGGAAAAACTACCTTTTTTCTTAGGATTTTAAACTACTTGCTTTGGCCCTGGTCTTAAATTTAAGGTTTTCTTTCGCTCGATATGATATGTATCAGCAGCTACAGTAGTCACTTGAAGATTCAAATCATTTTCTATTTCAAACACATCTGCATCATAATATTTTGAGTTTAAAAAACTTCTTCAGTCACAAAACCTTCAGTCAACTATTCTCCAAAATAATTCATATCCTGATCTAGATCCTCAAAGAACTCTTCCTCTTCTATTTCTTCTTCATCAGCTACATTATTCTGAAGTGGTGGTGGCACTTTTTGATCCTCAATTTCTCTCCTTTCTCGTTGTATATCATTGTTTCTTCTCTCTCTGGGAATGAAATGAGGTACAAACTATCTTCGGAATTGGTTTGGATTATTAGGGTTTCTGTCTCCCTCTTGAATAGATTTATTTGAATTTTTCTCTAATTACAACTTGTTTAGTTTTGCTGTTAGGATTTTCACTAGCTTGGACATCTCAACAATTTTACCTTCTGCGGAGTGGGATGTTGAAACCCCTGGAGCTGCCTCTTTCTTACCCTTCCTGTCATATATCTGTTGAGTTGTATTTCCCTTCAGTATATTAGAAGCTAATATATTAGACTCCACTTCTATTGTTGACTAATGCATGTTAAGTAAAGTAACAGGTCTTCTTTCTCTCAAGAGTAGGGAAAACTCATGATCAAAAGCATTGGCATAAGTGATTTTTGCAAAAGTTTATGAAGGTTTAATCTATGCAGGGATTATGCCATACATTTTATTGAACCTCTTCGAAAAATAAGCTATGGTTTCATTCTTCTTTCTTCTAAGGGCTCCAAACTCAGTAATGTAATATGTGTGATCCTTGGTATCACCCCACTATCTCATGAAAATATCTTGAAGCTCTTATATTATAGTAATAGAATTTGTAGGTAACTCTCTGAACCATTTTCTGACCTCTCCATCAAGAATCTGTACAAACATCCTCATCAACATATACTTTGCCTCAATATTCTGATTATCTGCATAGATTATAAATGCATCCCAATGCTCCTCAGTTGTGGTTTCACTTTGTCCATTAAACCTAGGCAAGTATTTTTGGTAATCACCCCCAGGAAGTGCATTCAAAGGTTGAGGAAAAACTAGAGGTGCATACCGAGCTACCACCATTCAGTCCATCATGTCTAATGGCTAATTTTGGGATGCCGTCTTTAAGTTGACTGGTTTAGATGATGGAAATACTTGACTAGAACTTGGATGAAACAGATTTTTACCAACTTTGAGGTGAAATAAAGGGATTTTTCCAGGAGATAAAGTGTTTTCTTTCTTGAAAGATTGAGGATCAATAAAAATGTGAAAATTACTAACAGGGATTGTAGGCTTCAACCAAGATGAATCTTGTTCTTCTCCCTTCAAAACGGAAAAAGGTGATGATATGTCTAGTTGATCAGGGTTACATAGGGCTGGTGATGACTGAGACCTTCTGATTTTCCTAGCTGTTTTCAATATCTGTTCTTGGTCTAAGACACCCAGTTGTAAAGGTGAACTAGGTCTACTTCGTGTTCCAACTCCTTTTGTAGCCACTGTGAAAATTAGTCTTTAAAATTTGTTGGTTTAAGTTCACCTCTCAAAACCAATGAAATGATGAGTATCCCAGGGAAAATAGGCTTTCACCTTCGTCCCCAGCAACAGTGCCAAAGATTTTAGTGCCACAAATTTTTCTTAGAATACGAAAGAACAAGACAACATAATCTCAATAAACACAATTAAGTAAAATAGGTTTTTCTAGGGTTTTGGTTATACAGTTTGTAGACAAGAGGATAGAAACTTCATGAAACCAAAGAAAACACTAAATCATGAGCATTTTAAGGACTGAGATGCATAACATATAAACTATAAACCAAACGCAATAATCACATCACTAAATTCCAACCACAGTCAACAAGCATTTCATGCATAATAACCTTAAACAATAAATGAGTATATTAACTGAGTGATTAACACAAATCAAAAATGAAACCAGTCAAAAGTCTAAATAGGGCTTATAGTTGCATATATTTCATAATTTAGTCATCAAAAACACATAAGATTTTTTACACTTAGCTCATAAACCACAGCTTGATAGCCTCCCCTTGCAACAAAAATTGAACCCTTGGTCCTTTCCCAGACTTACATTTATCTTGTTCCTTCAAAAACAGTTACATAACTGAACCAAAACTATTTTTAGGTCATCTATCGAATTGTTCAATATAAACTATCATTATACAAAAATGAAATAAATTTTTCAAACTAACTACTAACGGCTTTTCTTAAAGTACTTTTACAAGTCTTTTGTTGCCTCTGCTAAAAGAGCAATTCCTTCTAAAGCCTAGGTCTTCCTTCTCGCTTTTTGGTGATCCGCTTCCAAATCTGCAACTCTTTTTGTCAGCTCCTCATTTTGTTGTGTCAGCTCTTGAATAGTTTGTTTTAATTATGTAAATAGGTTCTCTGTCTATCTTTTTCTTTTTAAATCCTCTTTAGAAACTGAAATCAGTTCCTGATAGTGACTATTTACTTCTTCCAAATATTCTCTCAATATTTTATTTGCAGTCACTAATCCTTCATTTGTTTCATGCAGGTACTCAATTTGATGTTTGTATTGCTCGGTACTCCTCTGCAAATTTTCATTTTCAGAATCAATGCATTTTCCTTCTAATACTGGCTGCATTCCTTCAGGTATCCAAGGGATTTTTTAGCTTCCTAAAAAATTCTTCATCTTCTTCCATATGCTCTGTCAAGGTCATAGGAATTCCTGAATACTCTTCATCATCAATATTGCATTGAGCTGATTTCTCAGCCACCTCTCCTTTCTCTATACAAGAGCTCTTTAAATCATTTTGATGCTGTTCTAGAATCATCTTCTTTCGAACCTCCATAAATATTTTTGAGATCTTGGTATCAGTGAAAACTGGTTTATTTTCTGAAACTATTTGTTTTTTACCCTTCATAATCCTTTTATTTTCATCTTCACTGACTTCTAATTTCTCTTGAGATGAAGAATCTTCAATTACTGTAATCTTCTTTTTAGTTCGTTTAGGGTTTAATAGCTTATTCATATTTAATCTGAGTTTGTTATTTGGCCTTGTCTTAGGCCTCCAAACTATTCCATCCTCTCCTAACATTTTTAAAACTTTCCCTTGATGTGTAATAGAAGCTAGTTCAACGAAATTCATTTTCTTCCTTCGTGACATTGACTCTTCTTCAGCATGTGTATGTATATCTTCTTTGATATGAACCCTAGTTTCATTAGATAACGACCTTTCCTCTTCTTCAGAGAGTACTGTAATAGGAACCTATTTCTTCTCTTTTACATCTTCCTTTAACCGTGATTCAATTCTACAGGAAAAGAATCTTCTACAGGCTCGATTTCCTTCACTTCTGACTTTGAAACTTTGTTTTCTTCAATATTAATTTGCTATTCAATTTCAAAGTTTTCATCTTCTTGGTTCAAAGATTTTCCTGGTTCACTGCCTTTTTCATTTTTGACTGTGACTTTCTTTTTAAGTTTCTTGATCACATTCTGACCTTTATCTAACTCTCTTCTAAGACCGCTCTTCCTTCTCGGTTTGGAAACCATACCAAAATAGGAAATATTCCCATGTCTTCTCTCTTTTCTGAAGTACAGTGCTTATGACTAGTTTTATAAGCCCATGATGAAACACTGATTGTTTGGAGTGATCCTGATGTTCTTTCACCTTGCTAGACATCTTCTGTAAACTTTTCAGGAAGAAGAATGGGATATTCATTTTGGATTCATGGCTGAGAGGTTGCAAGAATCTAAAATGATACTTAAAAACAAAAGCAACTATCCCTTCACAGGTGATATAACTTTGTAGGATTTTGATAGGCTCTATCCATTCTGGTTTAAATTTTTGAATAGACACTCCTTTTCCCCAATCTGCTACTACATCCGGAAGTAAATATTTCTAAGCATCAAAAGTGAAAGGAACTTTTTTAAACCAGTATTCACCCTCATCTAAGATCCTTGTAGCTTCTACTAACAATTTCCTGGTCAGCTTAAACTTCAAAGTATCAAAGTCACCATATCCTTATCCAAACATTGAGAAAATTTATAAGAGACTTCTGAGTGATATCCTTCATTTCTTTCAAAAAATACTAACCACCCTGCCTCTGGAAATAGTTTTTCACAATCTGGAAAAGTTTGAACCTAGCTCATGTCTGAAGGTTCTGCTCTATTGGTCTTACCACTTATTTTCATTTTGAACAATTGTCAAATTGATTCTGTCAATAAAACAAACTCTAAATCTCTTCAAGTCTTGACAATCTGACAAACAATGCTATATTGGGAAACCTAAAACCCCAAACTGAACTCTCTTGTTTAAACTGATAAATTCCTTGATTCCATTGATAGAGAATTCATAATTTAGTATGAATTTGGTTTATATACTAATAATCTTCATTCAATTCTGTCATTAAACCTTTGATTAGTAAAAACCCAAATTCATAGACTTTGATATCAATTCGCAGCCTACCTGTCAAAGTGATGAATCCAGGTGCTGAAACCATGCTTTCTTGACTGTCAGGTGTCCAATTGCATTCCTCAATATTCTCTGACCACTACAAAAAATCCAAATGATCACCCTTCAAAAGCCCTGATTTTTCGACCTGTTTCAATATTTTAATTACACCTTGCTAGCACTTCGCTACGAACTCATCTGCTCTACATGCACTTCAGGGGATATGAGATTCAAGGAGAATTTGTCTCATCATGTTTAACCATCATTATTCCATCACTCTACAACAGACCATAACAACGCGCCCTCATGATGATTTACTTGATGTATTCACACGTGTCACAATGATCATTCTGGAGGAAACACGTATCAAATCCATCAACTAAGTATGAATTACCTCTCATGTGTGAGAATTTTAAAAAATTTGAACAAAAAATGATGATTTTTGAACTGCGTGACTTTCTTGTAGTGCATGTGTGTAATTTTTTCAGGTTTACACTACAAGAAAGTTTGCTTTAATGATTTTTTTAAAAATTATAACGACTAGGAATGATTTAACATTGGTAACATGATCTAGGTCAAAACTTTATAATATTTTAGGACCTTTTTAATTCATATAAACATTCTATAAGCCCCCTAACTGTGAATTTTGATCAAAATTTGAAAAATAAAACTAAGAAATCATATAAACAAGAAAATTAAAGGAAAAAGATTCAAACTATCCTAAGAAACAAAATTTTCTAGGAGAAATGAACAAAAACTAGTTTCAAAACATAAACAAATGCATTAAAATATGGAAAACAAAAACAGTCTCTAACAAGTCTAACACCATATGTTTTGTGGCAGGCAGTTTTAGGATAAGATAGTTGTACAACATCGCGGATGCTGTGTAAGGTCAAAGATATCACGCAAGATGGAGAATGGCGCACAAGTCGGAGTTATATTGTTTTATGTATTTTTGGTCATCTTTTGTAGTTTTGGACCACATTGTGTGGATATTGGTCATTATTTTGTAGAATCAGTTAAGAATTAGTTAGGAAGTTTTCTAAGTGGACCATGAATGTAAAGGCACAAGCCTATAAGTAGACATAGAATTGCAAGTGTTAGGAGAACTTTGGGAGCTAAGTTTTTTCATGTTATGTAAGATCTGTGCATGAATTGAGATTTGTTGATCTATGTATTGAAGAACTATTTGGAGAAATTGTGGTTTTGTGTGAAGGTTAGTATCACATGAAGGAATTTGAGCATAACTATTGTGTCCTTTTATGTTTTCCTGTTTTACTGTCTTTGGTGACTCAATTATGAAAGCGATGTGTATCTGCGACATGGATCTGTAAATGATGTGGTGTTTCCCTACTTTGAATGATGTTATTCTATTATATATGTGTGTGCATCAATGTTTAATTGTAGTTCTGGTATGATAATGCGATATGTTGAATGATGATACTCTTTTGTTAAAGCATAAGTTGAATTATTAGATCCGTTAACGTCACACTAAGTTGATAAGTAGATGCACATGGTCCTCTATCATTCTGCAGAAACTTGGTTCTGTCATCTCTCCCTCAAACATGTTGGGTGAGACTTCATCCACTCTGCGGGTGTTGTCGGACGAGGTAAAACCTATCTAGGCTGATGCTCATGGATATCACGGTGGTTTGGGTGTCAACAGAGAGGGAAACCCTGTCAACTGGTTTTGTGTCAAAAAATGGCTCCATTACCGAGACCTTAGTGCGAATGAAGGGAGGACATGTTGTGGCATCCGACGAAACCATAAATTCAACTTTGGTTTGACCAAAATCTATGAGAGTTTGGTGAGAAATAAAATCAGAACCCTAGACTAATGACGAATAAGTGGCTTGAAAAGTACATACACGACAGTCCACATGAGTATTTTTTCTCTGAATTCTTGATCATATTGTATGCGTGGTTGGCCTAATTGACCTATCACAAGAAAAATTTCCAAGGAGGTGAGCCAACATCTTGGACCGCAGACCTAATCCAAGAGTTGCAGGAGGTATACAACAAATCATCATGGCCTATTGAATTCTAGCTTGATAGTATTTTAGAAGGCTATCACACCGAGTTTGCAGTTGAAACAACCAAATCATACAGTGAAGCAAAAAGGGAGTTCTTCAATGGGCCACAAGGTATATTTATATTGTCATTGCAACTGTCTATTAAGATGCTCATATGTGAAAATGGAATATTGAAGATGCACCTTTAGTAGTAGAACTCTAGTGTGCAGAGGCTATGGATACTGTGAAGACAGGGGGGACAAATGGAATGATATGAGGTATATGGATGCCAGTTATGACGAGACTATGAGGGAATACAAGGAAGAGAGTGTTCTTACAAGAGGAGGAGCAAGGTTTCGACAAGAGAAGAGGCAGAGGACAGGGGAATGTCCTATTGCGATCAAAACATAAGACCGCAAAGGAATACCACACAAGACAAATCAACCCTAAAGTGACGACAAGGATGACCAGGCTATGCTTGAGGTAGATGTAATATCAAACCCCAGGAGCAATGTACCCACATCTCCACACACTACATCGCAATTAGGAAGAAATGCAAGTTCAACACCGACTGTCCAACGTACCAAAAACACTCTAATAGTAGCAAATCAGCTACTGTAGGAAGAGGGCCCGAAATGGAGGGTGACAAGGTGAAGTTACCTTTATTTCATGAAAATGGGACTTAGGATCTTGAGCAGTACTGGTTCTTGTGTGAGGTAGTATGGAATGTCAAACAAACTGTAGATGATGATGTCAAAAAGGGCCAATTGGTGACAACTCTTTTGGATCGCACACTGGATTGGTACATGACATTTTTACAAGTTCCTAAGGGGACTGTAGTAAATACATTGGATAAAGTTAGGAAAGGATTAACAGAAGAGTTCATAAATCCAAAATATGAAGCGCAATACATTACAGAACTGAAGGAAATTAAGCAGTATCCAAATGATACTGTTTGGGATTTTGATTATAGGTTCAAGACACTAATGGAAAGAGTCATTTTTGAGATGAGAAACATTCAACATAAGGAATGGTTCATTGCAACGTTACTATCTCATATCACACTACCACTAATGCAACAGAATATTGCTACACAGAGCGAGGCTCTGGATATAGAAATGAAGTTGGAAGCTTCACACGTTGGAGATAATGCAGTTGGTATGAACTAGATTCAAACACAGCTGGCGAATATGACACTCCAATTGCAGGATATCAAGAATGGAAAAGAGAATTACAATGAAATTTGGTGTACTCGATGTCGTGCAGATGGACATATTAAGGATAATTGCCCAGATTTCTGAAACTACCTGTTGTAAGGAGCCTCAAACCCATTGAGTTGTGGCAATGTACCATGGTACCGCATTTGTCAAGTATATGGGCATCGACATGAGGATTGTGGGTACATTAAGAAGATAGTAACGAAGCCGATGAACTTATACTGTACATTATGCCGATCAGTTGGACACAAAGACAAGGATTTCCATGCCTCTGACCTACTCCAAGAAAGAACATATGACTCATACTATGTGAAGGGATAAGACAATCACATGGTACAATAACCGCAACCACAACCACAGGTGGTACAAATGCCACCTCAACCATAGTTTGTGCTACAACCACAGATGCATTTCGTACTACAGTAACTGCAACAACACCTTGTGCCACAATCGCAGTATAATCAGACGCAGATGTCTCTACAACAGCCATAGTATGTTCATTCAGTGCAGTATGTTGAGCAATAGTTGAATCCCCCTGTAACGTCCCCGACCCTCCGACTGGCGAAGAGGACACTACGATACACCAAATCATCCAGGAATCTAGACCCATGAACATGAACATACATACATACATATAATGTTGAAGCAAGATACTTAAAAACATAAAACATACTACGCAGCATAATCATTCATATACACAATGGAAGCAAAACATATCAATCAGCATTCAACATGTACATCATCATTTATCAATGGTAAATATGAATTCAGACACAAGTTAGGCAAGAATACTTATCTTATAAAGAACTTGTTCCGCAACCAGCTACGTCGATGTAACCTTCCACCCAAACATAGGCCTACATGCTCTTTAAGCTCTCAGCAACGCTGCCACCCTCGAGTCGGGCATGATTCCACAAGGAATAAGGAACTAGAAGGATTATACATAGCCAAGGATGAAAACACAACAAGGATACATAGTTCAGCCAAGCCAACACAATTGGGTTTATCAAGCGAACAACGGATCAGCCAAGCCAACCAAATTGGGTTTATCAGGCCATCCAGGAGCTGGGAAAGGCTAAATACTAAGCTGGTGAGCTCATTGAAGAGATACAGACACCTACACCAGAACCAGCCTGACTTCTAGGACACCCACACACACCCAACACAAGGAAATCAACCCTTTCTCTGCAATGCAGTCCCTTAGGCCCTGATCTCCCTTCCAGTGCTATTCAAGGGTTGTGGAGAATAAAGCCAGCCACTAGCTCTGTCTGTGTGGTTCCCAAACCACAAGGTTTATCAAGCACATCAGGCCCTCATTCACCACTCCAATGCAGTCAGAGGACAAAACCACTGCGTGCATGTAGCAACCTAAATATTAAAGCTTGACCAGGGGAAGAACACTCCCTGAATTTTTCTTGGCCCTATCGTGGCCAAAATGATTCCACAACAACCTACAACAACCCCAAATCGCAAGGGAAAATGTAGCCCATTAAAAAATGTAGGTACTCACAGCACTCTACAACCGATACCACCATAAAAAGGGAAAACACAGTCAATCTCCACATGGACGAGACTACATCCAGGGATCAATGAGGAAAACACAGTCACAATCTCCAAAGGAAGGATGAGACAACACACAGTCCCATCATACAAAGGGAAAATCGATTCTCTACATGAATATAAGGAAGAACATAACCACAGGCCGATAATCGGTGTGAGAGAGGGAAGGGAAAACCCCCACACAATGGATTGTAATACATTTATCTCCGCTCTGCATGAGGAAAATGAAAAACCCATGATTTGAGAGAGTGGAAAGAATGGTCAGCATCCCAAACGGCGTGTGAGGAGACCAATCCCAGCCTGTGCGTGACTAAACCAGTTGTGCAGGTGTGTGGGGGCAAGCCTGCCACCCACCCCTGCCCAATATTTATCTACCTCAACTAAACAGGGGTTTAAGGTTTGACACATGGCTTTTCCCCAATGGGTCCAAGTTTAGCAATCCCCCCCTTAACCTTAGGAAATCATTCCCTTTTCAATATGGTTGAAGTGAACATAGATGGTTTGGGTAACTTAATTATATTGCATATTTACATGATGTCATAACTTAATATGTATGCCGCATATCCTGATATACAATCGGTAACAGTTCCAATCATCGAAACATAACCAAATTGATGGTGGGGCCTTTGCCTTTAGCCTCGTACCATGATTATTTACTATATATATATATATATATATCATGTATATTTAATGCATCGGGGTCAAAACCGGGGTGTTACATTCCCCTCCCCCTTCAATAGCACTATCCTCAGTGCTTTACAAAATTTGAAAAAAAATGCTACACTGGTACCACCTCATTGTTCTACAGAATTGAACAAAAATGGGTGTACCAATCGCATGGCATCCTTCAGCTCCCACGTAGCCTCTTCAGGTCCATAGTGCTCCCATTGCACATTTACCTACCCTATGGCCCGGTTCTGGAGCATTGTGACCTTCCTGTCGAGGATACACATTGGCTTGATTTGGAACTCTCCCTCGGGTTCCACCTGAATCACATCCCAATTTATCACATGGTTAGGATCATGTACATATCTCTTAAGAAAAGAAACATGAAAAACATTATGAGCTCTAGTACTAGCAGGCAATGCAATTCTATATGCAACTGGACCTATTCTTTCAAGCACTTCAAACGGCCCACAATATCTTGGCGACAGCTTGGAACAACTTCCAAGCTTCAAGGAACTCTTCTTTTCCCTCACTGTGAGGTAGACATGATCCCTAACACTGAACTCTCTATTCATCCTAAGCTTATTTGCATAGCTTTTCTATCTGTCCTGTGTTGCTTTCAGATTCTGCCTGATCTTTACAACCTCTTGTTCCATTTCCTTGAGCAACTCTGGTCCAAGCACAACCCTGTTCACTAGATTATCCCAAGTCACTGGTGTCCTACACATTCTTCCATACAAGGCTTCATACGGACTCATCCCCAAGGATGCCTGTTGTCCATTGTTATAAGCAAACTCTACCAAGTGTAAGTAATCTTCCCACTTTGTTGGTTTGTCCATCACATACATGCGAAGCATATATTCAAGCACCTGGTTAACTCTTTATGTATGCCCATCCATCTGAGGATGGTAGGCAATGTTGAAGTTTAGCTTTGTACCCAAATCTGCAAACAACCCCTTCCAAAAATTGGAAGTGAACTTGACGTCTCTATTAGAAACTATTGCCTTCGGCAACCCATGCAATTTGAAAATCTCCTTCATGAATATCTTTGCAATTTCATCAGTCTTATGTGTAGACTTCACCGGTATAAAATGTGCTTCTTTTGTCAGCTTGTCTACCACAACCATGATGGAATCATGTTGTCTCCAAGTCATCGGCAATCCTGTAATAAAATCCATGGAAATAACTTCCCATTTTCATTCCGGAACTGGAAAAAGATGCAACAAACCTACTGGATGTTGATGCTCAACCTTTACCTATTGACATTTCATGCACCTTGAAATGTATTCTGCCATGTCCTTTTTCATTCCTGGCCAAAAGTATTGCTTTCTAGCTGTAGCAATTTTCTTCTGATATCCTAGGTGACCAGAATACGGAGCTTGATGGATTTCATCCATAACAACTCTCCTCAAATCTGCTACATTCGGAATATAAATTTTTCCTGTAAGAAGTCCATCTTCTTCCAATTTATATCCCTCATACCTCTTCTCAAGACTTTGCTGCTGCAATTTTTCTTTCACCTGCTCATACAATTCATCTCCGACAACATGATTATCAATCTACTGCCTCAAATCTATTGGAAAATACTAAGAGATGCCACATACATTTCTTGCATCTTCCTGCTAAGCACATCAGCTACCTTATTCTCTTTCCCCTTTATGTGCTTGATTTCAAAATCAAACTCACATAAAAATTCCAGCCATCTCGCTTGCCTAGCATTCAGAGTAGGCTGATGAAATAGATACTTCAGACCACAATGATCTGTCCTGAGATCAAATCTTCTACCCATCAAGTAATGTCTCCACATATTGAGAGCATGTACTATGGCTGCAAGCTCTAGATCATGAGTGGCATAGTTCTTCTCATGCTCCTTCAAATTTCTTAACTCATAACATATCACGTGGTTGTCCTGCATAAGGAATCCTCCAAGACCTTGTCTGTATGCATCAGTACATACCACAAAATCTTTCTCTGGATTTGCAACCTTCAATATTGGTGCACTGGTGAGAACATTCTTCAACTGCTAGAATATTTCTTCACACTTTAAATTCCATTCAAACTTTACCCCCTTCTTTTGCAAAGAAGTGATGGCATGTGCAACCTTGGAAAATCCCTCAATGAATCTCCTATAGTATCCTGCAAGTCCCATAAAATATTTTACATCTATCACATTTCTTGGAGTAGTCCAATTCATAATGGCTTCAATCTACTCAGGGTCCACTGATATACCTTCTTCTCAGATAATGTGACCCAAATACTGAATTCTATCTCTATAGAAGTCACACTTGCTCAGTTTTGCATACAGTTGATGCTCCCTAAGCAATTGCAAATTCAATCTCAAATGATCTTCATGTTCTTTCTCATTCTTAGAATAAACAAGAATTTCATTAAGGAAAACAAGAAAAAACTTGTCCAAATACTTGTTGAAGACACTGTTCATAAGGAACATAAATGTAGCTGGTGCATTTGTGAGACCAAATGGTACCACTACAAACTCATAATGTCCATACCTTGTCCTGAAGGCTATCTTATGAATGTCTTTGTCCTTGATTCGCACTTGATGGTATCCAGACCTTGAGTCAATCTTGGAATATACCTTTGCTCCCCTCATTTGATCAAAGAGGTCATCAATCCTAGGAAAAGGATATTGTGAGTAGAACCAGGGTCAATCAAAATAGAAACAGATTGTTCAACAATCTTACCTACAACTTCAACCACAGTTGAATGGTGATATACCTGGCGGTCCTCCAGTGCTACATAAATTCAAGGGACTGCCCTTGCTACTTGTCCCACTGTTTCCACTTCTTGAATGTTATAAGTTGGCCTTGCACTTTCATTCTCAAGTAGACAATATCTGTGCAAGTGAGACCCTTCACATTTCCAACATTTGAGTGGACCTTTATTTTGATGCAGATCTTTAGGCTTTCCACCTATCACTCCAACTGGGTTACTTGTAGCTTGGGATGGCTACTTCTACTGGTTCCTGAATCTAGAAGGTTCAAAACCTTTCCTTCTTTGGTCAAACTTTTCCTTTTTCTTGTCCTTCCATGCCTTATGGTAATCAGGTTTACCTTTGCTTTGCTCATAGAAATACTTAGCCTTCCTTATTGCTTCTTCAAGAGTTCTTGGTTCATAAAACTCAATTCTATCTTTGTAAGACTGAGGTAATCCACTCAAAAACCGTTGGACCTTCACTTTTTCATCTCTAATGTACCGAACATACCTCAACAATTCCAAGAACTTATTTGCATATTCATCCATGGTCTGCTGTCCCAATATTAGCTCATGGAACTCCTTAATATTGTCATCATAATACCTGTCAGAGAGGTATTTTTAACTGAAATACTTCTTGAACTGTTTCCACTTCAGTCTCCTTTCACTGATCCTCTTTACTTACTTGAAGTGTTCCCACCAAATGGATGCTCTTCCATTCATATTGAATATGGCAACTCTTGCCTTCATATTTCCTGAATAATCCTGCACTTGAAAGTACTCCTTTATCCCAAGAAGCCAAGCTTCAGCCTCTTTCCTAGTCTTTACCTCACCATCAAATGTAGGAGGTTTAACTTTCTTAAATTCATCCCGCGAGTGATCCCTATGGTGTCTTCTTCTTTTCCCTTTTCTAGAAGATGAACTTGTATGTCCACTGGATTCTTCGAAATCAGATGAGCCACTAGAAGTCCTTCTCCTCCTCCTAGTGCTGCTCTTACTACCTTCCAGTCATGCTGTACCTCATCTAGAATCTATTTTTCTCTGCAAGTCTGTCAAACTCTACAACATGACAGCATTCAACTGATGCTACTCTTCTTGGGCCTTAATAAAGCTTCTCATGGTGGCTACAACATCTAACTATGTCTCTTGGAATCTCCTTCCATTAGACTCTATGTCATCATTTCCATTACGGACATTTTCTCCCATGGCATCTCTCGCACGCTCGTAGGAATCCTGAGCATCATACCCATCATGGGTTCTCATGACTGAACCACCTCTTGCTTTACCACATTGTTCTACCTGGAATACTACTCTTGTAGGTATCTATAATTCTACAAACATGTTAGTAGCATACTGTTAGATGCATATCATTAATGTAAATCAGAACTACTAACCTTCCTCTTCTGGAAATTCATAAAAAAAAAATTTTGCTAAAACACAAAATTTTCTCTCTCTCTTGTTCAGCCCTGTAATCCTCTGACAGTTTGCTGAAATCTGCTGAAATAGTTGGAATTGCTGAGAGAAATTCCACTTTGAAAAACCCAAAATTTCCTTCTCCTCATCGGGTCTCTTTCCCACTAACTTTCCAGCATTTCGGTGAGCAAATTGTCTAAACTTCCAATCTACATCGGTGATGCCAAGGAATGCTCATCGGGTCCTTTTCTCACTAAAATTTCAGTGTTTCGGCAGATAAAACATCTAATTTTTCTCCAATGCTCATTGGCGGGTTGTTTGTCTATTTCATTTCTTTGTATCAGGCCTGTAGCGGTCTAATACTCCGAGTTTTATCGGTGATCTGCTTGTCTAATTTCCTCCACCGTATTGGGTCCGTAGTGATCTATCACTCTGAACTTCATCGACGATTGGGACCATTCGGTCTTATCACATCGGCGAGAAAATCGACTAACCGTTGCATCAGCAGTCAGGTGGTCTGTGCATCGAGTGGCTAGTTGTCTATGCTTCCGCAATGGCGGCCAACGATCCTTCTAAGGTTTCCGTGGGTCACAATCCTGTCAGTGGTCAGGACGACATCCCGCTGTGGCATCGAACATTTAGTCCCATAGACGTCCACAATAGCGATTCCATAGGACTTAACTTTTCTTATCGACGTCCATCGGCGGTCTCATTAACTGTAATCTTCCGATCGACTATCTGAAGCACAACCATCACAGCATCAACAGTCGAAACCTTTATCCATCAAAATATTAGTGCTCTACACTTCCGCAACAGTGGGCGCATGAACCACTAACTCCTTCTGATGTTCATCGGCGACCAATACCACTAACATTTTCTGATGGCCAACGAACACTTAGAAATTTTTTGAAATTTTCTTCCTTCCATCAGCTCTTCCTTCAACTAATGATCATCGATCCACTTCACTAATCCTTGGCAGCTTCATCTTCTATGCGTCGAAGATCCCAACAACTATTCATCGAAAATCCCAACAACTATTTATCAGCGATCCCAACAACTATTCATCGACGATCCCAACCACTATTCTTTTTCGATCGCCGATGATCTCATTCCTTACAAAACTTTCGGAAAAGTTATGCCTTGTCTTCCTCCACATCAGCTGTCAAAGCAACTAGTCGTTGCGGCATCGGTGTTTGGGGACTCTATCCATCAGAAGGATATTCCTCTAGCAAGCCGCAACGATGGTGCAAACTCAGCTAACCTCTTCCGGTGTATTCATCGAACGTTTCACCGCATCAGCAACTTAACCATCTAAGCATCGACGATGCGATCGACTAATCATCGCTGATCGTCGATGATTTCACTACTTCAAAAAAATTTCAAAATTTCCTCTGCACTACAGGTGAGATTCAGACTAACATTTCGCTGTGTCGGAGGGCCTTCTCACTTAGTCCTCTGATGAGCCGACATCCCATGAACACAAATATTTCTTCAATTTCTTTCGATTGTCGTCCGTCGGGTGACCTTCAAACTATCTCTTCTGCTGCATTGGAAGAACTTCGCACTAAGTTTTTCGATGAGCCAACAATTCTGTCACTTAGAAAAATTTTGTGAATTTTCTTGTCATTCACCCATTTCCTCCTGGTTTCTTCTGGGTAGTAGGAAACCTACCTCTGTTAATAGATCTTTCATGGCCTATTCAAGCCCATACTACAACCAGGGCTCTGTCACTGCATCTTCAAATCCCATTTAAGCCCATACTACAACCTTTGCTCTGATACCACACTGTAACGTCCCCGACCCTCCGACCAGTGAAGAGGATGCTATCATACACCAAATCATCTGGGAATCTAGCCCAATGAACATGAACATACATACATACATATAATGCTGAAGCAAGATACTTAAAAATATAAAACATACTATGCATCATAATCGTTCATATACACAATGAAATCAAAACATATCAATCAGCATTCAACATGTACATCATCATTTATCACTGGTAAATATGAATTCAGACACAAGTTAGGAAAGAATACTTATCTTATAAAGAACTTGTTCCGCAACCAGCTACGTCGTTGTAACATTCCACCCAACCATAGGCCCGCGTGCTCTTTAAGCTCTCAGCAATGGTGCCACCCCTGATATGGGCATGATTCCCCAAGGAATAAGGAACTAGCAGGATTACACATAGCCAAGGATGATAACACAACAAGGATACACAGTTCAACCAAGCCAACACAGTTGGGTTTATCAGGTGAACAACGGATCAGCAAAGCCAACCAAGTTGGGTTTATCAGGCCATCCAGAAGCTAGGAAAGGCTAAATTCTAAGTTGGTGAGCTCATTGAAGAGCTGCGGACACCTACACCAGAACCTACCTGACTTTTAGGACACCCACACACACCCAACACAAGGAAATCAACCCTTTCTCTACAATGCAGTCCCTCATGCCCTGATCTCCCATCCAATGATATTCAGGGGTTGTGGAGAAGAAAGCTAGCCACTAGCTCTATCTGTGTGGTTCCCAAACCACCAGGTTTATCAAGCACATCAGGCCCTCATTCACCACTCCAATGTAGTCTAAGGACAAAAACACTATGTGCATGCAGCAACCCAGCTATTAAAGCTTGAGCAAGGGAAGAACACTCCTTGAATCGTTCTTGGCCCTATTGTGGCCAAAATGATTCCACAGCAACCTATAGCAGCCCCAAATCGCAAGGGAAAATGCAACTGACCAAAAAATGTACGTACTCACAACAATCTACAATTGATACCACCATAAAAAGGGAAAACATGGTCAATCCAGACATGGAGGATACTACAGCCAAGGATCAATGAGGAAAACACAGTCACGATCTCCAAAGGAAGGACGAGACAATACATAGTCCAATCATAGCAAGGGAAAATCGATGCTCTGCGTGAATAGAAGAAATAACATAACCACAGGCTGGAAATTAATGTGAGAGAGGGAAGGGAGAACCCCCACACAATGGATTGTAATACATTTATCTCCACTCTGCATGAGGGAAACAAACAGCCCACGATTTGAGAGAGTGGGTAGAATGGTCAGCATCCCAAATGGCGCGTGAGGAGACCACTCCCAACCCATGCGTGACTGAACCAGCTATGTAGGTGCATGGGGGCAAGTCTTCCACCCTCCCCTACCCAGCATTAACTACCTCAACTAAACAGGAGTTTAAGGTTTGACAAATGGCTTTTCCCCATTGGGTCCAAGCATTAGAGGAAATTTCAACTCAAAATGGGCCTTTTAACTTTTATTCAAATTCCATGTCATCATGTGTTAGCCAATGAAATTGCTTTAAATTTGAAATACCGTATAGGTCTTAAACATTTTTTTAATATAAATTTGGGGATAGGTATCATAAAAAAAACTACTTTTTTTGTTTGTATTTTTGACATATCTCCCTGTGTTTTTACTCAAATTTCGATCGGGAGAGCTCGTTGGATGTGGAATTAAATTCTGCATCCAACGAGTAACCACTTGGCATACTTTTGACGGACCCCTCTACCCCAAAAACAAGAAATACCTGAAAAAATGGAATGATGATATCATCATTTCATTTTTTCAGGTATTTCTTGTTTTTGGGGTAGAGGGGTCCGTAAAAAGTATGNGTTTTTTTCTTTTCTTCCTCCAAAATTAATAAATATTATTTTATTATTTTATTAGTTCATTTTAGGAGGCCCATTTTGAGTTGAAATTTCCTCTAATGTTTAGCAATCCCCCCCTTAACCTTAGGAAATAGTGCCCTTTTCAATATGGTTGTAGTGAACATAACTGGTTGGGGTTACTTAATTAAATTGCATAGTTACGTGATGTCATAACTTAATATGTATTTCGCATATCCCGATATACCATTGGTAACAGTTCCAGTCACCGAAACATAACCAAATCGATGGTGGGTCCTTTGCCTTTAGCTCCGCACCATGATTATTTACAATACATATATGTATCATATATATTTAATGCATCAGGGTCAAAACTGGGGTGGTACACCCCCACAACAATAATTTAATCAACTGCAGTATCAACAACAAGGATGATTTCACGGAGGATTCTGAGGAGCACGAGGTGGAGGCCTTGGTTGAGGAGGAGGATGAGGTCGCAAACTAGTGCAATGTTATAATTGTGGTCGACTGGGACACTATTAGAGATTTTGCATGCAATTTCAAATGCAGTGTACATATTGTACTGATATTGATCACAGTGTTGAGAACTTTCTGCAACTGATAGCAAGGTGGCAGGCAGGAAATGTTCTATAGTTGTAGAACCAGAACTAGTTGTAGAATCAGAATGAGAACCAAATTCCAATTCAGAACCAGAATGCAAATCCAAATGTGAATCCACTGATAAACCAGAACCAAGGACTAACAATTGCGACGATCTCGATGGAGCCCATAACACAGGACGTTGATGTCACTGTCATCACTCGAGGAGGTGCAAAAACTGAAGAAGATAGTCCATTTCCACAAGTCCAGTTGGATGGGAAGAAGAAAGTACAATTTGATGTCAACAAAGAGAAATATACATTCTTTGAAGCACAATATGAGATGTGTAGAAATTCAAGTAAGTTACCTATTTATGAATTTCCAACTACTTTTTATTCAACGTTGGAAGCGGGACCATCGTGACAACATGGTACCTTGCAGAACTTCTTTGAAAGTTGTTTGTTGTTGGAAAGAGATCCTGATGCTCTTGTCGATATTGAGAATCTGTTGCATCGATCGACTAAGGGGCAGAAGGAATCCACAGTGAACTATGTGCATAAGAAAAATATGGGGAAGGAGATGCATATGAACATTCAGATTGGGGATTATGAGGTAGATTCGATCATTTTGTATCTATGCTTAGATGTTAACATTATGACAAAATAGACATGGCATAATATGGGGAGCCCAACGCTGAGCTAGTCTCCTGTGCACTTGTGACTGGCACCAGGCTAGAGTAACACCGATCGGGCGAGTTCCGCACCTTGTTGTGGAAGTTGAAGGGATGAAGATCTATGCTGATTTTGATGTAATTGAAATTGTTGATGGCGGAGGCTTCTATCCCACATTGTTGGGGATTGGATGGGCCAATGATAATATGGCAGTGATCAATTTTAAGAAGTGCATGATGACTTTTGAGAATCAAGACATCAGATTCATTGCTCTGATGTATCCAAATGAAGGGGAAAGGTATATTGAGCCAGTGAAGGATGAAGTTGTCAGAGGATGGGATCATGCATATAACATCTCAGAAGATTACATCCATCCGACTATCGATGGGAACTTGGTTGGCATAGGTCTAGCTCTATGTCTTCTGACTCTGATGATGATTTAGAGAACTGGTAGAATCGCATGCATGAGGTGTCTCTAATAAATTATGAATTGATCACATATTCACTATGTCACGTCGCAACTGAGACTATTGAGTTTCCAATATATGAAGGAATTCTTGAGTTGTTTGATTTTCTATTGGAATTTTAAGATAAGGTGTCAAAACCACATCAGTTGCTGGTGTTGGAGGAAGCGTTGAAGGCTACTCCAGCACATTGGTGGGTGACCCATAAGAATTCAATCATTGGATGGTCATAGTGTCAAATATTGATTACAAATCTCTTTGGAGATGCAGAAGTGTACCATGCTGGAAGGTATGCTGGCCAAAACACTCCTAGTGATCATCTGATTTAGTGCCAGACCTTTTGGGCATCGCAACCAAAGGATGAGTGGGCCCATGCCTTTGTACACACATTGGATGAAATTACATGATCTTGGTATGTATTAGCTAAGTTGCACAGAGAGATCACTACCTAGGAGGAATTGACGGTTTGCTTCACTCACACCTTCAATTTTGCAGATGACAACCTAGACGTTCATAATGCGCTGCAGCTCATCTGTGACATTGTTCTGAAGGCAGTTCCAGTTGCATATCTAGTGGATCTACATGTGCATTGTCATATGCACTCAATGATGGAATGTTGCAATGTGTCATGAGGGTCAGATGATGATGATGATGATCTATAGAATGTCAATATTCCAGAAATAGAAGGGAGTCAGGATGTTGCAGCGCTGGATGTACCGATGGAACCCATCCATTAAAAATTAGGAAGGTCAACATTGGGATAGAGGAGAACCCAAAGTTTGAAAATGTTGAGGACTACTGGGATGAAGATACCATGGAAAAAAACATAGATCTGTTGCATGAATTCCAATATTTTTTCCCTACGAAGTTTTCTGAGTTGAAGGGAATATTGGGATGTTTAGGAGAGATGAAGATTATGTTGAATCCATATGTGAAACCAATAAGTCAGAGTTCGTATCACCCGAATCTGTGATACAAGGAGAGAGTTAAAGTTGAGCTTGAAAGAATGCTCAATGTTGCAATAATTTCTTTCGCTAGTCAGAAGATGTCATATGCAGAGAGAAAGTATATAACCACAGAAAGGGACGGTTTGGTGATGGTATATTCACTACAAAAAAATTTCCATTACCTATTGGGCGGTCATTTCAAGATGTTCACGGACCCTTCTACTTTGAAATACCTAGTCAACAAGCCTGTGTTGGGGGGGAATATATGTTGCTGGATACTTCTGTTAGCACCGTGTAATTTTCCAATGGCTGATGCAAGAACTCATAGGGGTAACTATTTCAACCAACTTTATACCGTATTCTAGCCAATACGGTCAGAGAGGCTCTCTCTTGTCACAGAGGAAAGAAACGCATATGCATAAAACTTGGGACAGCTCGCAGAAGGTTAGATTTCTCTAGGTAACAAGGCGTAAATAGATTTAAAAAATGGTAGAACAGACATACAGGAAAATCATTGGGAAATGGAGTCGAATATGAAATGAATCAAGGATATTATAGCAAAAATGAGAAAGGGAATTTCCTTTATATTATGAGGAAAAGTATGCAGCATAGACAATCAAATATCTTGAAAGGCTGGTGAAGAGAGAAGGAGAGAAAAAATCCCAGCGAAGCAAGAGGCACCTATCTGTGGATGAATCTCTTGCACTACCTTTAGTAGAATGAACAACAAAGTCTAGTATCTGCAGTGGAGCATAGGAGATGAATTCCAAAAAATTTACCAGAACACACTAACAAATGTAGCGTCTGATACAAGGAGAGCTTAGATGAGAGTGAATTCCTTGTAAATTAATCTACAATGCATTAGCAGAAATACACAAAAATTAAAGTGATTAACAGAAAACATAGACTGAATGAAACCGCTGTGATGAATCTAAAAAACACAGGAGCATATTTCTCATTAATGCTTCCAAGAGAGTTACACAAAAAAGGAGAGAAGAATGATTTCTGAATGAAAATTCCAACCCTTGCCTCATTAATTGAGGTCTTATTTATAATGCCATGTCTCCCGTGACCAACCCTGAAACAGAGCCCAATTCTATTACAAAAACTAGGAATCAAATCCCGGATAATCATTTCAAATCCAACGATTTCTTGAGGTGGCATGCTTGCCATGATTCTTTTCCTGAAATTGGACTTAAAGTGCAACAACCACGTTGACCCTAAAATGACAATCCAGAAGGAGAGATGCATGCTCAGTTACTATAATGGTGATTCCCATCTCCTTCTAACAGTTTCAGTTTCTTTTTAAGCACGACCCACTTCACTGAATCTTTCCCATACTCCAACTGAGTGTCACATTCACGCAAACCCCTTTCCTTCGAGCACCTTACATCACACGACATTGTTTCTGACCATAGATCTCATCTGCACAGAGATTCATGGTTTCTTACTATGGCCCCTTTACATGATTTCGCACTCATCACCTGATTTAACCTCCCTGCACCTTTCGCTGACAAAGATGCCTTATGCCATTGATCTGGACCGTATAAAATCTCGGTCATTAAGAGATGCAGGACCATGAAATGTCTTGTGCTGACCTCCTTTGTTAACCACCGTGCACTTTTTCCAAGAAAAGCCCTTAGGATCCGTGGATTAAGTGCATCATCAGATATCATTCATCCATATGCCCGAGCCCTGCTACCCCCCCCACAATGCCCCATCCAATTAAACACCACACATGTTGTTGCTGCGAATTGTGCTCCCACCGTAGATCGTGACTGTTGGAGGGTCGTGGTTGTTGTCTTTTGAAGGAAGGCATGAATTTCACAATCCTTCACAGTTAAAAGGGTTGCGTACCTTCCCTTTCGACAAAAATTTCCTCATCGTCGACCCACCTTAGCTGCGCACTTAAGTCGTTGATTTTCAAGGTCTACGATGGTCTAGTCGTGTTTTTTTTGGGGCTTTGTTCTCGGATTTAGCCTACCAATTGGTTTTCCTTCCATGTCGAGATGAGGCTTATCCCATATGCTAGTCCCCTTGAAAATATTAGCACCAGTGTAAACCAGGTGCTAACAGTGGCTCCAACTCGGGATGTTATCCTCCCTGCGAGGTAGCAAAGAACCATGTAGGCCATGTATCTTACCCATTGGGACACCCTGCCTTACCTGCAACTCCCTGTAATTTACCTGAAAAACAAACTTTAATGGTGGCATCTCTTGGAGATCTTACTACCTTCACCTCAAGCTTTAAATCACATCAAAAAGCCATCCACACATGCAATCAATATATTCTTAAAACGAAAGGAAATGGTATATACAATGACAATGGGATTGAGTTCTTCTACAAAAAGTAATGTTTGAGGAGCCTCCCATTAATAGGAGCTCCAGATACCAACCCACCTTCAATTTCTTATAACACATAAGCATTCTTTCCCATGAAGGCAAAGATCTTGTATGGGCCCTTCCATAGGTGATCAAATTTTCCATGTTTTCCTTTCTCCTCGCAGGGCGCATCCCATTGTAACACCACATCTCCTATCTAGAAATTGTCGGGCTTGGTACTTCTTTCGAAAATTTCTTTCATCTTGTCCTAGAAAATTTGGGTCCTATGGAATATCTGCTCCCTTTGTTTTTGTAGCTCAATTAATTGATACATCCTCCTCTGGGTGGGGTGAGTTTCAACGTCCTCTTCTTGCAATAATCTCATCACTTGTAAGCTTAGGGAGTTAGGAAAAATTACCTTCGATCCATAGACTAGCTCAAATGGTGAGGTGCCTATCGATTTCTTTATTCTAATTCTGTCATCCCACAAGGCGTGGATGAGTTTGGTGTGCCAAGCATTCTTATTTTCCTGCAACAACTTCTTTATGATCCTCATGAAGCTCTTGTTTGAGGATTCCGCTAGTCCATTCCCTTAGGGGAAGTAGGCTATGGAATGCCCTAACCATATTAGGTATTTGAAATAGAAAGCGATCATTTTATTTTACTTAAAGGCCGAGGAATTATCAATAATTATTTTCCTTGGAACAACAAACTTGGATAGGATATGCTCCTCCAAAAATTTCATGATTACTGTTTCGGTGGCTTTCCTAGTGGGGACGGCCTCGATCCATTTTGTGAATTAATCAGTGGTGGTCAGGATCCATCTGTGCTGCCCTGAAGAATAAGGATTGATCTCTCTGATAAAATATAGTCCCTATTACTGGAAAGGGGCTTCAACCTAGATGGGCTTCAAAGGTAATGGCACCAACTTTCTCCTGCCTTAAAAAATCTGACATTTATTGCAGGTCGCTACTTTCTTATCGGTGTCAAAGAATATCGTGGGCCAATAGAATCCCACCCTCATAATTTTGTTTACCATGGTTTTCCATTAGTGATGCCCTCCACATTCCCCTATTTGGAACGCCTCAATGAATTTCTTAGCCTCGTGCTCATCCACGCAATTCAACAAATTTCCCCTAGGCTCTTTCCAATATAGTTTCTCGTTTAGGATGTAGAACCTTGTCGCTTTCTATTTGAGGAATCTGGATCTAGTTCTATCCATGCTATGTAGATCCTACAAATGCTGTAGGATGAAAATGACATCAGCGTACCATGGTGATGACATAAAGTACTCACCTATCGGGGGGCCAATTGTCTTTGTGTCTCCTGCTCTTCAGTTGAAAACTCAATGATCATATGAAGGCTGAGAGCATCGCAGTTGGATTGGGCCATAAGTTTACCTAACCCCTGGCCTTTTACCAACTTTGTGGGTTTTATTTCCAGGTCATACTTGAGCAAAATCTCAATCCATTTTCCCCTCCGTCCCTCCAAATCTGGTTGAGTTAGGATGTCTTTCAGAGCGTTGGTGGGAACATGGGATATAATATGGGAGTGTAGGATGTACACTCTAAAATCCTTTAGAACATTCACTAGAGCATATGCTTGCATGTTGAGGATGTTATACTTCAAGGAGGAATCCCTCAAAGTCTTGTTGTAGAAGGCGATGGGCTGCTCATGTCCTTCATGGTTCTTTTGCAGCAACACTCCTGCCACAGTGTGCTTGGAGGTAAACGAGAAGATAAGGAATTATTTGGAGAAATATGGGCTTGCGAGGATAGGTACCTTGGTTATGGCCCTCTTTATTCCCTCGAAGATTATATGGCTCGGGCATCCACCTAATCTCTTGGTTTTTTCCTAGAATTTTAGTTATATATTTGACTATTTCAGCAAATGCAGCAATAAATCTTCTGAGGAAATTTACCTTTCCCAAGAACGATAGAACCTCTTCCTTGTTCTGAGGGAGCTCGATTTTTCTAATAGCCTCGAGCCTCTTGGGATCTATCCTGAAGCCTTCCTGAGATATTATATGCCTAAAAAAATTTCCTTCCTTCATAGAAAAGAACGACTTTTTAGGATTTAGGGAGATGCCAAATTATTTGCACTTTTTGAATGTTCTCAACAGGTGGGCGACATGTTCTTCATCAGACTTGGAGAAAACAATGATGTCGTCTAGATAGATAACCAGGATTTTATCCTTTTCATTGGAAAATTCTATGTCCATGTCCCGATGGAACATTGTGCCCGCATTCATCATCCCCAACGAAATTTTAGCGTACATGAAGGTGCCCCAAGGAGTAGTGAAAGCCATCTTCTCTTGGTCATTTAGATGAACCACAATCTTGTTATAGCTCGAGAAACCATCCAACGTGGTGATCCTCTTAGAACCCACTATAGTCTGCAAGATATGGTCCATTTTGGGAAGAGAGTAATGATCCTTATAGGAAACTCTATTCAAGTTTCTAAAGTCAATACAAATTCTTATTTCCCTATTCTTCTTTCTAACAGGAACTAGATTCTCCACCCAATGCGAGAATCAGAGGGATACAATGATTTTGGCTGCAAACAAATTCTTGATCTCCTTTTCCATGAGAGGCAATAGCTTGGGATTCATCCTTCTAAGCTTTTGTTTGATAAACATCTAATCCTTATTGATTGGTATGGTATGCCGGATGATGTTGGTGTCGTAAGCCTTGAGGTCCTTGTAAATCCAGGAAAACACATTCGAATATTATTTCCTCAGTGAGATATAACTTTTTTTGGCTTCAGGCGAGAGGGTCCAAACCTTCTATCTCAATAATCACCTCCTCCACCTCTTCATAGTTTGGGACCAATGAGGCTCCCTCTCTACATCATCCAGATCGAAGAACTTCTCTAGAGGGACCAGACCTTTGGGGATGGAATTTCCCTTTAGCAGCAAAATTTCTTTTCTGCATAGGTTATTCTCGTACTCTTGTTGAGCCTCAAACTCCTTTAATTCAGACTCTCGAACCCTTTCCTCGTCTTCTTCTTTGGTGTCATTAACAACAATGGACTTCTCTTCCTGAATTGCTTACCTCAGATCCATCATTTGGTTTTGTAAAGGCTCTTAAGTGGGAGAAACTTCCTCATGAAATTCATTTTCTTCATCGACAACTGCTCCCTCAAAATCCCCAGCGACAACGAGGAGATGATGGATTTGTTTATCATATTTTAACACTTGCCACATCTTCACATTATCTGGGATGGAAGGCCTGTGCCTCACTTCAATTTCATACTTCCCTATAGGATGTGCGGGGACATTGAAAGTTGATGCCGAGGTAGCCAAGGAATCCGCCACCCAGTTCTGTACTCTAGGAATCGGATTGAAGTTGCATTCCTCGAGGCTTTCTATGAGGTCCTAGTTGGAATTTTGGTAGCTCCTCATCCCATGATTCTTGTCCTGATTCTCACCTATCATTTTCTTGATTAGCAACTCAAAATATCCATGTAACACCACTCTCCTGATGTGGAGTTTCTTCAAACATAGGATTTCCAATATCATCACTTCATATTCTGCTTCATTATTTGTACAGTCAAAAGAAAGATTGTAGGAATACCTCAAAGCATGAATTCCAGTGGGCTTCATCCATATCCCTACCCCTGCTCCTCCTCTGCAGGATGACTCATCAAAATCCACATCCCATATCCCTCCTAACTCCTCTTCAGTAGGTAGAAAGGCAACATTCTAGAAATGGGAACCGTATTCATCTCTGTCCGTAAAGAAAATAGCGAAACCCATCTTTGTGTCCAACGAGTATATGGGGTGGTTTTGTGGCCTTTCAGCATTGGTTACCATATAGGCCAATGTTTTCTCTTTGAAAAGTCTTCTCTGTATCCCAAAAATGAGAATAGTGACATACGACATGTCCATCTGGAGGGCACCTTTGAGCTTGGTTGCCCAAGATCTAGGTAATAGCATCCTGAACTTCAGGCGAATGTCAACCACCACCACGTCCATGACCAGGGTTTTAGAAGGGATTTGAGCGAGAGAGATGACCAAGTATTTGATGAGGCCCAGGAATTAGACTTTATTAGAATCAAAAGAGAAAATATCCTTGTAGGGTCTAGTCATGTCCAATCCTAGTTGATCCATGATCCCTCTAGGAATCAGGTTGTGTGAGGCTCCGGAATTGAGCATGGAATTGTGTATGTTCAGGCTAACATAGAAGGGGGGAACTTCTTCATCATAGGGTTCATCTACATGGGGGACGAATAGGATGGTGGGACTATCATCTTACAAATTCAGGCTATCTGATATGGCAGAGATTTCCCTCGGAGTTTGCAAAATCGTGGAAATTTTGGAATGATATTATGAATTCTTCAATAGTTCAGTGAGGGAGACAGAGAATTTAATCTTCATAATTTCAACCTCCAAGTTGAAAGAAGCCTGTCCATTGTCAGAGCTCTGGGGGTTTTCTTCCATTCGTTCCTTCACTTTGGGCTCCAGAACATTCTTGAGGTTATATTTGGGAGGAGGGTCATTTTTAGGCTTGCTAGCAGAGGCCTTGTTCCCCACCTCTCTATTTTTCTTGACTGGGACATCTCTGCTCCTTAGGATGATTTTTCTCTACACGTCCAGGACAGCAAGCTGGTACCCTCTTCTGAGGTCATCTGTCTCTCCTGAGAGTGTCTCTCCTCTTTCCAGGAAATCATTTTCATATTCTTCCTTAGTGAGGAAGGTGGCAGGGGGATTAGTATCCAGCTGATGGATTTCATCCTCAGTTTGATTATCCCCATCCTGGTCCACAAACTTTCCTTGGAATGGAGGTATAATAGGTGGTTCAGGAGGATTCCTCTACCTATTTTGGGCAATGTGAGGCTTTCTAGCATTTTGGTTCCTATTTTGTTGTTCTTTGTTTTCCCTAGGAGGGGGTCTTCCATCTATTGAGAGCCTCTCCATCATTATTTCCATGGTTCTTAGCATTGTGTCAATTCTATCCTGTTGCGAGCTCAAGGTGGAGGGCTGCTCCAACTCTTTGTCAACCTTTCTCTCCCCTTCCTCTCTTCTTAGTTCCCCTCAGGTGACACCTCATTTGCTTCACAGATGTTACTAGGTAGGGTAAAACCTGTTCGGGCCGGTGCTCAGGGAGATCGTGCTACAGGGGGTCGACAGAGCGGGAACCCCTGTCGATGAGGCTTTTTTGGTGGATAACACCAACAAATGGTTTCGTTGGTAGGACCAACTTACAATATGGAGGGGGATATGTTTTGGCATCTAACTCGATCATAGATCGAGGATTGGTTTGATAAGAAGTTGCTGGAGTTTGCTGAAACTGAAAACCAGAGCCCGAAATTATCAACAAGTCAATGGTTGGCTAGATATATCCATGATGATCCTCATGAGTGGTACTTTTACAAATTTCTAGTACTCTTGCATGCATGGTTGACCAAATTTGCTAAGTGGCAGACAAATTTCCAAGGAGGAGAGCCGACATCCTGGACCCCAGAATTAATCCAGGCGCTGTAGGAAACTAGCAACAAGGCGTCACGGGAAGTTGAGGTATGGTTGGATAGTATCTTAGAAGGATACATCACTGAATTTGTTGTTGATACTAATAAATATTTCAAACAAGTAGAAAGGGAATTTTTCAGTGGAATTCATGGCTGGTTCTTCTTGTCACTACAGCTGTCGATTAAGCAACTAGTCTGTGAAAAGGGTATCCTGAAGATGGAACAAGAGTAGTGGACCTATGGAGTCTGGGGGATGTAGGAATTGGGATCAAAAAGGGGGAAATGAATAAGGAAATAAGGGGTATATGGGCATGATCTCTGGTGAGAATATAAAGGTCATTGTAGAAATAAGTGGTTGTACGAGGGGAGGAGCAAGGTTTCGAGAAAAGAGGCAGAGGACGGGAGGTCCTGCTGAAGTTAAAGTGTGATACCGTGAAGAAAAACCACACGGGATGAAGCGATATTTTTGTGATGACTAGAATATACAATCCTAGGCTACACCTAGAAGAACGATAGGATCAAACCCCAACGGTAGCATGCCTACCCCTTCGCGCACTACTCCACCATAAGGAATGAACTCACATTCTATGTCAACTTGCCCCATGTGTCAACAACAGTCTAGTAATAGAGCACCAGCAGGAGGAAGAAGGACGATGATGGCGGGCGATGAGATGAAGTTTCCAATATTCCATGGAAATGGAACTGATGATCTAGAATAGTATTAGTTCTTATGTGAAGCTATCTGGATGGCTCGACAAACCACTGATGATCATGTCAAGAAAAGTCAGTTGGCCACCACTCTGAGGGGCCGCACATTTGAATGGTTTATGAGATTCATGCGAGTGCCTCAGGGAGGTACTGCAAAAACATTGGATGAGATAAGGTTAGGGCTATTTGAGGAATTTAAGAATCCAAATTCCAAAGCTCAGTACATTACTGAACTGAAAGAGATCAAACAATTCCCCAATGAAACCATTTGGGATTTTGATCAGTGATTTAAGACATTGATGGCTCGGGTTAGTTTTCAGATGAGTGATGTTCAGCACAAAGAATGGTTCATTGCAGTGCTTTTCCTACATATTCAGCAACCATTAAGGCAGTAAAATATCACAACACAGAGTGAGGCTATAGAGACCGCGATGAAACTAGAAGCATCACCAGTAGGAGAAACCGTTTTTGGGATGAATCAGATTTAGGCTCAGTTGGCTAATCTAATGCTGCAGCTGCAAGACATCAAGAAGGCCAAGGAGGATCATGATGATATTTGGTGTATCCAGTTCCATGTAGGTGTACATACCAAGGATACATGTCCAAAATTTTGAAATTATTTTCTATCAAGAGCCCCTAATCCATTGAGTAGTGCTGATGCACCTTGGTGTCATATCTTCCAGGTCTATGGGCATCGACATGGCAACTGTGACTACATGTAGAATATGGTTACCAAAGTAGAGAACTTGTACTATACATTATGTCGGTTAGTTGGACATGACAACATGAACTGCCACGCTTACAATTTGTTACAACAAAGGACATATGATTCATACTTCATGAAAAGGGAGGAACTCTGGATAGCATAGGCACTACCACAAATAGCACAGCTAGAAACACAGGTACCATATACATCACTGCCTCCATTATAGTTCGTCCCTGAGCAACCTCAACCGCAATTCTTAGCTCAGCCAAAGTTTGTGCCATAGTCGCAAATAGTTGTACAACCATAATATAGCCAGATGCAGCAACCACAATATCATTAGCCACAGGCTGCGCAATATGTTAAACAACAACTTCCTCAGCAACAGCAAGCTCAACCCCAGTTCCAACAGGGAGGAACCCGAAGAGGATTTCGTGGAGGCTTTAGGGGCCGCGGTAGAGACTTTGGTCAAGGTCAGGAATCCATTCAATGTTATACATGTGGAATATTTGGGCACTATTAGAGAGAATGTCCTCATGCGCAATGTACTTACTATGTATCCAGTGATCATAACATCGAAAATTGTCCTCATTTGATTGTGAAATGGTAGGTTGGCCATATTCCCCAGTTGCAGAACACTCAGAATCAGAATCAACCTCCGTTCCAAGTGCAGAATCAGCCACCCTTGCAAGGTCAGATCCTTCCGCATCATTAGACTTTGACTCAACCCTAGGATCAGAATATACCAATGAATCAAGCTACGAATCAGCCAGGAGCTCAAGCTCAGAACTTGCATTTAGGACAGACAGTTTCAGCAATCCATGCAAAGACTAGGATGAAGGATGTCGATGTCAGGATTGTCAGTCGCGCTGGAGCGACAACTGGTGATGATGGACCATGACAACCTATTCGACTTGCTGGCAAGAAAAAGGTTGCATTCGATATTGCAATAGAAAAATACACTTTCTTTGAAGCCAAGTAGGCGATTGGAAGGAATCTGGGTAACATGCCAATTATTGACATTCCTTTCGCTTTTGACCCATCTGTAGAAGGAGGACCATCGTGGTAGCATGGCACTCTGCATAAGTTTTTTGAAAGTTTTCTATTGCTGGCAAGGGACTCGAATGCCCTTTTCAAGATTGATACATTGATGCACCTTCCAAAGAAAATTGTGAAGGATTCTGCTGTAAATTCTTTACAAAAATGAAAGACAGGAAAGGAAATGAGGATGAATATCTAGATTGGGGATTATGAGGTTGACTCGGTTATTCTGGACCTTGGATCTGATGTCAACATTCTGAAAAATTGAACTTGGCAGTCGATGGGGAATCCAATGCTAGGATGGTCGCCAATGCAGCTACGATTAGCAAATCAGGTGAAGGTTCATCCCATTGGTCGGGTTTCAAATTTAGTTGTCGACATTGAAGGTATGCAAACATGTGTTGACTTTGATGTGATAGAAGTTGTAAAACATGGTGGTTCCTATCCAGTGCTACTAGGAATTAGGTGTGATAATGATAGCATGGTAGTTATCAATTTCAAAAATTGAGTCATGACATTTGAGAACCAGAATGTTAGGGTCATTGCTCCTATGGACCCCCAGGAAGGACGACACTATATTGAACCTTTGAAGGATGAAGTCGGGAGAAGCTGGGATCAGGCATACAACATTTCTGAGGACTACATCCATCCCACTGTCAATGGCGAACTTGTATGGTGCAGCACAAGTTCCACATCTTCAAATTCCAAGGATGCTCTAGAAAATTGGAAGAATCGGTTGCATGAGGTATCATTCAGGAAGTGTGGGTTAATTACACAGTCTTTCTGACATGTTGCAACTAAGATGGTAGAGTTGCCCATTTATGAAGGACTGTCAAGAATCTGTGAGTTCTTTCAAGAATTTGAAAAGAAAGTGTTGGAACCGCAAAGGATATTGGCTCTTGATGTAGCACTAAAATCTACTCCGGCCCGTTGGTGGGTGACACACAAACGGATGATCCACGACTGGGAGCAATGCCGGAGATTGATGATGGTTTGTTTTGGTGATATAGAAGTTTACCATGCTAGGAGATATGATGGAAAAATGACCCCTCCAGTCATTTGATCGAATGCCAGACGTTATGGACATCGCGACCTGGAGATGAGTGGGTTCACGCTTTTGTTCATACTCTCAAAGAAATGGCACAATCCTAGTATGTAGCAGGAGAGTTGCACAGAACCATTACCACATGGGAGGAGTTGTCAGGTCGCTTCGTGCAGACATTTAACTTCCAGGATGCTTATGCTGAGGTATGTAATGCTTTACACCTTATATGCAACATAGTACTAAAATTCACCCCTTTTGCATATCCGATTGATCTCCATGCAAATTTCTCCATCCAATCGATGATGATCTACTACAATTTGTTTTGGGAACCTAAAGACGACGATGAGCTGCACAATGTTAATCTCCCAGATTCTAATGGAAGTCATGGTATCATAGCTCCCGACATACCGATAGAATCGATGAACCAAACACTACGCATTAGAAAAGTTGACATTGGGATGGCAAAAAACCTGAAATTTGCCAATGTTGGGGACTATTGGGGCGAAGAAATGATAACCAAAATCATGGATCTCATGCACAAGTTCCAAGATTTGTTCCCCACATGGTTTTTTGAGATGAAGGGTATCCTTCGCGATTTAGGAGAAATGAATATTCTATTCAAACCGGATGCAAAACCAGTCTGCCAGAGGTCGTATAGACTGAACCCACGATATAAGGATCGAGTGAGAATTGAGCTTGATCATATGCTTGATGTTGGGATTATCGAGCCGGTAGAAGAATCAGAGTGGATAAGCCCGATGGTTTTCCAAGATAAGAAGACTGGACAAATATGCATCTATGTCGATCTACGAAAATTGAATGACGCATGTATGCACGATCCATTCCCGACCCTTTTCACATATGAAGTCCTGGAAGGTGTAGGAGGCCAGGAGGTATATTCCTTCACAAACTGTTTTTCAGGCTACCACCAGATCCAAATCATGAAGGAGGATCGCCATAATGCGACATTCGTCACCGAATGGGGATGTTTCCAGTATACGGTCATGCCATTTGGGTTGAAATGCTCCCACCATATTTTCCTGTGTTGTTATCACAGTTTTTAAGGATTTTATTTAGAAGTACCTACAGGTCTATATCGATGACTGGCCCATCTATGATTTCGCTAAAGACCACCTAGACAACCTATGATTAATGTTGGAAAAGTTTCGATAGCATTAGATTGCATTCAATTCCAAGAAATGTATTTTTTGTGCACCCTTTGGTATATTACTTGGGCACATCCTTTGCAAAGAAGGTATGTTGGTAGATTCGGCAAAGATTGCGCTGATCCTTAGTTTACCACCATCGACAAATGTAAAAATGCTTCGAGAAACACTAGGCCACATAGGATACTATCACAAGTTTATAAGGGCATATGCTGCGAGTAGTGCTCTTGTGGAGAAACTGCTAAAGAAAGATGCTGCATTTGAATGGACTCAGGAATGTCAACGCAGCTTCGACACTTTGAAGGCCAAGATGGATTCTACACCCATACTGGTTTTTCCTAACTGGAATAAGGAATTCCATGTGCATGTTCATGCCTCTTCTACTGTGCTGGGGGTTGTGCTTGCACAACTAGGTGAAGGCAACTTGGATCATCCTATAACATATGCCAGTGGGAAGTTATCATTTGTTGAACGGAATTACACCACGACTAAAAGGGAAGGCCTGGCGATGGTGTATGCTCTACAAAAGTTCAGAAACTATTTGTTGGGTGGACACTTTAAGATATTCACTAATCATTCAGCTTTGCAATACCTAATAAATAAGCCAGTGTTGGGGGGGAGAATATGCAGATGGCTGCTTTTGTTCCAAGAATTTGATTTTGAAATAGTGGTCAAGCCCAGACGGTTGAACGCTAGCCCCGATCATTGGTCACGTTTTAAGAATGGTGAAGAACCCACTAATATTGAGGATGGGCTTCCTAATGCACAATTATTCCAAGTTGAAATCGTAGACGATTACTATGGCCCTATTGTTCAGTTTTTATCTACTGGCCTCACCCTCTGCAGACATGTCGATTAGCTAGAAGAAGCAGTTCTTCGTCAAGGCTTCTGATTTTTCACTCATTCTAGGACATCTCTATAAACTTGGCCTAGATGAGATACTGTGACGATGCGTCTTACTACATGAGCAAGGTCCTATTCTAGAGGAAGCATGTGTAGGTGTTGCGGGTGGTCATTGCAGAGGCCATACTAGTGCCTGAAAGGTGCTGCGTGTTGGGATTTGGTGGCCCACGTTGCATAATGATGCCACAGACTATGCTAGGAGTTGTGATGTATACCAATAGGTTGGTAAACCATCATGGAGAGATGAGATGCCGCTGGTACCATAGGTGACTTTGCAGCCATTTGATAAATGGGTCATTGAATTTGTAGGTCCCATCAATTTTCTAGGTAAGCGCACTGACGCCCGTTATATTATCACCGCAACTGACTACCTAACCTAGTGGGTAGAGGCCGCACCAGTCATTTATTGCACCACCGCGACAGCAGCACAAATTATTTTTGAGAACATTGTGATGCGTTTCAGGTGTTCGTGCATCCTGATGAACGACCAAGGTAGTCACTTTGTCAATCAAACGATAAAAGTGCTAACCGAGGAGCTTCAGGTACAACATAAGCAGAGTACTCCCTACCATCTACAGGCCAATGGCACTATTGAGGCCTTCAAGAAAATTTTGGAGACAACACTGACCAAGGTATGTAACACCAACCGCGATGACTAGGATTTGAAACATCCTGCAGTTTTATGGGCCTATCGTACTACCTGCAAATGTCTCATAGGTCACAAACTGTTTAAGTTGGTTTATGGACAAGAGGCAGTCATGCCGATGGAGTACATCATTCCCAGCTTACGTATTGCTATGAAAATAGGCATGGCAGATGCAGAGGCATTAGAAGAACGTGTTGCGCAGCTGCTTTAGCTCGAAGAGGATGGCTTCATCACAGGTTGTGAAAGATCAAAAAAAGGCATGGCATGATCACCACATTAAGCAGAAACAATTCACGGTAGGTGATTTGGTGTTGTTATATGACATTAACTTTATCAAGAATCTAGGAAAGTTACAAATGCACCGGTTGGGTCCCTATCTTGTTCAGTCTATTAATTCTGGAGGCATTGTGCAGTTGCAACAATTAGATGGTGTCATGTTTCCAAAAATCATTAATGGGAGTCACTTGAAGCCCTATAGAATGGGGTCGATGATGCGCACTACCTGAAGTGAAAAAAAAAACATTTCTAAGTTCAACATAAAGAGGTGAGCCTCGGAGCGAGGTTGCGCAAAGAAGATACAGTCATTGGCAGTAATTGGTCGACCATTCGTGACAATCGTCGTGCTGCGGATGGTCAACTCAGGCAATAAATGCAGGTAGTTAAACCAATTGGCTAGCGGCGCTTGTTGAAGTGACCCGCATTAATGGGGGATCCGACCGTTAGCCGCATAATATCACTAACGGATTCGGGGTCATTAATACCCAAATTGGCAATAATGATATAGTTATATTTGGTAATGATGGATTTGGACTTTGAAGTGATTATAAAACATAGCGCAGGTGGCATTGGTTGGAATTATTTAGTTATGAGAGCCAAAGGTGAAGGTGAATTTGGTGCAGAGTATTGAGCTAAGTGTTGAGCATAGTTTGTGTTGTTGAAGTGTATCTTCTTGTTCTCTGGGGTAATGGATGCTGAGCGGCCTTGGCGCCATTTAAATTTTGAGTGAATACGAGTCCCCTGTTCATCCCATGACTATGGAAGAGGAAGTTATGATTATTCCAGTGGGTTCGTCATCCATCCCAAAGCGGAAACGACAGGCTCGGTGATCCAATCCGACACCCCCTGAGAAACGGCAAACTCGCACCTCTGTGCGAATGCAGGGAAAAGGCACTTTCGAGATGGGGCTATCGAGCTCAAGAGTGGTAGAGTCTGTAGTTCCATGAGGTGTCTCAATGAATGATATTTTGGGATACATTTCTCCCACACGTCTAGGTGCTAAGCCACGACAGCTGTCAAAGAACCACAAGTTGCCACCGCTGCCAGAAGGGATGAAATCCTCCGTAGATATCATCCTTGTGTTGATTCCGCTCAAGTTCGATGATCATGACTTACTGTTTCTAAAAGATGTACGGGATGAGCCCTATGAGTCTGTCATGACAGCACTTGGTGGGCCCATTTAGTGAATTCCGAAGCCATGGGCCACTGGCTTAGAGAAATCTAGATTGCTGGAACTCATCAATATGCCCCACTTTGTCTGGTTAAACGAAGCACATGCATGTGTAAAGCAACTATTGGCATGTTTCCATGGAGGGATTCTCTGGATGACTACATCGGTCCCTGTTACTATCGACTTGATTTCCAGTATTATTGGGTTTCCTAAGGCTAGGGAGGACCCAGTGCAATATATTCATGGGTGAGATATGGAAAAAAGGCTTGCAAAGTAGCTGAAAGAGTGCTTTGGGTTACAATGGGATGGTTGTGCCTATCGTATCGACAGTATCAAATCACAGATAGTGCGAATTGGCACCAAAATTCTGGCTAGTAAAGTTGTTCGCGGTAATCGACCAGTGCAAAGCAATTTGGCAGTTGTCGCCTGTGCTCAGAAATGTGCAGAAGGATTTCAAATGAATTGGTCTTTATTTATGTTAAATTAGTTGCTCGATGATGCACTTGCTTCTCAGAGTGTGTGCCATTTCTATTATAGTTGGATTTTGATTCTCATTTCCCTGGTTGCTTGGATGGAGCCAGAGGAATACTAGCCAATGACGGTTGAGGAAACCAAGGTTTGCCGCGGTGCCCGCTATAAAAACTTGTGGTGGGTCAAAGAACCTAGTTGTCAAACAGATTGGGTGACTCATTTTTGGATCTATTGGAAGGCCCTACATGTGGCCATTGTAGTGGTTCCAAGGATCTCTCCCTACAGTGTGTCTAAGTACCAGAGGATTATTCAGTTTGATTTTGGCCCCCACTCCATTCATATTGAGGCTAGGAGGGATCCCGATAAGCAATGGCTTCCATTTCCTTACAAGATCACCATAGAAGATTTGGACGTGATTGTGCAAGAATGGTTGGGTGATTGGCGCATCCCAGTAAGTCAAGAGGAGTTAGATAAGGAGATACCCCTGGAATCCCCTGAAGACCCTGCCCCACCAGAATTAAGCGCCCATGACTTTGACAATGAGTCATCCATGGACGAGGAATATGTAGCCTAACAGATGCAGGAGGAGACTCACAGCAAATGGTGACAAGAGTGTGAGGCTGGAAGTGGTACTAAATTTGGCTTAGAAGATCAATTGCAGCATCTTATCAAGGCCGTCATTGATTCATCCACAGTTGCGACTACGACAATCCACGAGTCAAACCAGGGAAAATTTGGTACGGTAAGAACTAAGATCAAATCTATTTTTGATATTGTTTCCAAGAAACCGTAGGCACAACCTCTACTGTAGGATATCCCATCGATTAGCACTGAGACCCAGGTTCAAAACGTGCAAGTTCCCCTAACTGCGATCGATGTGGGAAATATAGTAGGTTCTTAGCAGTTGCACCCAATCTAGAGTGTGAATTTCAACCCGAACAAGCTGTCCACTACAGAATTGGTTGAGTTGCAGCATGGCACCACAATGGAGTTAATAGCCTGATAGCAGGCATTAATGGCAGGATATATCATAGCCTGGGATTCTGCTGAGCAGCTGAAGAAGGATGCCGCAGAGCTACACCAGTTCTGTGTGCAGTTGACCAAAGAAAAGTTTCAATAAATCAACACGTTCAAGGTGACACATGATGAGATGCATCAGAAAGCTGCTGCGGAGATTATGGATCTCAAGAAGGTGTGAAATCGCTTGATTATGGAGCAAGTGCAGCTGTGTGTGGGGTATAGTGAATTGGAGTAGGTTATCTCTGCGGCCTGTCAGAACATGGTTGACACACCCACCGAGCTCACCATAGTCGCGAAGGCCCAGTGATTGGGGTAGACTTTGATTCAACTTTAGGACCATAACTTGCTGCTTCAAGCTCAAGCATAGCCCACTACCCTACTGGAGCAGGTTGCAAAGCATAAGGCCTCCCTAGAGGAAATTTCTACTTAGTTTAGCCACATGGAGCAATAAGCCAAATCTATTATGGAGGAAACCATGCAGTTTTCACATAGTATTGTTCAGGATGAGCATCTGGACCAGCTCACTGTGCATGTGCAGGAAGTAGAGGGTCAATTGAAAATTTTGAAGTATGCACTTAAGGCCATGCCGCTGATGGTGCAAATCACCCGTGCCACCGAACTGGAAGATCGCCCGCAGCGAGCTGCTCATGCCCAAGAGCGCCAGCAAAAGCGCCGCGAGAAGCTTGATGAATTCCAATATATTGGCGATCAATTGGTTGTTAAAGCTATTGCCACACTTCAATATGTTTAGGAGAGTCGACAAATGGTCGATAGCAAGGCTACTAAGGAGCACTCGGTCCAACAAATGGTGAGCAATTGTCAGAATACTATTGCTAAAGTGCAGCCCTAAGTTCAGGAAGTTGCCTAGAAATTTACCAATTTTAAGGATAAGACTGTTGCATACACCTTGCCCACTTGACATGGCTCGAGGGCAAGCCACAAAACTGTGTTGGGGGGCTGTTGGCAAAGGATTGGGGCGAGTGAGTTGTGCAACATCGTGACAAGTGCGCAAGCTAACGTGGCACCAAGCAAGGGCCGTTTAGTGCAATAAGCGGAGAAGTAACCACTTTTTGAATATTATATATATATGTGGACCTAATTTTGTTGTAACAGGTCATTAGCGACTAGAAATTAGTTGATAGTGGACTCTCGAGGCAAAGGCATAAGCCTATTTATAGATCCATTTTTTTAATGATGGAGAGACATGATTTTGGCATTCTAACTATCGCTCTCAGTACTAGGGATTGGTCTGTCATCACTGTGATTCTGTCTAAGTCTCTTTTGATGAACTCTCTAGTTTTGGAGAAGGATGATGTAATGTGGTAGGTTCGCGCAAGTTTAATATAAGATGTGCTGAATATGGTTCAATCTCTATCTGATTTCTATTATGATGTGGCAGTACTGCTTTTTGTTATGATGATGCAATGCAATCTATGTAGATCTGTTGTGATGCTATGATTCTGCTTCTGATACAATGATACGAATTAGTTTATCCTTGCTCTGTTAATGTGATATGTTAAATCTTTGCAATTGTTAAATGTGGTAAGATGTTTCATAATTAATGATGCGATAAGATAGGGTGATCGCATAAGTCATGGTTTTCTCCAGTTGGATCCCCATGTCCTCCTTCCCCACTATCGGAAACTTGGTTCTGACAGCTCTCCCTTGAATGCCTTGGGTGACACCTTGTCTGCTTCGTAGATGTTGTTGAGCAGGGTAAAACTTATTCAGGCTGGTGCTCAGGGAGATTGTGCTGCAGGGTGTCAACAGAGCAGGAACCCCTGTCGACGAGGCTTTGTTGGTGGATCGCGCCAACACTCCTCATGGAATGATACTGACAAAGATACTGCTTTGGGTTATTTTGATTTCCCCATTTGTCTTTAAAATCATCCTCGAAGGCTTGATAGCTCAGAATAGAGTCATCTGCAAGGTTTTTATACCATTTCCTCGCTTCTCCAGCAAGGGTCTGGGAAAATAGCCTAAAATTGACATCATTGTGGTCTGCCTCTTCCAGGTTTACCCGGTTTGAAAACCACCCTAGATGTTCTTCAGCTGAATACCCTCTTTCTCCATAGAATTGCTTGAGCTTGGTGGAGTATCCCAGGTGGAGGTCGTGTAGAACTAGAGGAATGCATATAGGAGAAAATCGACTGGTCCTCCTTGGGGGTATTGCTAGGTTTACTAAAGGGGTTGGGACTAGTGTGATAGGAATCAATAAGCTGTGAGGTACAGAAAGGCCTGGTGGGGAGTGGCGAAATTTGGATATGAAGGCTTATTTTGTCCTGAAGTAGTGGGAGATGGACGTGTGAAGGGAAATTTCCTTGTTTCGTCGATATTCCATAAGGATTGATCAATTATGAGCCTAAACCACTCGGGGTCTAGTAGGTATGGGAAATCTCTTCATGGAGGATCTGAGGACTAAGGTGACCAGGCGATGCGGGGAAAGTCAAATGCAGAGGTGTCGGATGCTACGTCAGAGAGGATAGATTCAAATTTAGTTCTAGGTAGGGTTATCCCACACTCCTCATTACAACATTAAGATCTATTGCCAACAGAAATAGCACTATCAGCTGGAAAAGACAAATTCCTAACTAACCTCTACAGCCTGTTGGCCCTTCAAATCAAACTCTCAGGATCGAAAAATTCTTGGAAGGACTCTGCATCAGGATTTCTTCTTGTATGGGTTCTTCTGGCCGCCAGTATTTCCCAGTGGAGCTGCTTTCACATTTTTCGTGGAGTCACCAAAGCATGTGCAACCAATTGTGTGTCTAGGACCAACTGCTCAACCGGGTCGTAGAACTAAAGTTGTGTCATATTTCTGAGGGAGATAATAGCAATTAGGTTCCCCGGCAACAGTTCCAAGATGTTAGCACCTTGTAATTTTCTAGTGGTTGTTGCAAGAAGTCACAGCGGTAACCATTTCAACCAACATTGGACCGTATTCTAGCCAATACGGTCATAGAGGGATCTCTCTTGTCCTGAGAGGAAAGAAACACATATGCATAAAAATTTGGATAACTCGCAGAAGGATAGACTTATGTAGGTAACAAGGTGTATATAGATTTAAAAAATGGAAGAATAGACATACAGGAAGATCATTGGTAAATGGAGTCAAGTCCCGAATCAATCAAGGGTATTATAGCGAAAATGAGAAAGGGAAATTCCTTTATATTCCGAGGCAAAGTAAGCAACACAGATAGTCAAATATCTTGAAAGGGTGGTGAAGGGAGAAGGAGAGAAAAAATCCTAGTGAAGCAAGATGCACCTATCTATGGATGAATCTCTTGCACTGCCTTTTGTAGAATGAACAACAAAGGATAGTATCTGCAGTGAAGCATAGGAGATGAATTCCAAAGCATTTACCAGAACACACTAACAAATGTAACGTCTGATACGAGGAGCACTTAGCTGAGAGCGAATTACTTGTATGCTAATGTAGAGCACATGAGCAGAAATACACAAAAATAAAAGTGATTAACAGGAAACACAGACTAAATGAAACCACCATGATGAATCTCATAAACGTAGGAGCATATTTCTCATTAATACTTCCAAGAGAGTTACATAGACAAAACGAGAGAAGAATAATTTCTGAATGAAAATTCCAACCCTTGCCTCATCAATTGAAGTCTTATTTATAATGTCGTGGCTCCCGAGACCAACCCCAAAAAAGAGCCCAATTTTGTTACAAAAACTAGGAATCAAACCTCAGATAATCATTTCAAGTCCCAATGATTTCTTGAAGTGGCATGCTTGCCATGATTCTTTGCCTGAAATTGGCCTTACAGTGCAGCATCCACACCAACCCTAACATGACAATGCAGAAGGAGAGACACATGCTCGCTTGCTCTGATGGTGATTCCCAGGTCCTTCTAATGTTTTCAATTTTTTTTAAGAATGACCCACTTCACTGAATCTTTCCCATACTCCAATCGAGCGTCACATTCACGCAAACCCCTTTCCTTTGAGAACCTTGTGTCATACGACATTGTTTCTGACCATATATCTCGTATACGTAGAGATCTGTCATTTTTTAATGTGGCCCCTTTACATGATTTCATGCTCATCACCTTAGTTAACCTCCCTGCACCTTTTGTCGACGAAGCTTCCCTATGCCATTGATCTAGACCGTATCAAATATCGACCATTGAAGATGCGTGACCCCAAAACGTGTCACATCGGCCTCCTTTGTTAACCACCGTGCACTTTTGGCAAGCAAAGCCCTTAGGTGCCATGGATTAAGTGAATCATCAAATATCATCTGTCCATATGCACGAGCCCTACTACCCCTTCACAATGCCCCAACCAGTTAAACACCATTCATGTTGTTGCTACGAATTGTGCTCCCACCGTAGATCGCGACGATTGGAGGATGATGGCCGTCGAATTTTGAAGGAAGGCATGAATTTCACAATCCTTCATAGTTAAAAGGGTCGCGTATCTTCCCTTTCGAGGAAAATTTCCTCGTCATAGACCTACCTTAGTTACATGATTACATTGTTGATTTTCAGGGTCTACGATGGTCTACCAGCGTTTTTTTTTTCGGGCTTTGTTCTCAAATTTGGCATGCCCACTAGTTGTCCTTCCAGATTGGGATGAGGTCAATCCCATATGCTAGTCCCCTTCAAAATCTTAGCACTGGTGCAAGCTAGTTGCTAAAAACTTATTTTCTAGGAGTTTGACTTTGAGATAATTGTGAACCCAAGTCGCTTGAATGTTGGCCCTAATCATTTATCCCAAATTGAGACAGGTGAGGAACCAACAAACATTGAAGACGACTACCAGATGTGCATTTGTTTAGATTTCACATGGTTGATGATTATTATGATCAAATAATTCAGTTTTTGGAAACGGGAAATGCATTAGAGGAATTTACTACAAGTCAGAAGAAGCAGTTAGTGGCTAAGGCCTTGTATTTCTAGTTGATCGTTGGACAACTCTATGAACTAGGACCATATGATATTTTACGGTGGTGTGTTCTACCACATGAACAAGGGGATATACTGGCAAGGGCACATACATGAATTTTTGGTGGAAACTATGGAGGTTGCGCTATCTCTAGGAAGGTGCTTCACGCAGGGATTTGGTATCCCACTCTTCATACCGATGCGATAGACTATGTGTGGACTTGCGACGTATGTCATAGAACTCGAAAAGCATCAAGGAAGGATGAGATTCCATTGGTACCTCAGGTTACATTGCAACCATTTGATTAATGGGTGATGGACTTTGTGGGACCAATCAACCCACCTAGGAAGAGAACCGATGCACGATACATAATTACAATGACAGATTATTTAACATGATGAGAAAAGGCCACTCCTATTGTGGATTGCATTGCTGCAACAGCAACAAGGTTCCTGTTTAACAACATTGTTACTTGGTTCTGGTGCCCAAGGATATTTATGAGTGACCATGGGAGTCACTTCATCAATCACACAATGAATGCATTGAAAAAGGAGTTTCAAATACAACATAAGAAGAGTACCATGTATCATCCACAAGCAAATGGGACAGTGGAGGAATTAAAAAAAGTGTTGGAGAATGCACTTACAAAGGTATGCAGCATGAACCGCGATGAATGGGATTTGAATATTCCAACAGTGTTGTGGGAATATCACACCACTTGCAAAATATTGACAGGGAAGACATCATTCAAATTGGTGTATGGGAAAGAGGTAGTCATGCCTATGGAGTATATTTTTTTGAGCTTGCACATCGCAGGAACGACGAGCATGGATGATGAAGCAATGTTAGAAGAATGCCTAGAATAGTTGGTGCAGCTTGAGGAAGACCACTTTGTCACAAGGTTTCACCAGCACGTCGAGAAGGATCGACCAAAGTATTGGCATGATCGACATATAAAGAAAAAACAATTTCAACAAGGAGACTTAGTGCTATTGTACGATAGCAAGTTCATGAAACACCCAGGTAAGTTACAGATGCTTTGGTTATGCTCGTATCTCATTAATTCCATTACTTCAGGAGGTGCATTTCAGCTGTAGCAGTTAGATGGAGCGATGCTTCCTGAACTAGTGAACAGTAGAATATTGAATCCCTATAGGATGGGCCTGAAACCGTGTGATGCTTGAGGCACTACGCAATGAAAAAAAAAGTAGGAAGGATGGATTGATAGAAGGATGGTGCACCAGGAGGAAGAGGATGCACAAATAGGAGATTTTTTGTCGCAATTAGGGAGCCATGCCGTAATAGCCACATTGTCGTGACATAGTCAAATCAACAATAAATTTAGATAGTTAAAGCAAGCAACTGACGACGCTTGTTGAAGCGACGCGTATTGATGGTAGATATGACCGTTGGATTGACAGAATCATCGATGGATTTGGGTAATTAATGCATGATTTATTCGAAATGATTAAAGTTGATTTGGTCATAATGGAGGTGGGATTGTCTCAGTTCTATAAGAAGGGGCTAAATGCAGTTGAAAGTTACCATTGTGCAAAATTGAGTAGAGATGCAGAATTGTAGAGCTACATCATATTGAGTGAGAGAGTTTTCAAGTGAAGTGAGGTTGAGCACCCATTGAGCATTGCAGGGTACTGGTGTGACATGTAGAGTGAACCAATCACTGTTGATATTTCGAGTGAAAGGGAATCACCAGTCGGCCCGATAAGAATCGAGGAGGAAGTTGCAAGTATGCCGATAGGCTCATCATCGGTGCTAAAGAAGAAGAGGGGGAGGGAAGCATCCTAGATCCCAACAACCAAAGAAGCAGAAGACTAGATCATCTGCACACACACAAGAAGAGATACATGTGTATATGGGTCCATCGAGCTCAGGCATTGTGGAATCAACAGCTCATGTACGGGTGTCCACTGAGGATATCCCTGAGTATATGCATCCATGTCAGCCCGGTGTGCACCCTAGGAATCTCACACATAATCAGAAGTAACAAGTAAATATGTTGATGATATCACATGGGATGGTACGCACCACAAACATCATTCCTGTGCTGATGCAGATGAAGTATGACAACAACGATCTGCTTTCATTATAGGACGTTACAGAGGAACCATATGTGTCGATGGTAGTAGTAGGAGGTGTCCCAATAAAAAACATTCAACAGGACTGGGCGAGCAAGATGAATAGAGAAGGACTATTGGGATTGATCAACATGCCACATTTTGGGCAGTTGAATGAGGCGAATGCCTATGCAAAGATGCTTTTGGCCTATTTTCATGGAGGGACTTTGTGGTTGGACACACCAATCGCAATCACAACAACATTGATCTCAAACATCACAGTGTTGCCAAAGGATGGGCCAGACCCCTCACAGTATTTTAGAGGAAAGGATAATGACAAGAGGCTTGCAGCGACGTTAAAGAATCGATATGGGTTGAAATGCGATGGTCAAGCTTACCACATTGACAGTATCAATGACCAAGAAGTGCACATCAAAGCAAGGATTTTGGACAGTAAAGTGGTTAAGAAGAACTGCCCCACCCAATATAACTTAGGGGTTATTGTGTGCATAGAACAATGTGTGGAAGGCGTACATATGAACCAATCGCTCTTTTTAATGAACCACTCGGTGGAGGATGCAGTGGCAGTCCAAGCGGGAGAGCAAACATTTACATACAGTTGGCTGCTAATTTTGATAGCGCTCGTGGATTGGATGGAGCTAGATGATTATCAAGGCATGGAGGTGGAAGCAGTAAATGTTTGTAAGGGTGCACGCTACCAGAACCTTTGATGGGTAAAGGAAGCGAACAGACTAAAAGACTGCATAGTTCAGTTTTGGATTTACTGGGAGGCGCTACAGGCTGCAGCTGTAAAAGTCTTGCAATTATCTGAGGAAGCTACGATGAAATATCAAAAGATTTTTTGGTTTTCGATTAGCCCAAATGCCATTCACGTGCAAGCGCGACGTGACCCAAAAAAGTAATGGTTTTCGATGCTTTACAATTTTTCAGATGCGGAATTGGAGGAAATTGTTAATGATTGGCCTGCATCATGGAGAGAATTAGACAGCTTGGAAGAATTATCAAAAGTACCCCCAATAGATGCACCAGCTGATCCCATGCATAAGGATGACCAACAGAGTAACCATGATTCAATTCAAGAGTCGTCCAAGACACCTACGGACACAGAAGCAGAGCGCACATTTGAAGAATTAAGGACAAAGAGGCACTAGGAATAGGGTGTGACCAGTAGCACAACACTAGGGATGGAGGCACAGTTGAATCGGCTCATTAATGTGATTACAGATGCAACAACTAAAGAGATGAATAATTCCATGAAAGAGGGGTTTAATGATGTAATAATACGAATTTATTCTTTATGTGATGTAGTTTTGAAGAAAGTGACAGAGGTAGCGACTGTGTAGGACATAAACTCAATCAACACTGGGACGCATGTTCAGAATATTCAAATCCCCCAACTACGATTCATACCAACAACAAGGATTTAAATGCCTCCCTGTAATAGTTGCAGGATTTATCTATCGAAATCAACATGTTGTCCACACAAAATTTGGTGCATATGCAAAGAGTCTCCAATCAGGAGTTAGCAGACAAAGAACATAACATCAACAATCAGTTTCTATGATCACAAGAGAAGGATATAAAAGCACAGAGAGAGATCGAAGCACTGAAGCAGGGACAAGAGGAGTTGAGGGTGAAGAGCACTGTGGAAATTATGGAGTTGAAAAATGAACAAGATCAACTAGTAGTCAAGAAGGCACAACTATGGGATAGTAGAGTATGGTTGGAAGAGGCAGTCTCGGATTCCTATCAGCATGTATATGAGAGCATCCCTGAACTAGATGTAGTAGAGAGAGAAAAATGACTTGGAGTGATCATCATACAATTGCAGCAAGATAATGCATATTTGAATGATCTAGTACATCCAGACACACCACCTAAACAAGTTGCTAAAAGGAAAAGTGTCATGGAGGATCTGGCGATGCAACTAGGAGAGATGGAGCAGGAAGCGAAGAAGGTCACTACGCAATTTTGGGGCAGCATAGTCTAGGATAAGCAATTGGAGAAACTAAACATGCATTTGCTGGAGGCAGAGGGATAGCTGGCGATACTAAAGACGACACTGAGAGTAATGCCACCAATTGTTCAGATCAAAAGGTCTACGGAGTTGAAGGAGTTGCTACAGCACATCGGGAAGGACGAGGAAAGACAAAATAGGCGAAGTGAGCAGTTAGATGAGTTCCAAGATATTGGTGCACAACTTTCCATTAAGAAAGTTGCTGTGCTATAGGCCATGCAAGAAGGAAAGAAGGAGGTTGTTAAGAAGATTGTTTAACATCTACTAGAGCATGACTTGATAGGGAGCGAAGAGATCATTGATAAGGTGAAAGAGAAAGTCAAGGAAATTAGTCAACGGTATGATGACTGCAAGATGAATATCAACAAGTACTCCATGTCTAGCTGACGTGGCTTGAGGATGAGCCACAATATTATGTTGGGGGCCTATTGAAAGGTGGGTTTGGGATAAGGTAGTTGTGAAGCATCGCTGATGCTACGCAAGGGAAAAGATATCGTGCAAGATGGAGAATGGCGCGCAAGTCGAATTTCTATTTTTTATGTATTTTTGGTCATCTTTTTTAGTTTTGGACCACATTGTGTGGATATTGGTCATTATTTTGTAGAATCAGTTAAGAAGTAGTTAGGCAGTTGTTTAGGTGTACAATGAATGTAAAGGCACAACCCTATAAGTAGATGTAAAATTTCAGGTGTTTTGGGAGCTAATTTTTTCCATGTTATGTAAGATCTGCGCATGAATTGAGATCTATTGATCTATGTATTGAAGAACTATTTGGCGAAGTGTTATTTTTTCAACATTAAGCTAGCATTATTAGGATCTTTCAATTGAGAGAATAACAAGTACAGCAATCAAACACAAGAGACAATGAACATAGTGTTTTTCCTCGGCGAAACCATAAAGGAGAAAACCCCGCAACTTCCTTAGAGATAGAATCAACACTAAAACAGTAAAAGCCCCAAAACAGTAAGTGATATCCCAACAGTAGTAACCTTCTTCTTATCTAGCCCCAGTGTCTTCTCCTTCCTCAACTATGCACTATACTTGAGTGTGGAAGAGTTGTGTGATAAATAGAGATTCCAGTTCTTTATTTATACTAATCCCGACATGACTAAAACCCTACTAGGGCCGACCTCTACTAGGAGATTCTAATAACCCTAGTGCCCCGGAACTATGGGGACTTTAACCCTTAGACAATTAGAGGGTTACTCACTATGACTTGACATGACTTGTTTGCATTATTGATCCTCCCGATTGGAACATCGGGGCATGACAATATGACTCAATTACATTATAGATACATTCTGGAATAAACATCAGGTTGCAATACATAAAATACATAGATGAATACATTCCAAAGTTACAAATACATCAACACTCCCTCTTAACTAGGAAGGTATTCTTTCGACACAATTTTCAGCACCGGTCTTCTTCTCTGTATCAGCTGGATCATCTCATCATCTACATCTCAAGTATTCCGAGTCTTCAATTCATCTTTGTCTTCAAGTCATCTTCGTCTTTGAGTCATCTTCGTCTTCGGATCTAGATCATCTCCTGATCTAGATCATCATGGGACATCAATACTAGGAATCATCACTCGATCTGGATCATCACTGCTAGATCATCATCACTGGATCTGGATCATCACTCGATTTGGATCATCATGGGTGCTATCTCATGATTCTTCTCATCATAGGAAGTTCTACAAAGACATCCCTTTCTCATGCTAGTTATAGGCATAGCCTCCATGTAGGTCTTCTTTAGCACTTATATCTAACCTACTTGTCAAAATGGCCCGTCCAGTGCTTACATCTGACCTACTTGTTAGAAAGGCATGCCCAGTACTCACATCTGATCATGTAGGAACCAATCCTATAATCATATCAGAAAGGCCCAGCACTCATGTTCACTAGCATGATTGGACACACCTACTATCATCTATGAAAATGCTTAGCACTTACAACCATCAGCATGATAGGACACACCTACTATCATCTATGGAAAGGCACAGCACTCACATCCACCAGCATGGTAGGACACACCTACTACCATCTGTGGAAAGGCTCAGCACTTACAATCACCAGCATGGTAGGACACACCTGCTACCATCCATGAAAGGGAACAGCACTTACAATCACCAGCATGATAGGACACACCTACTATCATCTGTGAAAAGGCACAGCACTCACATCCACCAGCATGATAGGAGACACCTACTATCATCTGTGGAAAGGCTCAGCACTCACATCCACCAGCATGGTAAGACACACCTACTACCAACTGTGGAAAGGTTCTGCACTTACATCCATCTAGGCGGGAACACATCCTGCTCACAATGATGGAAGGGCTTGCACTCATATCTGATCTTATAGGAACCAATCCTATAGTCATATCAGAATGGCCCCCAGTTTGTGACTGAGCTACCTGGTAACTGACCAAGTACCTCCATTCTCCTAGAGAATGGCAGTTGCCCTTACATCCGACCTGCTCATCAAAATGGCCAACACTCACATCTGACATGGAAGGAACCTAATCCTTTAGCCATGAAAGAATGGTTCAGCCCTTACATCTGATCAAGTGGGAAAACATCCCTCTATCACATCAGAATGGCTTCTTAGTCCTAGACTGAGTTGTCCTAGTAACTAACTAGGTGCCTCCATTCCTAGAATGGAAATTTCCCTTACATCTGTCCTACTCGACAGAATGGCCAGCACTCATATCTGACATGAAGGAACCAATCCTCTCACCATGAAAGAATGGCTCAGCCCTTACATCTGACCATGGAAGGAACCAATCTTCTCACCATGTCAGAATGGCTATGGGTCTCATCACTTTCTCTTGGAGGAAACCTCGATCTGGAGAACACCAAGCTTCTCCCTGAAGTACTCGAACTTTAGGCTATCCAATGGATTCATCAATACATCATCTATCTATTCCTCCGTCACAACATACTGGAGCTTCACTACTCCCCTCTGCACCATATCCCTGATATAGTGATACTTGATCTTAATATGCTTCAACTTGTCATGGAACACTGGATTCTCTAACAGCTTCACGCAACTCTGGTTGTCACAATGTATACAAGTAGCATCCAACTAGAGATCAAATATATTAGACAGTAGCTTCCGCAGCCATACTACCTCACAACTAGCTGAACAACCTGCGACATAATCTGCTTCAGTTGTACTCAGTGCCACACAGGATTGCTTCCTGCTAAACCAAGAGATCACACCTGATCCCATACTGAAGCAACACCATGAAGCGCTCTTCCTATCAATGGCACTGCCTACCCAATCTGAATCAACATAATCCTCTAGGTTAATCTTTTGATTCGCATCATACTTGAGCCCATAATCAATTGTACCCTTTAGGTACCTCAGAATATGCTTTGCAGCAATCAAGTGAACATGTCTCGGATCTGTCAAGAACTGGCTCAAGGTGTTCACTGCAAAGAAAATGTCTGGTCTTGTGTTCATCAGGTACATCAATGACCCAATCATCTGACAATACATTGTAGCATCAACTGTCTCTGATGAAGCATCACTCAATAGCTTCAGGTTCGATGCCATAGGTGTGGCCATAGCCTTGCATTCCATCATCCCAAACCTCTTCAGGATCTCTACTCCATACTTCCCTTGTCCAAGGAATATTCCATCTATACTCTGCCACACCTCCATACCTAGAAAGTAATGCATCATCCCCAAGTCCTTTATTTCGAACTCAGTAGCAAGCTTTCTCTTTGTATCAGCAATCAACCCACATGTACCTGTCACAAATAGATCATCTACATATAGTAGAAGCATCACTGGGTTTCCATCTTCAACCTTGTAGTAAAGGTTGCAATCCACTTTACTCTTGGTAAAGCCCAAACTGGATAGAAAGCTATCAATTCTGCCATACTAGGTCCTGGGTGCCTGTTCAAACCATACAGGGTTTTCTTCAATCTGCATACATGAGACTCTCTGTCATGTGTCTCAAAACCGAGTGGTTGTTCTACATACACTTCCTCTTCCACTACATCATTCAAGAAATCAGTCTTGACATCCATCTGGTGTATCTTCCATTTCATCACTGCAGCCAGATAAAGTACTAATCTGATGGAAGTGTATCTAGCTATAGGTGCAGAGGTTTCTTCATATTCTATTCCTTCTTTCTAAGAGAAACCCCGAGCTACAAATCTTGCTTTATACTTTTCAATGCTACCGTCTGCAGCATGCTTGATCTTGTAGATCCATTTGGAAGTTACAACTGACTTCCCTTATGGTCTTGGGACAACATCCCATACATCATTCTTCATGATCGATTGATATTCTTCGATCATAGCATCCTTCCATTCTTTTTGTTCTGCCACTTCTTCATAACTGGAAGGTTCTTTATCAATGAAATGACATAGTAAAGCTACATGCCTGGAGTAGGATTTGGTCCTCTTTCTTTCCCTATGATTCTCTTCTGGAGCCCCATATCTTTCCCCACCTTGGATAAGTTCACGTACCCAAGCAGGTTTCCTCTTATGAGGATTCTTCTCCAGAGGTGGATCTACAAGTCTTTGTGGTTCCTTGAAATCTCGATCTTCTTCTTGAGCTTCTTCGTTCATGGTTGTATCATGAATTCTGGGTACTTCTGCTTCTGCTTCTTCAGGTTCTTTAGCAGGTATCTTTCTATATTTGTTGTAAGCTGTGTCTTCATCAAATGTCACATCCCTGCTGATGTCAATCTTCTTGTATCCTGGGAAATATATTCTATAAGCCTTCGAGCTTTCAGAGTATCCTACAAATATTCCCTTCTTTCCTGAAGGATCTAATTTTGTTCTCTTCTCTTTTGGAAGGCTAAATTCTGGTTTCTTGCCGGAGAAGACTTCTTCAGGAGTCTTGTTCTTGAGTACTCTATGTGGAGTACGGTTCTATACATACACTGTTGTTCTAGCAGCTTCATCCCAAAGATGCATAGGAAGATCTTGATCATGAAGCATTGCTCTTACAGCTTCCATGATGGTTCTATTCTTCCGTTCCGCAATCCCATTATGTTGTGGATTATAAGGAGTGGACAACTCCCTCTTAATCCATAATTCTTTGCATAGCTCTTTGAATTCATTCAAAGTGAATTCTCCACCGTTATCTGATCAAAAAGTCTTGATCTTCTTTTCAATGTGATTCTTGATCAAGGCTTTGAATTCCTTGAACTTACTGAATACTTCGTCTTTGTTCTTCATGAAGTAAACCCATGTCTTTCTAGAAAAATAATCAATAAAAGAAACATAGTATGCATACCCGCTTAGTGAGTTTGATGACATAGGACCGCGTACATCGGAGTGGATGATTTCTAGTATGCCTTTGGCTTTGCTTTCGCTGCTAGGAAATTTCTTCTTTGTATTCTTCCCTTTCGCACATCCTTTGCAGACCCCATCATGTTTTGCTTGGAATTCTGGAAGACCTTCAACAGCTTTGCTTGCAATAGGTAGTGCTCTATAATGCACATGTGTAAGCCTTCTATGCCAAAGCTCATTTGGCTCTACTTTGTCATGGACCAAGGCTTGTTCTGGATGACCTTTCAATTTGTACAGGTCTTTTTCTTGTTCTCCAATCACTACCACATCATCGATAGTCTTTCCTCTATTCCACATAATGAATTGACCATCTATGAATGCAACCCTCATTCCTTTTGCATCCAATGCTGATATGTAGATAAGGTTCTTCTTGAGTCCTGGCACAAACAATACTTCTTTCATTGTTAGCGACTTACCAGAGTCTAGTTTATATGAATATTCCCCACTACCTTTTATTGGATATTGGTAGTCATCTCCTAGCTTCACCTTGGGACGTGATTCATGTTCTGACAGTATTACAAAGGATTCCTTGAATCCCGTCATATGTTTGGAAGCCCCACTGTCTATAAGCCAATCATCACTACCATGAGTAATGTTACTTATGAGAGTGGAGATCAAAACATATTCATCCTCGCTTGAAGAATCTTCACTTTCATATCTGGATCTCTTCTTGGATGGTTCATCATCCTTTGCATCATGAGCATGATGTCTTCTTTTGTTCCCCTTCTTCTTATGAGAGTGGACCTTATTCTTAGGACAGTCTTTTGCAAAGTGTCCTCTTTCATCACATGTATAACATCTTATTTTAGATAGGTCTCTTCTAGTGTTATATTTATGATGAGGATCCTTACCTTTGGAGTAATGAGTTCTGCTTCTCTTGGAGTGAACTATGAGAGCTTGGTATTCACTTCCCATATTCTCTTCTCGAGCTGCTATCTGTGCTTCTTCTTGAGAACATTCTTCCCCTAGTCTGCTGAATTTGACTAGCTTCTTTCTAGCACATATTCCTTGGATGAAAGAATCCCATGACCTAGGAAGGCCATTCAAAGTAGTCATCACAATCTCTGCATTTTCCACTTCTTCATCAACAGCTTCTAATTTTTCCTTTATATGAGACACCCTTGTGAAGTAGGACTGGATGGTCTCTGCATTTTGAATATTCACATTCTTCAGTTGATTCCTTAGAGTCATCTTCTGGTTTATGTTCTTCCCTTCAAACAATTTGGTTAGGGCATCAAACATAGCTTTAGGTGTCTTGAGAGAGGACACCTGTGGGATAAGGTGATCCTTGATAGAATCAGCAATGATCCTATTTTCCATAACCATCTTCTTATTATGTAAGGCCTTTGCCTCATCTCCCTCTAGAACTGGAACCTCCTCATGAATGTAGGAGTCTAATTCATTCTCTTCCAGGACCAGGGAGATCCTATACTTCTGGGCTTGGAAGTTATTAGCTCCCTCAAGCTTTTCATCAAGATTGGTATGATGAGACATCTTATCTGAGAACCTCAAATGGAAATACAAAATATTTTATATCTTACCAGGTTCAAGATGTCGGATCTGAAACTTGAGCTGAAATCCTGTAGAGCTGGTTCAAGAGCAAATTAGGGTTTTGCTTTTCCAGAGTTCTGTCCACCCAAATGCCTTGAAATTTGTCCCTAACTTCGATTTTGGGGAGGAGATCAATCCAGGGCTGGGCTCACTGAAAAATTCCTCTTCTGTGAAAAGCCCTAATTTTCGACAGTAGTGACAGGTCCAAAACTGAAAAACCTCAGAATTGGATTCTGCTTCAATAGAAAGATGTGCCCTAAGGAGGAGAGTTGTTCCACCTTACTTTTGCTGAAAATATGTGGAAGAAGATCCACAAACCAGGAATCCCTAGTTCTCGTAGTTGCAGAGTGTCTTCTTCTCAGGTTAGCTCTGATACCATGTTAGTTTTTCAACATTAAGCTAGCATTATTAGGATCTTTCAACTGAGAGAATAACAAGTATAGCAATCAAACACAAGATACAATGAACACAGTGTTTTTCCTCAAGGAAACCATAAAGGAGAAAACCCCACAACTTCCTCAGAGATAGAATCAGCACTAAAACAATAAAATCCCCAAAACAGTAAGTGATCTCCCGACAGCAGTAACCTTCTTCTTATCTAGCCCCAGTGTCTTCTCCTTCCTCAACTATGCGCTATACTTGAGTGTGGATGAGTTGTGTGATAAATAGAGACTCCAGTTCTCTATTTATACTAATCTCAACATGACTAAAACCCTACTAGGGCCGACCTCTACTAGGAGAGTCTAATAACCCTAGTGCCATGGAACTGCGGGGACTTTAACCCTTAGACAATCGGAGGGTTACTCACTATGACTGGACATGACTTGTTTGCATTATTGATCCTCCTGATCGAAACATCGAGGCATGACAATATGACTCAATTACATTATAGATACATCCCAGAATAAACATCGGGTTACAATACATAATATACATAGATGAAAACATTCCGAAGTTACAAATACAATAACACGAAGTTGTTGTTTTTTGTGAAGGTTAATATTTAATGACGGAAGTTGAGCATAACTATTGTGTCATTTTCTATTTTCTTGTTTTTTTGTCTTCAATGAATCAATTATGAATGCAATGTGTATCTATTCCATGGATCTGTAAATGATGCGGTGTTTCCCTGCTTTGAATGATGTTATTCTGTTAGATCTGTTTGTGCGTCAATGTTTAATTGCAGTTATGGTATGATAATGTGATCTGTTGAATTTTGATACTATTCTATTCAAGCATAAGTTGAATTATTAAATTTGTTAACATTGTGCTAAGTTGATAAGTAAATGCACATGGTCCTCTCTCATTCCGCAGAAACTTGGTTTTGTTAGCTCTCCCTCGAACACCTCGGGTGAGACTTCATCCACTCTGTGGGTGTTACCGGATGGGGTAAAACCTGTCTGGGCTAGTGCTCAGGGAGATCACGGTGGTTTGGGTGTCGATAGAGAGGGAACCCCTATCGACTGGTTTTTTGTCAACATGTTTTATGAACCTGAGAAAGGAGCGGTTCATTCCCAGAAAATGGGTCCTTCAACACTTAATTTTACAAGTCCGAAGAAGGTAAACTCAATCATAATTTCATGTTTAGAGAGTCTGAAATGACTAAGAAGACTCCACAGTAAATGTTTTCATGGATTTAGTCACCGAGGTCCAAAAAAGTATAAACTGATGCCTGGGAGAACTCTTATAGTTGCAATGAACTAGAGTGTACCTTTTCGTAAATGAGTCTAAACGGTCCGAAAAGGGGTAAACTATCAGCAGATAGATGACCTTTCAAATAATTTTACAAGCGTGAAATAATCAAGTTTGCTTGGCGATCTGTTCATGTTTAAACAGTCTAAAAAGAGCTTAAATACAACTCTAGGGGGTTTCATTTTTCGTATCCATTTTAATGATTTCAAAAAAGTGGTAAATGCATACTCGATACATTTTCTCTGAATTTTTAATGAGCACAGGTAAGGTATAAAAGGAGCTTGGAGTTTTTTTGAATTTGAGCTAGAGCATGAAAACATTAAAAAGAAGCTCTTTAGTAGCCACAAAATTTCCAATAAGGTCCTGAAATATTCAAAAGCAACATTAGGACACTTTCACCATTGGAACTATAGAAAAATATAATAAAAACCCATAAAATTTAAATATTTCACCAATTATTTTTCATTAAGAATAAAAAAATGATTATAAAAGGGTGAAATAGTAAAAATTACTTACCATTGTGTTTTTACCGTAGGAATTATGTGAAAATTGTGTTTGAGAGAGGAATTTTCAACGAAGACTCTGGGAGGTACAAGAATCCATTCGACAAACCATCAGAGCAAGGTAAGAGCTATCATCCTCCCCTTCCTTTTCATGGTTGATTTTTCACTTTTCATCATGATTTTTGTGGATTTTAGGATATTTTTGGAAAGGGGAAGAGCACTCCCTGGGTGACTCTCTTCTCTCTTTCTGGAGGTGCATCAACGCACTCACTGAAAGGGGAAAGAGCATAAGGGTTTCTCTATCCCCTAAAGGAAGAGGCAATGTCACTCTATTCCCTTGGTGAAAATGCATCGACAGTTGTGACTCTTCAAAAAAAAAATATCTAGAATGAATTTTATGTTTTTATTTGAATGAAATGAGTCTAACAGTTTCCATATGGATGTCCCACAGTTGTTTGACTCAAAAAATGGTTATTTGGAAGGAGCGCGAGCACAAATTAGATGATTCCCAAGTGGAAAATGACCCAATGAAAGTGAGAGAATTGAGGGGGTGTGGAATCCTTAAGTACTTCAGGGTTACGGGAATGAGATCACATGTTCGTCTGCTAGAACATTTGATAAGGATGTGCGATATAGATCAACAACATTTCCAGGTGGGAAATCACATTCTGACAATTGATGTTGAGGGAATCTACTTTTTTACCGTACTGTAAAGGAGAGGAAGTCTAGTATTAATCTCAGGTCCTAGAGGGGGGATGAATGATCATTGATGATCTCATCTATGAGCATTATGTGATAAAAAAGGTTCCTAAGGAAGCACGATTTCGATCAAACAAATTATGGATCGACCATTGAGGATGGTATCCTTCACTATCGAGGGATTCTCATCAGACTACCTGGGAACATATGTGTTGGGATATTATAAAACCACTTCATACTTAGGATAAAATATTTAATCATTATTGATTAATTTCCTAACCACTATCCTAGATAGTTGGCACCCACTTTCACCACTTGGTCAACACTTGCCATATATACCCCAAGAGCCCCTTTATCCTGATTCTGGTTAGCTCCTACCTACTTTATTGACTTCCAGAATTAGTAACTACACCTTCCTATAGATTCTGTCTTTATACTACTTTATTCTTGCTTTTTAGTGCATAAGGTAAAGCTAGTCAACTAGGAGACTGCTATCTTTTGTTGCCAACCCATTCTCCATGTTTTTCTCTCCAAATTCCAAGATTAGCATGTTTTTCCATCATCCATGACAACTCACTCATGCTTTAGCTAATTCATGAGGTCCTTGATTGATTAGGAAAGTGCTTTATCCACCAATCGAGGTTTGTCATATTTAGTAAGTCTACTCTTTTAGCTAAATGAGTTGTCTCCTATGCAATTTGAATTTACTTATGAGGGATGTACTATTTATGTACACTATTATTCATCATTAATAAATGGAAGGATACACTCTAATATTCATCTCTTTCCCGTGGGGTGTAGAATATATGGTGGATGGGTGTACTGTTAAGGCTCTCCTTGTGTAAGGTCACAGGTTCAAAACTCCATGGGTGCTTTCTTACAACAAAAAAATATTCATCTCTTCTTCATGTGATTTAGTCTCCATCATCTTATCTCTATTTTCCTTTTGCATGCTTGTGAGAATTATCTTGTAGCAAGATATACCTCCTATGCTTCTTCTTTGCATTAAGGCTCTATTTATACATGGTTTTAGAGATGTGATTTCTATAATATGCTACATGTGTTGGAGTGCATAGATCCTTCTATCTTCAACTCGAGTGAGGGGACATTATTAAGCCTCAAGCACCATCTCATGGAGTGTTGACAAGGTGAGATAAAGTAGTTTGACTATTGGGATGTAGCAGTATCTTTAATCTTGGAGAGGGTACATTTGTTATGCCCTCGGGTGGCTCTTAATAGTTTGGAGACCAAGGATCCAAAGATGTTGAGGTGGGTAGAGGTTATGGCTTGTCATGGAGGCGGTGAAGTGCCTACCATAACTTATGGTTCAGTCTTCTTCTAATGGATGCAAGGCCAACTACTAATGGTAGAGGACTATGCATACATGGGAACTGATTTTAGGGGTGACCCCGATATTCCATTACCCGAGGATGAATAGTGGGATGAATGAGGTAAGAAATATATTATTTTCATTGTTTTTTTGTTTCATATTATATCTCATTTTTTTGTGTTTTGGTGATATTAAGACATGACATAGTATTTTGCAGACTTTGGTCCATCTCGTCCTGCAGGAGAGTAACCTATCAAGAGGCATGGAATGGAGAGAGATATTTCTATAAGGAACATGGAGGCAGAGGAGGAGCTTTAAGAGATTGAAGAAAACCTCCATAGACTGACTATTGGCATTCCTAACATATCTATTGACGACCTTCCCAGGTGTTATCAACACCACACTATAGGAGTATCAGGGAATTTTTGTAGCCTACTACACATAGTTGCTCGTGATGTTATGTATTACCATAAGTATCAATATTAGTCCAGAGTGGATCCTATTTTGTAGTATATATGCTACAATCTTGGAAGCTTCATATTTTTGACCTCTTGGAAGCTTCAAAATTTTCCTCAATATCTGTTAGATGGTCTAGGCATAGTACCTCTTGACGTAAATCCCATTTCAGGGCTCACCCAAAGGTATCCCATCATAGTCTATCATCTCATAATATCCTTTCTCTAAGACACAATTGACAATATAAGGCCCATGCCACATTGATTCCAATTTTCCACCTCCCAATTTATCATGTTTTCGGTCATATGTCAAGACCAGGTCACCTTCATTTAAGAGACAAGGTTGAATGGATCGTTCGTAATGAGCCTTAATTTATCATTTATGCACCTCATTTGCTAAGGTGGAATCTCAGCGAGTCTCATTGAGCTTGTTCAAATACCAGAATAATTCTTCCTCTATAGTGGTATTGGGTAGTACTTCATAACAAGTTTTAGAGAAGGAATCTCACATTCATTAGGGAGAGTTTCCTCCAGACCGTGCACCAATTGAAATAGTATTAATATGGTGGATATCTTAACAATGGTCCTATAATACCATAATGTGGAAAACAACTATAAATTTGAACTGGACTTAGCTCGTCCTACCATCCATTGAAGCATGGTTTTCAACACTTTGTTGATATCTTCAACCTAGCCATTGGCCTGCATGTAGTAGGGTGTAGATTGATCATGGCAAAAACCTAGTTAAGCACTTAGTTCTAACATCATATGGTTTTAAAAATGTGATCCATGCCTAGTCACGATGGACTGTGGGACTCCAAACCTAGTGATTATGTGGTTAAACAGAAAGAGGGTGACATTTTTACATCTTTAATGTATGTAGGAATAGCCTCGGCTCATTTTGTGAAGTAATACATGACTACGATTATGTAACCATGCCCCCCATCTAAGGTAGTATTATCATGCATGAAATCAATACCCCATTTCCTGAAAGGACTGACAACAATGATGGGATGTAAAGAAGCTAGGTGGGTGCACTTTTTTATTGGAAAATATGGAAACGTGGGCAATTTTTTAGGGCTTCCATGCAATATTTGAAGATTGAAAGAAAAAAGTACCTAGTGCCTAAATTTTTTGGGGAAGTATATATCCTAGAAATATGACCCCCACAATATCTAGAGTGACATTCATTCAACACTAATTCAGCCTCATCATGATTTAAGCAACGACGCAAAATTGCATCAACACCACGATGATACAAAGTATCATTGACCATAAGATAGTACTTGGCGTGATGACAAAAACGACGACGTTCATCTCATGTCCTTCATTTTTCTAAAATCATTGACTGTAGATATATAGGATCAAATATCCATACCATGGATCAGGCGTACTAACGAGGAACATGGATTCATCGAGTAGTCACAGGGATTCACATTCCGTGAAGATGAGACTTCTTTGAATTGGGTTTTGCAAATCCTAACTCAAATTACTGGAGAATGACAATCCAACAAGCTTATTTTCCCCCAAGCACCTGATGATTCAATATGTAATACATGGGGTTAGAATCCATGTGCACAGTAGTTGTGCGGAGCAGGATGAAGTGACAAAATTTCTGGACCACGATGATTGTGGCCACGGATAACTTATTAACATGTGAATAACATGTTTCAGATTCAAGGAGACTCTTACTTAGGTAATAAATCACATATTCCTAGTCATGTTCATTTGTTTGAACTAGTACCATGTCGATAGTGGTTAAAGACGCACCAAATACAAGGAGTAATCCCTAGTATAATTGGGTGGCTGCAACACAATTTTGTGTGTGATAGTGTGTTTGAGAGGGTCAAATGCGTGTTTTGTGAGGTCATCCCAAACAAAAGGTGTGTCCTTTTTTTAAAAACTCATAAAACCATGTGTCTTCTCGGCGTAGTTGTAGACAAAAAAACGTAGAAAGTTTTCCTTCCCTTGAAAACTTTGATGTTCAGTAATATTGATAGGCAGTGGTAGTGGAACATCCCTAAAAATTCACAAAAATTTAAAATTTTTCTATGTGATATTAAATGCTAAATCATAGCCAGAACGCTAGTTTAATAATTAATTTTAGTTTAGTTAACAGATAGATTACAATACAAGACATCAAGAGAAAGCTTAGGAGTTAATTCTCTTTGGTTAACTGTAACTAAAAGGCTTCATAATTTTACTTACTAACTTGAAAGTCACATGCCACTAACCGTATTCAATCTATATTTATTTTCAGTCTTCAATAAAATGTTTATCAAAAGTTAATGAGCTTTAAAATATTGAATTCAAATCATTGGTTTGTTTGTAAGAATGTGTATGATTCTGATAGTTATTTTCTTTTCTTACTAAAGGGGGCTTGAGGTTAGTCTAAGGCTTACTTAGATTTTCTTAAAGCTAATGAAGATCCAATGCTTGTACAGGATTCATAGGTAAAAACTTACTTCTAGGTTTACGATGTAAGAATTTAAGGCTCGGAAGAGTGAACCAGTAAGTTAGGAAATATCCTTAAAATTTAATCTTTAGACTTAAGCTTCACTACCATGTGACTCTACTTATTGTCTAGATTACCGAAGCGTAAGAATTTCCTAGGTCTATAGCAAGGACTAATCTACCTAGGTAGAAAATTTGGAGTTGTTAACGTAATTATTTGTTCTTAAACAATTAAGTTACATGATCAAAGATATGCAATTATCCTACATTAACTATGCATTTTAACTTTGTTACTCCTAGAACTTACCTAGGCATAACAATTAACATTATTATATTGGCAGCTAGAAACTAACTACCAATATAACAACACTATCCTAGACATATAACTAATGCATAAAATATCAACTATAACCTAGCTACATCTCCAACATTCATAACATTGAATTGTTTATTGTTTAACATAACTCGTCGGTTAACATGCATGTAAAACTAAATCAAGCGAATTAAAGATTTCAACGTTAGTGTAATCCACGGGGTGGATGCTAGCAAGGTGGAAGGTTTTGGGTGATAAACCCTATGCAACTGCATTCAATGTTTTCTCTAAGAATGTGTTTGGCTTAAACAATTGTTTTTTTTTCTGGAATGGAAGAGTAAACCAACAGGCCCTCGACCTCCTCGGGTTTCTGAAACAAATGTCACTCTTTGTTTTCCCGTAGTGTTAACAGGCTTGAACTCTGGTTCTTCACCATTTTTGTCTCTTTGAGCTCAATGTTAAACAGTTGTCACTCTTTTTTTCCTATGGCGTTAGCAGGCTTGAACTCTATTCTTTTCCATAACCGTTTCTTCGAGCTCGGTCATGGAATTAATAGGCTTAAAGCTCTGGTTCCTTGCCATTATTATTTCTTCGACCTCAGTCGCGGCGTTAGGACGCTTAATGCTAAAACTAGTAAGTAGTAACGAATTCCTCTATGCATTCTTCTCTTTTTATTTTATTTAAAACTCAGCTATTTATTAAACAATTATAAGCGTTCGTTTTTTGATGGTAGGTGAAATTACAGTTGAAGATTGAAGATGTTTTCCTGAAGCTGAAACGTTTGAGCAAGCAAGGCTTGGTAAGCTCAGTCCCAACCTTGGGTACCCTTTGTTGATTGTGTTTGCGGTGATACCAATGGTATTGGTATTCTGTTACTGTGGTGTTCATGCTACTTGAAGTAGATTGTTGTTTGTCTTGGATAATGGTGCTTGTGGAAATATTACTGCGGGTTTAAAACACTTATGGTAGAAATGTTGTTTTGTTTTGGAAAGGATATGGAGCCATAAGGACATCCTTAGTGATAACCCTAAGGTTTTCACAAGTGAGCTACGACTCTTGTAATATCTATTTAGGGTAAGAATATTATTGTTTCATGGTTTTGTAATCGTTGTGCATACTGTGATTAAGTTATGTGGAAGCTTTCTTGGCCTCTTGCTCAACCACTATAACTCTTCCGTGGCTACGAATTTGTTAAGACATTTTTGTTTTAAGAGTTGAACCATGTGGCAACTGTATTGGTTAGATTCTTGATAAATTGAAGACTTTGTTTATAATTATTTTGTTTCTAAGAGGCAGAGCTTACGACCATAATGTAAATATTTGTTAGCATTTGTTTTTCCTTTTGTATTTTTGGTTGCATAATGCATTAAGCTTGGTAAATAGTTTTCTGTTATAATAATAATTATTTGTAAATTAAGGTACAGCTGCAAATTGGTTAAAGCCATTTGGAAATTTAGTTGTTTGAAATTCTATTTGTAAAAGTGGTATTTTAAAGGATTAACCTAGGGTTTTGTTTTTAATAAACAATTTTGATATTTAGATTAAAAGGTTATTTTCGATATTTGTATAAGCAATAGTTAGATTTTGGCAGCTTTCCCTTTAAATTGGAAGAGTTGGAAATCTATCCGTTTTCATAAATAGATTCTGTAAAAGGATATGAGGGATTGTTTTAATGAGTAGGGCTTAGAAAGAACAATTTACAAATATGAATAATAATATTAATGTTATATTGATTGTTTATAGTTTGGTTTACTAAGTTCATAATTTATGTACTATAATATAATAGGTGTTATAACGTTAACCATTTTCATCCTATTGGCTGTTCATCATGAACTTCTAGTGTTAGATGTTTTAAAATAAACAGTTGGAGGTTTAACTGTGCATTATTTACTATAATATAACTAGAATACTTATTTATAATTCAGGTATTAAAGTATTAGAATAATGAATGGTTTTTCTTTACTAGGTGTAAATAAATAGTTGTATTACAGTAATTGTTAATGTACTATACTTCACACAGTTTAATAATTGTGTGACAAAAGCTTGCTATAAAAGACTCTATGTAAAAAGTTCTTAGAGATTTTGCATAGAAGGTTAAGTTATAGAAATGGATTATTATGCTAAATAGTTGGAAAATAACAGTAAAAAGATTCCAATGTTAAAACAGTTACTTGAAGTTATTTCTAGTAACTTATCAGAAGAAAAGATTGTTGATTTATTTCTACGTAAACTCTTCAATTCGATAATAGTTTCAGATCATTTTATCCATGTATAATCATTCCTATCTATCTCTAAACAATCCTTCTGTACTAGAGTACATCATCGTAAGATGAGTGAAAAAATACATAAAGGAATTTTACTCAATAATCAATCATTTCCAATTCTAGACTCATTTATTCTGATAATCATATACAAGTAAACTTTTCTAATTAAATGCAGACTTAAGCATTCTACTAACATACTCAAAATATCTAAGTGGGAGTTTCAGGCCGCTTTGCTAGGCTATTCTATAGAGTGGCTCAGGACATAGTGTGCTATCATGAGCACCACCACGAGGATTAGTCCACATAGAATTTTCATTTTTGTATATGTATTTACACTGAAAGCTTTGAGGCTTCAATTTTTGCAGCATATATATGTGTTTTAAAACTATGACAGTTCTAAACTTTGGATGATTTGAAAGCTTGATGCTTCAACACATTTTGTATCTCATCTTTACTTTTATATATATATGACAAAATTTATTTACAGATGTGTGTGCAAAATGTGATGTGTGAATGTATGCCTACTTATGAATTAAAATGCATGTTTTTATGTTATAATGAACTTAACTATGAGAAATATACCAATCTAGGACAAAAAAATTTAGGGAATCTACCACAACATTTAAATGTCTCGAAATGTGTTGATACGAAACTTGCTCAAAATACCTTTCTAAGATCCTAACCCTTCGGAATGTACGAAGGATTAGGGGGTTCTGGATGGTGTAGACTTGGTTTAACTGATGCACAACTAATTCTGAGTCTAGGTAAACCCTAATCTCTCTTACATCATTAGCTAGGGCTTCTGTCAACAATCCAATTACCGCATGATATTCTGTGAGATTGTTGGTGGAGGGACCCAAACAAACACCCCCTGAAATCACCAGATCACCTGTAGGAGAGTAAAGTACCCAAGTTGTCGATGCAAGATTCAACATGTAACGATTATCACCATCCGTGAAACCAATAAAAGTGGTCATCTTGGTGCATAGGAGAAGGCTTCACCAGAACGCTAGAAATAGGTTGGCGCATTTTGTCCACTACAACAAGGAGTCGACAACACTCTATGTAAACTAAGCAAAGGCGCTGACTGTCAAGAGGAAAAAGGTGCCTATGGAAAAATGGCACTCTGTCAGGTTGGGATAAGTGCATTGTTGGATCTGTAAGTGAAAAAAATGGAGATCTACATAAGGAACCAAAAACTAGAAAGAGTTGGAATGATAGAAGTAAAAGAAACTTCAAAAGAAGCAGTGATAGAGTAACAAGATGGATCACTCACCTTATCCAGTGAAATGAGATAAGGAAGAAAATGTAAATTTCACAAGTGAGAAAGTTACCAAAATTTGTAGATCTAACTGTATCTGCTCCAGATCGGACTGGATCTACCCCAAATCTGACTGGATTAAGCTATCCCCAACAGAGTCACCAATTTTGTTTCAAGGAATTCTACAACCAGTGTGGACACCGCTTTTCCTCTACCCTGTATGATACAAGCATAGAACAAAATACCATAGCAACACATCATTTCCCTAGATAGTTAATTTACTTAACATAAAACCACTCTCACACCTCATATATGAATTCTTTTTCCCTTGTTCCAATGTTTTGCATGCAATATTCAATACTTGCAAAGAAAGATCAAAAGACAACACAACAAGATGAGAGCAACATGATAAATTAATAATCTATGCTAGTGATCAAGGAATCTAAAAATATTTAATTGATATTGACACAAATCAAGTATGGGAAGGGGGAACACTTAATTTGTATTAATGAATAAAGAAGGTAAAGCTACAACAAAAGCCTTGATGTTTCCAGCTTTGTCTTCCACAATGGAATTACAACACTCCTCACTCACAACAAGCTCTTTACACATAGACTCAATCAAACTTGTCTCTAAACCAGATCTCAGCCCAACAACATAAGGATGCTTTCTTTGTCCTCCTCTCACTCCCTCCATGAAGGATTCATTTATAGGACAAATGAGATGAGATTCACTTAGGAAATGGATAGGATATGATCCCTATAGGTGATAAAGGTGAATTCCACCTCTCCCTATCTAGTAGGAACAAACTCCGTGGAGGATTTCGTACGAAAGCTTCTAGAATCTTCTTTTTCTTGCTTTAAGTCCATTGGCGCTTTTGGATTAAGGGGAAAATGCGTCAGCGCTTTTTTCTCAAAGGGATAGAGCATCGATGGCTCCCAATTTCAAGAGACAAAAGGCATTAACGCTCTTTTCTCAAAGGGACATAGCACCGATGGCGCTCTTTCATAACTAGGTAAAAGTGCTAGTCTCCCTAAGGATAGAAAAAATGTCACCACAAGAATCTTTGACCAGTCTCTCTGAAGGGTAATAAGGAAACAATGGATTTTTTAGGTGCAACAAGACCACATCAATAGAAAAGAACAAATAAACTGAAGGGAAATTCAGGATGCAGCAGTAACAAGCTTCCATGGCCCCCTTACAAGCTAGATAGCACTGAATTAAAAATTCCAAAATATAAGAATGAAATTGGGGTAAACAATGTGTTGAACTGAAAACATGGGGAAGTAGGCACAACCAGTGGATATAAGACACCAACGAACTCGACGTTACAAATATTCGAGGTTATATGAATATACATCTGATAGACCCCTTGGAAACTTGAATGACATCATCAAAAGATTTATCATTATTCTATACCATGACAGGAAAAATATAGATCGACGAGCCCATTCCGATCACATATTCCCTAATTTCTTATATTACTACCCTATCAAGCAAAGGACTATTAGTTCCAATCATGACCAAACCATTGTTGCTTGTGGAAGAATTCAAAACATCCTTTTCATGTAAAAACTTGAAAGGGATAATTATCAACAACGTAATTTATGACATATTCAAATGGACTGCATTTATAATATCATCATGTTTAAAAATCTCGGGTCAGCCATCTGACTTAAGACTCAACATGTTATAGAAATTCAAGTAGGTTTTGTATGAGGAAAAAATATTATACTAGGACAACCATTTGGCACAACTTGTTAAGGCTTACTGCGATAAATTTCAAGAGTCTACACAAACAATCAAGTTTCCATCATTGCTTATCTATATAATAATGGAAACGATCACTCTAGTCAATGAAGCAGAGTTCACCAACACACATATTCTGCTAATAAAAAATTTCCACCTCTTTGCAGGAAAGGGACCATCTTACAACAAATAAAAGCAAAAACCTACTTGGAAAATTAGTTTCAAGAAGTAAAATACTAACTTGTGCGACCATTGTGTTGAAATAGTGTAACTTCGAAGGATATTCTAAATGTATTTTACTGATGTACCCCAAGGGAGATGTTCTATTCCTCCGTTGGGATGTACGGTTATTGTAATTGGTCATCATAGAGTCATGAGGTAAATCATCCATTGTAAGTGAAGTTAATAGTATCCTAAAGAATATAATAAAATATTGTTTTGTGATTCCCTAGGTGAATTTGGCCCAGATAGTTTAGTGGGGCCGACTTGATTAGGGTAAAAGTCAGTTGACAAAAAGAGTATAAATAGAGGAGTTGTTCTTCTATTTTGAACACAAACTCACTCACTTGTGTATCGCATAGGAGAGATAAAGACATAGCAGCATGGAGGAGAATACATGTTTTGGGGTTTTATCTTATACATATTATATAGAAGAATTTTTGTTGGGTTTTCTTCCCCTTGAGGGTTTCACGGGATAAATAATGGACCTCTATCTTTTGATTGTGTTTCTTTCATTGATTCTGCATATGCTATTGTTGTGAATTTGGATTAAACACTAATTTTATCTCCCTAATCATATGAAATATTAACATGGTACTAGATCTAGCCTGAATAAAACAGCTTTCACAAGGTGATACTCTTTGTCCTCTCCCTCCAAAAGAAATTAGGGTTTCTGGAAAGTTTGGAATTTTGAAGATCTACTTGCATAGAAATTTGCACCTCCCTATAGCGCATCTATTGAGCCCTGGATAAAAAAAATTGGGTGGTTGAATCTCTAGGAAATCCAAACCCTAGTTTGGACCTGAACCATAAAACTGTAGAAAACCAGGACTAGAAATTCTGCAGAAACTACAACCTCGCAAGGAAGTTTTGAAGTGTGAATATTTTAGATCTCCAAAACCCAAATGGACCAGCCAACTCACCTCAGTCAAGCACATCTCCTGGTAAGGTCGGATTTTTATTTTGAGAAATTTCAATTTTTAGTGACTTCCTAGATAGGATGGCCTCAAGCACTAAGCTTGATGACAAACTGGAAGGTATAGAAAACTTCCTAGCATGGAAGTATAGGATTCGTATCATTCTTAGAGAGAATGGTCTTGAGAATTAAATCAAGGATGAAGTTATAGAACCAAAAGAAGATGAAGCTAAGGAGAAGCATGAGAAATACCTAATCAAGGAAATGAGGATCATTTTTTATTCCATCAAAGTTCACTTAATCCCTCAAGTGTCATCTAAGAAGAAATCAAATCAAATGTATGATGCACTTTCTAGAATGTGTGAGAGAAAAAACATCAATAGGAAGATGAATTTCAGAGCTCAACTGAAGGGAACCAATATGAGCGAAGGAGAATCAATTCAAGATTACTTCACAAGGGCATCCCAGTTCAGGAAACAAATATAATTCCATTGGAGACAACCTTGATGAAGATGAACTAGTTATAACTGCTCTCAATGGTCTCACTAGACCTTGGGCTTCATTCATACAGACTTTGTGTGCCATAAAAGAAAGTATGAAGTTTGAAATTGTATGGGAAGATTGCATCCTAGAAGAAGTTAGAGTAGCTGACAGAGAAGCTCTGCTTATAGAATATGATCAAACTCTATCCATCCATACTAAAAGAAGAAAACAATCAAACTTGAAGAAGGATAGTCATAAACTTCCAAAGAAGCTTCAACATAAAGGAGAAAACAATCAGAAGAAATATTACTCAAAGTATTAATGTTATAATTGTCATAAGATAGGACACCTTGCGAGAGAGTGTTCATCAAAGAACAACAACAAAAAAATACATCATGCTCATCTAGCTGAAGATGAGGATGAGGAAGAAGAAGAAAGACCTCGAAATAGACTAACAAAAGAAGAATATGTAGAAAAATATGTACTATTCTCTACACTCTCTGGGTCTATAACACCTGGAGAAGATACATGGATTATTGATAGTGGTGCTTCAAATCACATGACAGGGAAAAAGAAAACTCTATCAAGACGTGAATACAATATCTTTCCTCATAAAGTATCATTAGGATATGACAATCAATATCTCATCAAAGGTATTGGTGAATCAAGCTACAAGCTTGACTCTTGAACTTCCATGAAGATGAAGGAAGTTCTATATGTACCAGGTTTAACCTACATTCCATCTCAGCACTAGATAAGAAAGGATATAGAGTTTCTTTTACAAATGGACAAGTACTCATGTGGTCCAAAGGAAAGACACTTTAACATGATGTGGTCATTGGTGAAGAAGAAGGAGGACTAGACAAACTCAAAGGAAATCCAAAGACATCCCTTGTCCATGAGACTACTAGCTCAAGTGAACTATGGCATAGAAGGCTTGCACACATCAACTACAAAACACTACCTTATGTGAGCAAGGTGGTAATAGGGTTACTAGATATAAATATTGATCATGAAGGAACTTGCAAAGGATGTGCAAGAGGAAAGAACATCAAGAATCCCTTTCCAAAAAGTGAAACAAAGACTAAAGGTGCGTTGGAATTAATTCATTCTGATATATGTGGTCCTATGCCCTCGACATCTTTAAGTGGATATGAATATTATGTCACATTTATTGATGACTATTCAAGAAATACATGGATATATTTCTTGAAGACCAATAGTGAATTGTTTGAGAAATTCAAGCAATTCAAATCCTTGATAGAGAACTATTTGGAAAGAAGAATCAAGACATTAAGATAAGATAATGGTGGAGAATATACTTCAAAATAAATTGAAGCATTCTACAAGGAAGATGGAATCAATAGAGAACTAACCACTCCCTACAATCCTCAACAGAATGGTGTTGCACAAATAAATAATATAACGATTATAGAAGCAATGAAAACAATGATTCATGACCAAGACATCGCTATGCATATGTGGGTTGAAGCATAAAAAACAACTGTGTATGTGCAGAATAGATTATCTCACAATGATATTTGATTCAAGACTTCTGAAGAAATGTATACAAGGAAGAAGCCTGAAGTGAGCCATCTCAAGATATTTGGTTTTCCAGTATATGTACATATTCTGAAAGAGAATAGAACCAAGTTGGATCCTTCTGGAAAGAAGGGAATATTTGTTGGATACTGTGAAGTCTCCAAATCCTTGAGGATATACATTTCAAGATTCCATCATATAGATATTAGTAGGGATGTAACATTTGATGAAGAGACAGCTCTTAAGAAACCCATAAGGTGTCATCTTAAAGAAGTACATGAAGAGGATGTACCTCCTAGAAAAGAAGAAGTTGAACCCTCTCCTGAAATAGTAGCATCTAAAGATCATGATATGTTAGAACCTCAGGAACCCCATACTAAGGATATATCTCGAAAGAGAAAACCTTCTTGGGTAAGAGAAATCATACAAGAAGCAGAAAGGTATTGAGGTTCAGAAGGCTCCACAAGAACAAGCAAGAGATCAAAGTCATTCTTCAGTTATGTAGCTTTGATGTGTGACCTTGTAAATCAAGAACCCACCAGCTAAGAGGAAGCTACACAGAAGAAAGAGTGGGTGGAAGCAATGACAGAAGAATACCACAAAATAATGAAGAATGATGTTTGGAATATAGTACCCAAACCAGAAAACAAGAGTGTGGTATCTTCAAAATGGATCTACAAGATAAAAAATCCATTTGATGGAAGTATGAAAAATACAGGCAATATCTGTGGCTAGAGGATTCTCTCATAAAGAGGGGATTGATTATGAAGATACATTTTCTCCAGTATCAAGGCACACTTCCATCAGAACCATCATGGCACATGCTTCCATGATGAAGTGGGATCAACACTAGATGGTTGTAAAGAAAACCTTCCTGAATGGTATGATTAAAGAAGAGATTTCATCGAACAACCACTAGGATTTGAAGTCGAAGACATAGTGACTCATGTATGTAACTTGAAAAAGGATTTGTATGGACTGAAGCAAGCTCCTAGAGCTTGGTATGGTAGATTAGATAGCTTATTGACAATATTGGGCTTCACCAAAAGTAAACTTGATCCTAACCTTTACATGAAGATTATGGATGATGAACCCATCATACTATTGTTGTATGTGGATGATTTATTTCTAACTAGAAGTGAGAAACAAATCACAAAAATAAAGAAGATTCTAGTTAAAGAATTCGATATTAAAGATCTTGGATTTATGCAATATTTCCTCGGGCTGGAAGTGTGGCAAAGTCCAGAAGGAATCTTTCTGAACCAGGGAAAGTATGTAGTAGAAATATTGAAAATATTTGATATGTTGGATTATAAAGCCATGATCACACCCATGGATACCAGCCTGAAGTTGGTATCTGATGAATCATCAGAGTTAGTGGATATGACTTAGTACATACAAATTATTGCTTCATTAATGTATCTGATGAATACAAGGCCAGGAATATGCTTTGCTATGAATACCTTAATTCAGTATCTAGTTAAACCTAGATGGGTTCACCTGATAGATGCAAAGCATGTGATGAGGTACCTAAAAGGTACGATAGAGTTTGGACTATACTATGTTAGAGATCATGGCTACAGATTATATGGATATACAGATTCATATTGGGAAGGAAGTGTCGCACGAATAAATAACACCGCAGGTGGATGTTATTATCTAGGATTCGCCATGATTACATGGTTTAGTAAGAAACAGTCTAGTGTTGCTCTTAGCATAGCTGAAGCAGAGTACATAGTAGCTTGCTCTGCTAGTTGTGAAGCGATATGGCTTTGGAAATTGATGCCAGGTCTATTTCACATGGAGATGGATACCACAGTGATTTTTTGTGACAACCAGAGTTATATAAAGATGACAGAGAATCCTATGTTCCATGATAAATCAAATCACATAGAAATATGATACTTTTATATAATGGATATGGTAAAAAAGGGAGCTATAAAGATCTAGTATGTGAGTATCAATGAGAAAGTTGTTGATGTGCTGACCAAGCCTCTATCTTGAGTAAATTTTGAATATTTCTATGACAATATTGGTGTAGCCAAAAAGGACTTTCCTCACAAGGAGGAACAGTGATAATACTACAAACTTTCCTTGCAAGAAGGAATGATGAAGATATGGACTCTCTTCAGAAAGGAGGAACAAGTCAAAGATATGGACTCTCCTTGGAAAGGAAGAACAAGTTGAAGATATGAACCCTCCTCGAACAAAGGGGGAGTTGGTTGATGATATGGATCCTCCCTGGAAAGGGGGATTGATGATAAGACTATCATTGATAATGGGGTGACATTGAAGGGACTCTAGTATGAAAGAGGCCAAGTATGCCTGAATATGATGACAAGGTCTTCCAATTGTACCCTTGTCTATCCTTAGTAAAGCATTAGTCATCGATCCCTCATGAGAGAAAACTGAGCACAATGAAGAAGAATAACCACTCATAAAGTAAGGAGTTTATCCCTTAATCAAGGAAAATTTTTACCGAGTCGTTGAGTGGATACTCATCTTTCAGCACAATCTCAAAGGAAAAGATACCAGGTAGAATTCAAAGAAGAGGAAACATTAGATATTAGAAACAACTTAAAATGATATGGAGGAGTTAAGGGAGAAGGAAAAGAACATTATAATAAATGCCTCAAATAATAAAGTGACCATAGAGATCCAAATTTAAAAAAGATATGACCAAAAAAAACCAATACAGCTGGAAATTTCAAAGACTTCCACTTAAGTATTGCCACCACCACAAAGAGACTCAAGATCACTCAGAATTTGCATGCAAAAAATATAATTAATATATCAAATGACTCTGCATCACCTTCTCTAACCTGAATAGAAGAATAACAATCACATGTATTAGTACCACATTCCAACCCCATAGCAATGACACCACAATTTAGCTAATTCGTTGTTACTTTTTCACAATTTTTACCTCATTTAGCCAAATTATCTACAACACCACTCGACTAGTTATCTAGTCTACCAGTGTCTACACCCCCTATTTCAAATTCACCAAAGAAACCATTACTTCCTTCACTTAATCCTTTGCTCAAACCCTCCACTTCCTCTATGACCACCGTTGAATATTCTTTGCAAGTCCTAACACATGCTACAGGAGAAAGACCCCAGATTCTTAACCAAATTCTTCACCTACGGTGGCTCAGATGACCCAGCCGAAAGCTACTATTTTACCTTATAAAATGATGACCATTTCAATAATAATATCTGTTAACACTAAAAAGTGTTGACCTAGCTCTCCATTGTCTAAACCATGTACATACATCATATTCCCACCATATTTCCCTTACTTTTGACCTTCACAATTGTATTTCCACAAAAAATGGTCTAAAACACCATTATTCCTTCCCACAAATGAAGAGGGATAGTGAGGATTTATTATGGTTTACCTTCACTCTCTCCCAAAAAGGGTTAAAAAACCCTAAAAAGGAGAAAAGGGAAAAAAATCACAGACATATACCCTGGGCCAGAAAACACCATGGGTCATCACCTTGGGTTAAAAAACCCTAATACCATACTATAAATACATTGTGAAGGGATATCCCAAAAACAATTTTATGTTTTTCATCCAGTTGTGGCTATGCTGTGACATTTTTGCTCTCAGGTATCCTACATACTTTCCTGCTATCATTCCCCTATCCACGCCATTTTCCCATGGTGTATGTTGAGACATTATTCATAACCACTTTGGTTCCATCCCCCCGTTTGACAACTTTCTGTGGAGTAGATTGGAGAACCAACCCATGGAGCTATGGAACCACTTTCGAGGATGGATATGGTGGCCCATTTTGCAGGAAAAAAAAGGTATTTTGTGTTTATTTTATGCAGTAGTTATATTTTATATGAAAAATCCCTAAAAAATATTTGTCATTGTTGTTGCTAGAATAGGTTTGTTTTTGTACTTTCATTGAACTCTTCTTTATGACCATAGCGATCTAAGGTTGGTGCTTCTGCACATAGCTGGGGAGAAATCCCCACTACAGTTTTGGCAACCCCACTTGGTCGATCCATACAGATATCAGTTTTTTTCAGGTTGACATTGGTTTTTCCTTATATTCTTCCATCAACCATCACATATTAGGCTCCCTCATGGTCGATCTAAACCCTTGTTGCATCAGTTCCTGCTCACCTGGCTCTAGTCGACTCTGTTTTTTAATTTTTTTCCTATTTAGGATGAGTCGCTCTTATTTGGTCAAAATCCATGGCCCAGGCATTCCTTTCCATCATTAAGTGAATGTAGGTCATGCCTTTAGCCTTGACAAGAGCGATCTAGATTAAAATACCAGATCACTCCTATCTCGACTTCTGGAGTGACCCCAGTCGCTATTGTGACCCAGTTTCGAGCGACCCAGTTGTGTCTAAACCTCTATTTCACGTGACTTGACTATTTTTTGCTCAAATCATGACTCTCCCCTTGTTCTGTAAGACCCATGTCATGTGTGTTTTGCCGACAGGTGCGACCTGCAGCTTTTAGTTTGTTTTTGTGCCTCAAATTCTTGCATCAAACCCCCTGTATGTCTCAAACCCTGTCTTGACATGTTTTCTGTCTAGAAATGATCTTTTTACAGCCCCTTGGTATATTTGAGATCCCACTTGCTTGGTTTATGAGCTGTGTTAGTCGAGCTTTGTGGTAGAGACCCCATGTACGTTTCCCAGGTTTAATTAAGTTCCTTTTACTATTCATTTGTTTCAAGCACAATGTTTTGGAAGAAATTTTTATTTTGAAGTGTTACTGTTATTTACTGCATTATATTTTCATCTTAGCAGTGAGATTCCAACACCTTCTTCATGGATTGCTAGGGTTCGACACACATTAGTTGCACACAATTCACGCCATAAAAGTGAAATGCTCGGTTCATGACCTCGAGCATGCCTTAAAATTAACTTAGATACAACCAACATTGTAACCTTGCTTGAGGATAAAACAATATTGTACTTAAGTTAGGAATTTGGGCATAGACATCAAAACAACACCCCTCTGTCATTCACATTTTGAGACAGGTTTTTTTCCAGTAGGAAACTAAAACCCTCTTGTATTTTTTAACACTAACATAGCCAGTTTGTCGGGAGGCCCCCTGCTTAGCAGGAGTAACCCATAAATGAAGGGGTTTTAGAAGTCAAGGTGGAATACCACACTCCATCTTGCACTAAACCTTCACATTCCTCCTCGTATCACCCACCCGAGGGTCGAGGGCCAAAGGGCTTGAGCGTCAGTAAACCGAACAGACATTTCATGAATGAGGTATCCTAGTGGCCATTCTTCTAGGGTTTTTTTACCTAGAGGTCCTTCTCGATAGTGGGATTCTCTTAGCCTATATGGTTCTTCCATTTCATATTGTCTGAAAGGGATTTCATCACCGTGCTTAGGATACGATTTGTGAGGGGCTTCATTCTTGTAGTTACGAGCTTTCTTGCACTCATACCCCATAGGTTAGTGAGTCATTTTTATTTTTGATAGGTAGAGCTACTTATTGGATTTCTTTCCACTTTGTTGTAGACTCTCCTTTATGTGACCCACTATCACAATTTGGTTTCAAAAGTTGTTGTTGGCCTGTGAGTCATCGTTTCATATGCTCTCTTTCTACACACTTGGTTGTAGTTGGGTTTTTGAGCCTGTGATTGATTCTCTCAAGTTTCTAGTCATTACACAGCACTTAATATAGTCATCATATCTCCACCACACTACTCGCATAGGCTTAGGGGGAACACCCCCCAATTAGGTTCTTTGAACCATCACCATCGGAGCCACCTTCGACGTCACTCACCTCCTTCAGAGCCACATATGGCCTCTAAGTCTGATTTAGATTCATATCAATCTGAACCCACCTTGTTCACTATCCCATCTATCCCCATGTCTATTACACATATAGATCCCTTCTACGGAGGGATACTTTTGGGTAGGCATGTGTCCTTTCCACCCATCATCACGGGTATCCCTTTTACCGGACCGACAGGTCCAAATTCTAGTGGGTCCATTGCCACTGCAAACACTGTTGTTGGTATGCTACCCACTAGTGGTCGCCCCATGTCATCCACCATGGTTCCAACACTACCACCCTTTATACCTGGTGGCAGTGGCCCTTCCACGTCCATTCTGACTATTCCTACTATGGGAAGTTAACCTAATCCCCCCAAGTCATACATGGGAATTACGTTCCTACAGCTATTGACACTATTTATGGTCCTTCCCAAACCACCCTCGGCTCTAGCTTACCTTTTATGGCTAGTCTCAACCTACCATATTTGGAACAGTTAACCAATGACCCCATTTGTCACCACCCAAAACGGCCTCCTATGCCTACCAATATTCCTTCTGACATCCCTAAGGTCGAGGAAAAGGGAGGAGAGGACCCTCAAAATCACATCATGTCATTCCACCTATGGTGTTCATCTAACAACATTGTGGATGACTCTGTTCGGTTTAGGTTGTTCCAACGCATGCTTACAGGTGTTGCAGCCAAGTGGTATATTGAACTGCCTCATGCTACTTACCCTGACTTCTCCTCAATCGCTTCGATGTTCCTTTAGTACTTCCAGTTACCCATCTGTTATGACAAGGGAGTGGAGATCCTACTATCATGTCACTAGAACATAGCTACCCATATCAGGGATCATATCCATGAATGGCGTCGTCATCGTAGCTTGTGTAAAATCCCGTCAGATGATATGATATTCCTTGATTGGTTCCTCGAAACCTTACTCCCCCCCATATCCCAGGACATCGCATCTGAGCGACCACAATTCAAAGAAGAATCCATCCTTAAGGCTCAGCGGTTCGATCTGATATATGCCTAATCGGTCTATTTGTATACTGTCATACCCGATGCTCCCTCAGTTGGAACCTCACGCTGAGATATGTTGGGGGCATATCACATTGTTGATGGAGTTATTGGCTCTATTACCCAATGCCCTCAGTTTTGAATGGCCTCTCCCATTATGCCACCCCATCTGGGTAACACCCATCATGTTTCCCAACCAAGTTATACTCCTGATTACTCACGTGTGATGGCTTAGTCTAGAGCTACTTCCTCCTTTGTCCCTCACGGTTACACGCCTAATTATTCATGTGTAATGGCTCAGTCCAGAGCCACCCCTTCCTATGCGGCTTCCACACCAACTCCTCATGTTCATAGACCGACTTGTTTATCACATTTGTGTTCTAGACAAATAGCCTGATTTGAAGACCACCTATGAAACCCAGTTCGGCTATGACCCTGAGTCCTCCAGTTTCTACGGGACAGGTTTATGCTCATCAATATTTCCCTAACCAACCCACCCCCAATAACTAACAAGGGCAAGGAAGGAATAAGAGAAATAGAAATATGGGTAACAACCAAAACCAAGGAGGTGGCCAGTAGGCCAACCCTCTCAACAATAATGATGTCGACCCCCTACATAGAATCCCCAGTGTCCCGCTAGACCTAGGAAGAACCCACATTTACAGACTAACCATAATTATGCTATCTATAACACCTACGGCCACTACACTCATCAGTGTTCTCACATGGTTCGCGTCCAACAACTACTCCAAATAAATAATCAATGTGATCCAAACGTGACTGCTCTAGCTCAACAAAACCCAGCACCACCTGGTCCCCTGCCTATGGTGCTCCAAAACCCCCTACCACACCAAGGAATGGTTGCAACCCAACCCTTGCCCCCACAAGCTCCCACAACCACTATTGTAGCCTAGCCTGTTGAGGCTAGTGTCCATCACCTCATGATGTTATCGTCATAAGTTAACCTCCAGACTCAACGAAACCAGTATGGATCCATAACATAAATTGTTTACCCATCAACAACATCTACCTCTACCACTTCTGACATCTCTCTACACTTACTAAGACTCCCCATAGATGGGGTAGTGAGAGTCCCATGGTTTTCTATGCATCACATCGTAAACAATGCTACTACCAGAGCTGCCCTCAACTACAGTATAGTTGATGACTTGTCCGAGTCTCCTACAACCATGTCCATTCTGGAAGTTCTTAAAACTTGTCCATCACAGAGTAAAGCATTGTTGTCCATGCTAGGTGTCGTAGATCCCTCTCATTCTAGGTTGATCAACTTTGACCTGGATCAAGGAGAACTGAGGATGTCATATACAGTCGCATTCCAAGTTCTAGTCACAATTCAGAATTTGGTCTACATTGATGCGTTATTGAAGAGGGGAAATCCACCTGTGTTATGTCAACCTTTGTTTGGCGGAAACTCGGGTCCCCTATCCTTTAACCTTCCACCACTGCCCTACACGCCTACGATGGGTGCTCTACTTAGCCCCAAGGGATTCTCACGAACGTTCCTATTGACTTAGCCAAAAAAACGGTGTTGATTGACATTGAGGTTTTCAATGCCCAACTTGATTACAACCTCCTCCTAGGAAGTAGCTACATGTATGCCATGTGATTCGTTGCCTCTACCGTATTTAGACTCTTTATGTTCCCTCATGATGGGAAGATCCTGAATGTCGATTAGTTGACATACTATGATCCTAAGGGTCTGGCCACACCAAAACACGTCCTTATGACTATCGACACCACCATCAACAGTGTGTCCATTCCATCTTTATATGTTGTTTGATCGATCTTGTTCGCCAACACTCCTATGACAGACACCTTTAAGTCCTTACCTCCTCCACCTTCACCGACTGACGTATCATATTTTTGAACCATCATGTCTGGTACCATTTCGAACACATCGCAACCTCAGTTGAAACCCCAGCCATGTTCATCAAGGGACTATTGGGGTTCCTTACCAGTCCACATGATTCCCTTAATTTTTCCACCATCTGGAATCGTGAGAAATACTGTCATGGCTACTCTCAACCTACCAAATTTCACGTTGGGAATTCATGTATGGTACCTTGATCCACCCACCCCAAAATCCCCAAGTCATGTTGACTTCCTTCCAACCCACACATACGGTGTCACACCCACCTCCTATTCCATCGAAGACTACTCCAGTCTCCAAGACTGCCCCTCCTCCTCCTAAGAAGGTTGGGGGAAAGGCCGCCAAATAAATGACTGAACCACGTCCAACCCCTATTTTTTATTTGTGTGATTTCCAAGGCCACGCGACATAAAACTGTCTTGAGTTTCCTCTCCTTCGCACCCACATGGACACTATAGATGAGGCCGATGGCACTCCCATGGTCACCATCCTGGATCAATCAGTGGTCAAGAACAAGTCATTGTGAACTAGCCATCCTTGTGTAGTTTGTGGCTTGTATGGTCACTACTTTTACCCTTTGCCAGACTTACTTGAGTATCAGTCAACCCTTTGCGACCTTCAGAAACACTCCCGTGAATCTGACATTACCATTCTCGAGGAGATCCACCCTCCAACTTCTTCCTTGGACACAACCAATACCATATACATGGTATCTAGTTCGAGCTATCCTTCCATCTCCACAATTGTGGAGGATCCATCTGGTCTATCTATGCATTGTTTTAACAACAATGAGGAGATCCTTGAAGCTTTTTTGGCTCCCGAGTATCCTTGGGATGATATGCATCATCTCTCCTTTTTCATCCCCAATGAACATTCTTCATGGTCGTACCAATACTCAGTGGAGGCAAAAGACTTCATCCATGAAAAGGTAGACTAGTTCAAGAACCCCATTCCGGCACCCAACGGCTTTGAAGAGGGAAACATGGCTAACATTTCACCAACTATTAATGTCAATATATCGACTAAACCTGAGGTTATTGAAGATGTTACACTCGGAGCATCTTGCTCCCCTAATGAATTTGCTTCTTATAAAGCACTTTTTTAGGAATTCTGTCATATTTTTGCTTGGTCCTATACCGAGATGCCTAGGCTAGATCTGTCTATCGTCAAACATTGTATCAACACATGTCTTGATGTTGCACCCATATTCCAAAATAAAATACCCATTCATCCCTCAAAGGCTCCTGCTGTAATACCCCAGTTTTGACCCCGTTTTCATTAAATGTATATGATGTAAATATTGTAATTAATCATGGTGAGGAGATAAAGGGAAAAAAATCCATACCATTGATTTATCGTTTTATGATTCAGCGATTAAAATCGATGCCGATGGTATTTTGTGCTAGCCGGCACATTATAATTTTGGACATCATGTAAATATGCATTATAATTAAATACCCACAACCAGCTATGTCAATGCAACAAATAATGATACGGGGGCATGATTTCCTAAGGATAAGGGGGGGGGGAATGTTCAAAAATCTATGTGTTAATAGAAGATCCCATCTAGATGTCAAACACCTTTTTGTCTTACTCACCTTTTCTTGTCTTATTCACCAACCAATTAAATTCTCCAAGAATTAGTTGGGGGAAGTTATTGCCTTGAGGGACGTGAGGCATGGGAAATCGCAGAGGTGGGTGGAGCCATCATTCCTGGGCAGGGTCATAGGCCATTCCCACACGCATGCCCAAGGGAGATCTCTCACCCATTATCCCTCATGTGGAAGAACGAAGCGGATCACTCTCACTCTCAGGCAGCTGATTTTGTTTCCTCACGCAGGAGTGCTATTTTTTCCTCATCCGTGTTCTTCATTTTCCCTAGGCTGGGAAATTCGTTTTGGTAATGGTCCATGGGTGGGTTTCCTCCCCCATGTTTTTTGCTACATTTCCCCATCATTTTCCAAGCTAGAAATCGTTTTTGTAATGCCCAACGGATTGGGGAAGAGACCATGATTCTCTGAGTGGTTGCGGAGCTATTTTTCTTACCCACGTAGAGCCAAGAATGTTTTGTGAAGTCGATTTTGGTCATAGGGATGTTATCCCCATTCATCATTGTCAATTGTGGCTTCTCAGATGTTTTTTATTCATGCCCAGAACTTGCAATTACTGGGTATGCTACAGTTGTTTGGTATGAACTGGTTTGGGAGCGGAAATGTGGTCTGACTATCCTGATAAACCCAACTGTGTTGTCTTGGATGAGTTTTTTTGTATCCTTGGCTATGTGTGTGCCTACTAGTGTCCCTTATTCCTTGTGGGAATCATGCCTAGCTCGGGGGTGGTAGTTTTTCTGAGATATTGATGAGCACACTGGCCTATGGTTGGGTGGAACATTGGAGCGACATAGCTAGTTGCTAGACGAGCTTCGCTTCCAAGATACGTATTCTTGTGTTTAAATCTATATATTTGAATTTTCTAATGAATTAAGACAAACATGTGAATGAATGGAATGGATTTGCTTCCGATGTATGTTATTAGTTTAATTCCTTTAATATAATGTTCATGGGGCTAGCTTTCCCGGATATGATAGCAGCATAGTCATGTCCTCTCTTTGGTAGAAGGGTGGGGACATGACACCTGCCATCAAAATCGAATCCTAAAACTACATAAAGAAGTTTTCACATACCCCATCGTGTTAATAAAAAACAAGGTACCATTTGCGTCTGTACTGACTTCCGTGACTTGAATTTTCCATGTCCCAATGACAAATTCCCCACTCTGTTCATTGACCAAATTATTGTTGCATGTGTCGGCCATGAAAAATTTTATTTCATGGATGGTTTTTTCGGTTATAGCCAAACTCAAATCTGGAAATAGGACTAGTACAATATTTCCTTCGTAAACCCCTAGGGAACATTTGCGTATCGGGTTATTCCATTTGTCCTGAAAAATGTTGGAGCCACTTTTAAGCGAGCCATGACGATATTCTTCCATGACCTCATCGACGTTATCTTGGTCTACCTGGAAGACCCCACAACATGATCTCAGGGTCGTTCACAACATTTAGACAACTTATGACAAGTCTTCTTACGATGTTGCAAATACAACATCTGCTTGAACCCTCTCAAGTGTGTGTTTTGTGTCCCTGCCAGGCATTTACTTGGGTTTATTGTATCCCAAAAAGTGATTGTGGTTGATCCTTTGAAGGCTCAATCCATTATGAATCTCCCCCCTCCATGTACTATGCGCCAATTGTAGAGTCCCCAAGGAAAGGCCATTTTCCTTCGCCGAAGGTTCTATGCCTGAAGTCAACCACCATGAGTACACTTGTGTCATATTTTTTCTTTCTTGTTTTGAATCACTTTTACCATGATTGGGTGACCCCCCTCTAGTAGTCAATCCACATCCAGCTGTAGTGAGTCCATTGTGTTAGGAATGATGATCCAAAATGTTATGTTTAGAAGTTTAGTTTAATAAATGTAAAAGGACATCTACACACTCATGTGATTATGTGAGGTGTCCTTATGCTAGTTTCAGTAATGGTAAATTAGTTGGTACTTTTTGGATATTTAAATCCATCAAGTTTTCCATGTGACGTAATCTTTCAAGACTTAGCCCTCACATCTCTGTGATGTAATTACTTTCCTTCTTTATTAATAAATTTTTGTGTTTGAGGACACTTTGTCAAAGTGGTATCAGAGCATGCGGTTGAAGCTTGGTCTGGTTGGAAGGTGCTAAAGGTTGTTTGAAGAAGGTGACTTTCAAGGTTTTGGAATAGAGAAATTTTGACCGTAAGTTAATGCTCCTATTCTTTTGGGCTAAAAAAATATTTGTGCAGAAAAGGTTTTTTATTGACTTAGTTTTTTCATTTTACTTGGAGAGAGTAAAATATTGTATTTTTGGAAG